>CM026282.1:1166288-1650793 GCA_014851415.1 Cnaphalocrocis medinalis
ACAGGGATTTTATCAACAACGTTCTACTCGACGAGTCAGGTGGTGGGTGAGCCAACCCACTTCACAGATCATAGCAGTAGCCTGATAGATGTGATATGTACAAATACCAAGCTGCATGAGGTTGTCGTCAAGCACACCCCGGATTTAGGAGGTCATGCGATGATTACTGCTGAAGTCAAATTAAAAGTGGAAAAGCCTCCTCCGCAGTGGGTAACATATAGGCCCCTAAAAAATATTATTTTGGAGACCCTCAACAGGGATCTTGATAGATTGACTGGAGTTATTTCTATAAACACAATGATACTAATACCCTTGTAGACTTGCTTACAAGTTGTATATCATCCCTTTTTGATCTACATGCCCCAGTCAAAACTAGAAAGTTCAAACATCCACCCCACCCATGGGTCACCGACACAATTAAAACAATGATGCACATTAGGGATCGCTATCATGATAAGTGGAAGGTCAGCAGTACTGAGTCAGCAAGGGAAAGCTACAAGACTATGAAGCACATTGTAATCGAGGCACTTGAGCAGGAGAAGAGAGGATATTTCAATAAGCACATTAACAAAAACATAAAAGATCCAAAAAAACTGTGGTGAGCAGAATGAGGTGAGGAGGCCACAGAAGAAGAGTGTACGAATACACGGTTTACAAAGGTTTATATCCAAGTATCCATACTATCCTACTAATCCATGCTAATATTATAAATGCGAAAGTAACTCTGTCTGTTACTCTTTCACGCCAAAACTACTCAACGGATTTAAATGAAATTTGGTATACAGATAATCTAGACCCTGAGAAAGGACATAGGCTACTTTTTATGCGAAAAGGGGGTTGTAAGGGTTGAAAGGGGGAAAGTTCTTTTCCACGCGGACGGAGTCGCGGGTGACCGCTAGTACTGAATATACCTGTCACATTTAGGCAAAAAGCCGTTTTGGTTTGAATGTGATAGGTTTTTTCTCATTTGTTACATTATGTCACTAGTTTTTGGGTTTTTTTTAACTAGTGGTGCGTTTACATAGTAGTGGGGCTGGGCTAAACTCAGCTGAGTGTCAACGCTTACTAGCGCACACCTCCGCTGCGGAACGCATTTGGATCAGCAGTATAATATTTTTCTTGTGTCTTCTATCGTACAGAATTGACAATAATGCCGTCTCTTTCTCTGTTCGGTTATAATTTCACAGCGGAGTGTGCTACGTAACAAAAAGGAAAGCCAGTGTTTCCGATGAAGCTGTGCGAGGATGAGAGATGCAGAGATAAGTGTCTATTTTTTTTGTTATATGGCCTGTATTGTGTTCATGACACATTTAATTTTGCCAATGTCAAGTGTAGTTTGATAAGTGTAGTCACAGTCGAAGTCAGTCGAAGTCACAGTCACTCAATAAAACGCCGGTGTTTAGCGTTTTAATGTCCTAAGGATTCTGTGGAGACTATTTTTAACAAAGCCGTAGGTTTTAAGACTCTATTAGGTCAAGCAAGTTGTTCACGTGACAACTCACTCGACACACAATAGCAGTGTTAAAAACGACACAATTCATGATTCTTATATTAATATCACCTGCGGCACTTCACTGCACAAAGTAACACTAAATTTGTACACTAAAAACCACTAGATACTAATTAAAATCTTTGGATTGCGTCAGCCGATGCGGCTTTTTTCACAGTTACCCACAGACTCCTATACTCTGATTTATAATCATGTAATATCAACTGACAGTTGGCGGGTTGTCGCGTTATCGTAATACAAAAATAGTGTCGGTCGTGAGTAATCGAGAAGTTCAATTGCGATTCAATTATTTTTCATTTCTTTTCATGACATGAGAAAATCTTGAAAATTACATTTGGAGGCTGATTGATGTCCAAACTTCTAACTAAATGTACGAAGTGTGTTAAAATGTAGTCATTCAATAAACTTTATTAAACTCATTTTTTATTAAACTAGTATTCTGCTTAGTCTAATAAAACACAAATATCAACATAGTTTTTCTGATTGTAATAAGTGTTGATACCCCAAGGTTTTTTGAATTTGCCACCATTCTTTATAGTCACGTTTTGTTGGTCAGGACTTTTATGGTGAGGGAATATCTATGATTTAAATGAAGATGTCATGAAAATAATCAAAGGATTATTTTCATGACTTAATTGTCAGAGTATTTATGTCGAACATAACAGCTATGAGTTGTCAGATTAATTCATTAAATAAAAAACAATTTATCCGATTTTTACTCTTTATTGTTGTCTTCATGTTCATTCAAACCAGCTTCCATATGCATTACGTATAAAATACGGCTGTATTAGTTAATGTTTTCTTATTAACTATCGTACAAATCAATGAATTAAATTAAGGTTTAGAGTAAAATCTTAAATCTAAAATGTTTCAATATACATTCAATTGGTCGCTACCATTCATTCAATTATAACAGCACTAGTGCACTTAGGAGGCAACATTAAAAAAAAATAAAGGGTCGATTGTAGCTGTCAGTTGTATATTAACATGATTATAAATAGAGTTATAAAGTGTCTATACTTTGATTCATAATCATGTAAGTAAACTGACAGATGTCAATGTGTCATCCCCATACATTATCACTCAATTTGACACATGCAAAATGTCAAAATGCATAGAAAACTTGTCATTTTCATCTGTCAGTTTACTTTTCATGATTATGAATCAGAGTATAGGTTTGAAGGATGGTTGGGATTGGCAGATTTCGGTGTGTCTGTTACCTGCATAACAGCGGTGAGGAAGCCAGTGGGCGCGACGAGCGCGGGCAACCAACAGAGCGTGGGCGGCGAGCGCGGCGCGTTGGCCCAGGCGTGCAGGTGCGCGCCGCGGAGGAACAGCTCCCGGCACCACGCGCCTAGAGGCTTCATTGACGGACGCGCTGACAATAACGAACACTTTTACAGCTTATCGTTACTTTTACCGACGTATTCAATGTTAAATCTGACATTTACATTTTTTTTAATCCCAGCCGTACCTACGTACATATAGGTGGTGACCATATTGGATTTGAAAGTCAAAATATTTAATGTGCTTTAATATTCCAGCACTTTTATTACACAACTAATTATATTGACGGAATTAAGTCAAAATATGTAAACCGTATATTTTTTTGGCAGTGACTTGAATTACATGTACGCTGATCACGTGTACGGCAGCACATTATAGTCGGGACTATTTCAACTTTCAAACAAGCGGAGCAATTTCAAATTGTAGCTTAAAATAAAAAACTTTATTTAACAATGACACAAACCACAAGCCTGTAGAAACAACATTTAATTTATAAAAAAAATTTCAACAAAAGTAAATTAAAATCCAAATCGACTTATCCATTTATAAGCTACCTTGCAGACTACACAGACAGACATTATTATGTGTACCATCCCAACTTTATACCCTGTCGTTTGTCGGAGGTTAAAACTTAAAAATGTCAAGGTTGTACCTTTTCTGCCAGAATGACGGCACTCGTCCCTCAATATGCAGGAGTACATTATCTCCAGCATTTCTGACATCACCACTAGCCCTTCGATAGCTCGACGTAACTCTAAAACAAAATCATTACTTACAAACTACAAATATTTCTTAGTTAAAACTTTATTCTTTATTTCAACTCATGATTCAGGTGCCGACAGAACAAACATCTAACTTACTCTAGAACACGATCAGAAAGGTGTTAGAACTGCACTCGGCCTTAGGGCCGAAACACTAAGGGAGCGGGGTGTAATTTTATTATATTTTTATTAAGTATAATAATATAGAGCCAGAACATAAACTTCTGTGTCGTCCAGTGAACCAATCTACTTGTTGTTGGATCAGTCGTCCACTACCGCCATCTATCGAGAGTAACTGTGCGTTTCCACAGAAGCGGAGCTATGTGGAGTTGAGCGGAGACTGTAAAAATTGACCAATCACATTGCTCAAAATACACATCTTATCTCTGACGAGCAATGTGATTGGTAATTTTTTACAAGTCTTCGCTCAACTCAACCCAGCTCCTCTTCTGTGGAAACGCACTCTAATCCTCATGGTTGAGCAGACGCTCGAATGCCACCTACCAAGAATTGTACTGGACAATAATTAGATTATTAATTTCATAAATGTGTGGGAGAGCCACGCTTCGGCATGAATGGGCCGGCTCGACTGGAGTGATACCACTGCCTCGCAGAAAATCGGCATGAAGCAGCCCCTGTGCTGTGTTTCGCCGAGTGAGTGAGGGTACCGGAGGCCCACTCGGGGGGGAAGGGGATAAAAGGTTGGCAGCGCACTTGTAACTCCACTGGTGTTGCAAGTGTCCATGGGCGGCGGCAATTGCTTACCATCAAGTGATCCGCCTGCTCGCCTGCTACCTATCACATAAAAAAAAAATGTGTACCTAATTCTCTGCTACTCGAAGTACCTAACTCGGAAAGCAATAAAGCATTTTTGTTTTTTTTTCCATAAGTAGAATTACAAAAGGGTCCCACCTTGAGTCCGGCGGTGATGCTGGAGATGAGCACGTTGTAGTAGCCGATCTCCTGCAGCAGCGACACGCACATGGGCATGACGATCTCGGGGCCCATCATGCGCTCCGTCGTCTCCACGTCGATCTTGCTCGGCAGCTTCACCAGCATCTCCGCCGCCAGCTCGTCCACCTGCCCAGTGGGAATTTGAGGTCACTTGTTGCGCTTTGCCATTGTAACCCCATAAACAGTGTCATCCATAGACATAATCCTAACTGATTCCTCCAACTAATTTCTATTTCGTAACTTATTCCTGATTCCTAACTAATTCCTAATTCAGTAACTATTTCTAGCTAAGATCAAAAAATGCGAAAGTAACTCTGTTTGTTATTCTTTCCACGCCTAAAAAAAAGTTTTATTGGACAAAGTAATAGGAAGCACAAAAAAAAAAAACAGTAAAAATCTAAAGCTGAATAAACTACCTACGAAAAAAAAAATTAAAACCGAGTAGGCCCCTGTGGCAAATGTTTTCCCAGAATGCTGGCAGCATTACCTCGTTGGATAGCGATGGAAAATTCGCTGGCGAGGTAGCTGCCAGACTTTTGGGTCTCCCGTGACTTCAACTAAGCGCTTAGTTAATCTCGGAAGAAAAGAGAGAGCCTCGGGGACCCACGGGCCCAGTGTTTCAACACCGAAATCTACGAAGTGGTAGGGTACCGGATAGAGTGCCTATACTTCGCAGCTTTCAGTTTCTCTGCTAATTAAATAATTATTTTATTCCACGCAGACGAAGTCGCGGGTAACAGCCTAATACATAATTTAAGTAGTTACCATTTCTTTTCCACACCACGTCATTTCACGCATGCATGCGCATGAATTTGAGTTATACTTATGTCTACAAGAATAAACTTCACAAATTACTGCATTTCGTACCTTTTGGTCTTCTCCGCCGCCGGCGCCGCCGCCACCGGTAGACGCCAATGCGAATAAAGTCGAACACATAATCAAAGTGTCCTAAAAGGAATAACCACAAAAATGTTAATAACTATAGTGAGACTATTAGAACTTCAAAATTAACTTTTATTTAAATCAAAACTAGTGGCCCGCCCTCCGCTTTGTTTAGTTCCACTCTGTAGATACCAATAGATAGTTTGTTTCGCTTGAAACGAATGACCGCTATGCTACTATTTGAAACTAATGGCCTTATATGAAGCGAGGGTGGGCCTCTAGTATAGAATATAGATATACTTGTCCCAAAGTTTGGGTTCAGTAAAACCTCACCACCTGAGATACAGGTCATCTTTCCTTCTTTATTGACGCCTGAGATACAGGTCGCCAGGCCGCGCTCAGCTGATTTCAACACTGACATCATCGATATCTATACCCTGATTCATAATCATGTGGAGTAAACAGACAGACGTAAATGTGTCATCCCCATACATTTACACTTAATTTGACAGATACAAAATGTCAAAATGTATAGAAATTTGTCATTCGTATCTGTCAGTTTACTCCACATGATTAAAAATCAGAGTCTAAGGACCTACATTTAAGGGGCTATACGAATGAAACTAGCGCCGCCAACCTATTTACACTGATTGTGGCGAAAATATGATATTTTTGAAGAAAATAAAACATAACAGACTTAGATCCAAGTAAATTGGATTTTTCATTCGTGTAGCCTCTTAAAAATGTGACTACTTTATCCATTTAATATCGCTATGTAGGTGCCGGCTGGTACCTGCGCGAGGCGTGGCGACGTCGGCGAGGCGCGTGCTGGCCGACGACTCGGCGCGCTCGGCGGCCGGGCATCAGGTCCAGGAAGTCGCGGTACGACTCCAGGCTGCCGTCGCGCGGGATGTGGTACGCCGGGATCGACGACAGCCTGACACACGCCCCGCAACGTCTCATCAGCCTGTTGCAGTCCACTGTGGACATAGGCCTCTCAGCCACGCCGGGCAACGCGTCACTACTCCGCACGATCATTCAATATTGCATTTGGGTCATTCGCATAAAAATTCATTACCGCTATACCCCAAAATTTAAATCAAAATCTAAAAAATACCCATCAGTCGTTTATGTAAGCTTCTTCTATCCATACTGTAATATTTCAAAATTCTGTGGTCAATGAGGGTGTTTGCAAATGCAAAATCCGATAGATGGCGTTACGTTGACGTCAGGTTCGACGACGGGTGGATTGGTTCCGTTTTGATATGAGGCCGCAGGCCTCCCACCAGGTGGACCGACGATCTGGTGAAGGTCGCGGGAGTCCCTTGAATGCGGGTGGCAAAGGACCGATCTGTGTGGAGAACTTTGGGGGAGGCCTATGTCCAGCGGTGGACGACTATTGGCTAAAATGATGAATATGATGATGATGATGATGATTACGAAGTTACGTTCAAAACGACCAATGTCGTTAAAGTTGGACCAGACGTCAGCGTAACGCCATTTATCGAATTTTGCATTTGCAAAAACCCACATTCAATATGCATTTGGATCATTCTTAAAAAAATATCACTACCGTAAGCCTTCGAAATTGGCATCAGAATCTAAAGAAATACACCTTCGGTTCGACGATACGGTGAGCTTTTTCATACACTCCAACCTGATAGTACGCGACAAAGAGGGCAAATTAGTAGAAGGCGCTATCACTCGTACTCGTATATAGAAGTTTCAACTATTCGATATGTAATCCATACTAATATTATAAATGCGAAAGTAACACTGTCTGTCTGTCTGTCTGCTACTCTTTCACGCCAAAACTACTCAACGGATTTAAATGAAATTTGGTATACAGATAATCTAGACCCTGAGAACATAGGCTACTTTTTATTGCGAAAAGAGGGTTGTAAGGGGTTGAAAGGGGGGTAAAAAGTTTCTTTTCCACGCGGACGGAGTCGCGGGCGGCCGCTAGTATTTAATAAAAATGATGTTAGCCATTTCGGAGGAATATGGATTAAAAGAGAAGAAATTGACATGATTTTTTAAGTGGAGATAGTTGAAGGGATTGAAAGTAACATAGGCTACTGGTTGCCCCTTTCTAAGCACCCATTTTAGGGAAGTGGGGGATGCGAGCGAAGCCGCGCGCAAAAGCTAGTCTATTATAGTTCACAAGAGACCTATAGAAAGGCGTGTCCAAGGCCTCCTCGCAGAAGAACTGGTTGATGTAGGCGATGAGCACGCGCTTGTCCCAGTCGTCGGTGATGTGGCCGCCGTAGTTGATGATGGCGAACAGGTAGCGCAGCGCGTCCCACGGGACGTCATCGTACTCTTCCAGGTAGTTTGCTAGTAGATTGTCCGACACCTGAATATAGAATATACTGGTTTGTTGGGAAATGCAACAAGCGACGCCAATGGAATTTATGTAATTATCTTAGGTTAACTACAATAAATAAATATGCATTAGCGTTGCTTCTGTCCATAATACATAATATTTTAATATTGTTTAATTTAATAATGGAAGCCTGTAGACAGCTGTGGCCAGAGGGATAGATCTAAAAAAGATAATGCGTCAATAAAGTCATAAAATGAATTGATAGCGCGACTGTAGCTATGTCATAAAAGGGTTATGGTAGCCTCATTAGTTATAAAACATTGACGGACACTAAGTTAGTTCCTCAAAATCCGTCTTTAAGACTTCCCTGGCGCATTATAAGTTTCCCAATCTTCACGTTTGATTCACTACACAATCGTCACGAGAAAAAAACCGACTTGTTGCTAGTGGTGGGTGACGAATAGGGTTATAGCAACAAATGAGATTTTTGTGTCGTTCGTTGCCAGTAGGAACGTAGCCAAGGGGTGACGGCTGGAATTAACTTTAACTGTGGGAGAGCTACGCTTCCGCATGAATGGGCCGGCTCGACCAGAGTGATACCACTGCCTCACAGAAAACCGGCGAGAAGCAGCCCCTGTGCTGTGTTTCGCTGAGTCAGTGAGGGTACCGGAGGCCCACCCGGGGGAGAAGGGGGTTAAAAGGTTGGCAGCGCACTTGTAACTCCACTGGTGTTGCAAGTGTCCATGAGCGGCGGCAATTACTTACCATCAGGTGATCCGCCTGCTCGTCTGCTACCTATCACATAAAAAAAAATTAAGCCCACACTCGCTACAATTTATTTGAAAAGTTTGGCTTTCAGTAGGCCTAACATGCGCACCGCGACAAAATTTTGTAGACTCTCGTTCGCGAGAGCGCATCCTTTTATCCCGCTCATCGCTCAGTCAGGTGAGCGAGACACAACTTGCGCCGACAAAATAAGAGTGTCGACAAATTATCTCGTAATGCGCATGTTAAACTCGGCTGATCTAGAGTAAGTAAGTAAGAAAGAAAATCGTAGGTCCTCACATCGAAGTCGGCGTCGTTGAAGCTGTAGACGGCGTTGTAGCCGAGCTGGCGGAAGCGCTTGCGCGCGATGAGCGTGCAGTGGAAGAACGCCACGCAGTACAGCAGGCGCCGGTACATCGGCGTGGCCTCGTCGAACTTGTCCTCGTCCAGGTTCGCGAACAGACGGACCATGTTGCCTTTCAGGCCCTGCGCGCAGAGTTAGAGCAGTTATAGGAAGTTTGTATGTGAAAGACGTGCAGAAGGCCTTCAATCGTATTTTTTCTTGACGACTACAACTTCAATATGCTACAGGACTTTGCTGGTTTTAGTCAAGCTCGCGCCACTCTATTATACTCTGATTTTTAATCATGTGGAGTAAACTGGACATAAGCAAATTTTTTTAAGCCTGCTTGATCCCACTGCTGGGCAAAGGCCTCCCCTAAGGTCTTCCACTGGCGTCTATTCGCTGCCGTTATTTCCCAGTCCCGGGAGTGATGATCCAAATCGTCACACCATCTTTTCTTAGGCCTGCCTCTTAGGCGACGGCCATTTGCAGGCTGCCACTGCGTGACGATTTTGGTCCATCTTTCCGGGTGCATTCTGCAAACGTGTCCTGCCCAATCTCATCACTAACATCTGCTATTCCGGTTTTGGAGCGGATTTCGGTATTCCTAACGCGGTCTATAATTTTGATACCTAAAATGCTCCGTTCCATAGCTCTTTGGCAAAACTTGAGAGATGCAAATGTCAATGTAAATTTTCTATTCATTTTGACATTTTGCATCTGTCAAATTGAGTTAATAATGTATGGAGATGACACATTGACATGTGTTTAGTTTTGTGTGAGTCGAAAACAAGCAATTTCTAAGCTATTATAATCTTTAAAATATACCGATTATAGATTATAAGGATTTTTCTATGAATAACTTTTACTATATTTTAAAATTAGTCGCAAATTTCACAGAAATAATGAATGGAATGAGTGCCACAAAAGATAGATCGTGATTGGAGTTCTGAAAGGCTAACTCTGCGGCGGCTCCGTGGTCATCTTGATGCTTCTTCTTCTTGCAGCAAGTTGAGCGGGAACCTTGTCGTCCGGGCATGGAGGACAGCCCACAGGTCGGACAGCGCGGGTGGATGCGCGGGGTTGGCAGAAGCCGCGCAGCGAGCCCAGCCACTCGCACGCCCAGGGTGGCAGTTGGCCAAGGACACTACCAGCGCCCCTCCTTCATGCCCGTGCGACAGCATCCTGCGCACACCGACGAGGGGCCTTGGTGATGGACACACTTGACGACAACATCCTTCGCGCAACGCACAGAACCATGATGATGATGCAGCGCAGACCAGCGTCAAAAGAGCGCGGAGGCGCCCCACTCGGTGGCGGCCCACGTCAAGGTGCGCCCAAGGTGAAGGAAATCCTCGCAGGGCGCCGGACAGGGCCCCGGCCCAGGCAGAGCTGGGTCTAAAATGTGCAGCTGTCAGCCGTCGAGTGGCAATATGGCGATTAAGCCAATTGCTACCCGCCGTTGCCCAGGGACACCAGGACCCCTCCAGTACAGCTCTAAACAGAACAAAAATACTACCGGGAAGCCACACGAAGAGGTCGCCGCACCATAGTCCCCACACTATGCTGGTCCAAATCTCTTAACTTTCTACACACGTTCTCGGTAGTACGAATGGTCAGATCAGTCAGCCGGTTTCAGTCCGGCCATGTTACGATTTCAGTCAATAGACGCCCTCTGCTGGACATAGGCCTCCCCCAAAGTTCTCCACACAGATCGGTTCTGTACCACCACCTCCTGTGACTCCCGTGACCTTCACTAGAATGTCGGTCCACCTGTTGGGATTTAGTAACGATTCATCAGTGTTTATCCATCTAATATTATAAATGAAAAAGTGTGTCTGTCTGTCTGTATGTTTGCCTTTCTTTCACATCAAAACGGAGCGACGAATTGACGTGCTTTTTTAAGTGGAGATAGTTGAAGGGATGGAGAGTAACATAGGCTACTATTTACCCCTCCGTGCTACCCCGAATTTAACGCGAGCGAAGCCGCGGGGTAGTTATTTATAAACACGATGTAAAGGTTCTTTCCATTTCCATTATGACTATGGCTCACTTGGCAGCAGTGGGCGCCTGGCCCTGGCCCAGGCTGAGCGAGGCGAACTTGTCGAACATCTTGACGTCGACCGCGAGCTGGATCAGCGCCGCCGTCGGTTCCACGCCCGGCGACAGCACGAACAGCAGCGACGTCTTCCACGACGACTCCTCCCACGCCATCTGGACGTGACAGATGATTCCTTTTACTTTCAGTAGATCAGACTATTATGACAATGTTGTCACGATAGTTTACAGAGTGAGCTATTGGTAGCTCAATGGATAAGAACGCGCCTTCTATATTAGAGTGACTTGTAAAATTAACCAATCACGTTTGATCAAAATACACATCTTATCTCTGATGAGCGATGGGATTGGCCAATTTTTATAAGTCTATCAACTCCACGCAGCTCCGCTTCTGTGGAAACGCACCCTTAGTGGTCGTGAATCGAATCTGAGCATGGAATAATGGGTTTATTAAATCTATATGCATTATGTATATTTTATATCAGTATCTCGGCGGTGACGGAAAACATCGGGGGAAAACCTGCATGTTTCGGATAGTATCTACAATGTGTAACTATTTAACTTAAAGGTTACTTGTGACACCACTGGTGTTGCAGGTGGGCGATGGGCGGCGGTTATCGCTTACCATCAGGTGATCCGTCGGCTCGTTTGCCACTCTTCATTGTAACCAACTTCCCAAATCCTGAATAATGATCTCAGTGTCTCCCGGGTTCCGATAGCTTCAGGTAGAGGCTTAAATGAGATGAGTCTATTATTACAAAATAAGGCGTGGATTGACGTAAAATAGTGGTCAACGAACTCTTCGTTGACTTCGCTAATTAGAACAAGAGATCGTGTATGTATGCTACCTTGATGTCGAGCACGGGCGGCTCGACGTACCGCGGCCCGAGCACGTTGATGATGAAGGTGGTGACGCACGCGGACACGCGGTCCACGCGCAGCGACCGCACGAACAGTATCCGCTGGAAGTCGTTGCAGATCTCGTTCCAGTCACCTGCGATCGAGGGATCCTCCGTTAATCATATTGTGAGGCTCCGAAAACCAATCTCCCTGAGTAGGGAAACAAGAAAACGCACAAACACCGTTGTTTTCCGAACTGATGCACGATTCGCTTTGTCTACTTTAGCGCAGACCCTTGTACAAACAGGGTGTAAGTATTTATGAAAATTCACGTCTCTTTAGCCACGTCTTCTAGCAACCAATATGAACGCGAAAAGCTTTACGACTTTTGGAAAATTACGATTTTTTTCGAACTCCCCATATAAAATGAACAAGAGACGTGACCGACGTTCTTAGGGCTGTTTTTGATGAACTTGTTACTTATGCTGGCAAAGTAAGTTGGGTGAAGGGAAAACTTAAAAACAAATCTGTTTTCTTAATACATGAACGGTCCCTATAGACTAGACTTCTTCGGCATGAATGGGCCGGCTCGACCGGCGTGAAGCAGGCCCTGTCCTGTGTTTCGCTGATTGAGTGAGGGTACCGGAGGCCCACTCGGGGGGGAAGGGGAAAAAAGGTTGGCAGCGCACTTGTAACTCTACTGGTGTTGCAAGTTTCCATGGGCGGCGGCAATGGGGTATGGGAATAATTTTTTAGGTATCTTTTTTATATTTTATTTCAATACCTTTTACTATTTCAAGTAATCAATTTGAATTTTTTTGTAATCAAGACAGTAGTTATGTTTTAATTAATTTTTAAACATTTTAAATTCAAGCGCACTTGTGACGTCACAAATACGCTACACCATATTAATAGTGTTACCACGTGCTTTTTTCCCCAAATCGGGGCAAATAAATTATATGTAAAATGTTAATTGCGGGCAAAATCCCTTTTTAATCGGGGGAATTTCACATCACTGTCTGACAACATTCCGGTAAAACAAAAAACAGAGAGGTATCTCTAATCAATTTTATATCACCTTTCAAATAAATGTCAAATGGTTGGTAAGGTTTTATTGTATTACAACTAGCGCCAACTGTTGCTTGTTCCGCTATACTAAGTGTCAATCACAGTAGATGTCGCCTAATGTAGCATTTATTTTATCTTGTTAGTGCAGTATGTCTGAAAATTCTGCTGACCTTGGGTCAGATGAAGGTCAAACGCGATTTTATTGAAAATATCATTGATCTTATGCTTTTAAATTTTAAAAGCAATAAAATATGGTATAAAAGACAAATGCCTCGAAATGGTTTTCGATTTAGGACATGTTTGGTTTTTTTTCCCATACCCCATTGCTTACCATCAGGTGATCCGCCTGCTCGCCTGCTACCTATCAATAAACACTTTGTTTGTTCTATGGTGCCTGTCTATCTCATATTTGGATCTCACGACCGCTTACCATCAAGCGGAGTGAGGTCATCTTCATTTAGCGGGTGTTTCGCACGCGATGGCCTAACGCCTAAGTGTTTACTAAGCACTGCACCTACCGATGAGCGGCTGCAGCTCGGGCTCGGGGTTGAGGTACCACTCCTTCCACTCCTTGGTGAACACCTCGAAGGCGTCGATGACGCCGTGGAAGCCCGGCAGCTTGTCCAGCTCCGTCACGTTGTCCCAGCACTCGTCCGGCATCCAGTCTGCGACATGCGCATAAAAGAGTATTTGACTAAATTTTTTTATATGTTTTATCAAATCCCCAAATTTTAAAAAACATCGTTGAAAGAATTACTTGATTCTCATTTGAATTAATTGAGATTTCACAACTTTAAGAGCACTGTATATTTTGGGCAAGCCCAAAAACGCTCTATACAAATGACTACAGGCGAGTGACGTCACATGCTCGTATCCTGTATGCGCGACTAGTAAATTTTGTTTGGTAGCTATATCAAATGTTTCGTTTAAATGGTTTTTAAGTCGCATCATCATCAGCCTGGATCTTGATCCCACTGCAGAGTATACGTAGGCCGGTCATCCTGTGCACGTCGTTTACAAACGCAGTTAACGCAGTCGAAACGTCAAGCAGTAAGTGCTAGAATGTATTTAATTTTAATACTTCAATTCATCGCTGATGCACGGCGAAATTCTTACCGTGTATTCGAAATTGAAGTCGAATTTAGAGATTTCTTACTAATTTCTAATTCACTTTCTATGTCGAACGCACGAGAATTGCTCCCAAGGTTGGAGTGTGAGAAACCGTCCAAATATAGCCTATACAGGGTGTATCTGTGAACATTTACATACCTTTAACCACGTGTTCTATCAACCATTCTGAACAACATTCGTTCAACCCCATACAAAATGACCAAGTCACGTGACCGACTTTGTATGGAAAGATGAAAATTTTTTATGCGAATTTTCAAAAGTCATAGAACCAATGTTGTTCAGAATGGTTGGTAGAACACGTGGTAAAAGGGATGTAAATGTTCACAGATACACACTGTATTCTGTATCCTTGATAAATGGACTATCTTAGACTGAAATATTTTTTCAAATCGGACCAGTAGTTGAGATTAGCGCGTTCCAACAAACAATCAAACAAACTCTTCAGCTTTATAATATCTATATTCTATACTATTTATAAAGAGATAACTTCTATAGACAACGACAAGTTTTATAGGTAAACCGAAAACACGAAACGCTTGCGCGATGTAATTGAGCACAGCGCCATCTATTGGTTCGTTTCTGAATTACGGTCCCAAAGCGAAGTGAGGGCGGGCCACTAGTTATAAGTATAGATAAGTTTAGATAGTATGGATCGGTATACTGACTGGTGGGGTTGTCGGGCTGCTCAGACCGGTCCAGCACGACGCCGCCCTTCAGCAGGAACAGGTACTCGTGGCTGCTGAGCTTGCCGGCCTGGAACAGGATGCGCGACACCATGTGGAACGACAGCAGCAGCTTGTGCCGCTCGAACAGCGCGCGGCACGTGTTCCTGCGCACACGCACACACCTCAGTAAGTATACGGACGGACGCGCGAGCGAGCATCTGGAAAACTAAAGCCTAGAATAGAATAGCAATCATTTATTTGTACAGTATAAGTTAACGAATTAAATTGAAATCCTCTATGTTTTGCCTTTGAGCATACCAATATTCGCCCGCCTCGTTGGTCTAGTGCCGTGGTCGTCAAACTGCGGCCCGCGGACGTTGTTTGTGCGGCCCGCAATAAAGTAGATTTCTTTATTTAATAGTCAACAACATATCCGTACTTATATCAAATTCCATGTAAATCAGTTTAGTGTTTTTTAAATAGAGAAGTAATAGACGCAATAGTAATGGATGCAAAAGTTCTTGAAACGCATTCACATTTATACTGCGGCTCGGGCCCTGGTGCTCACATTGTTTTGTGCGGCCCTTGAACAGTAAAGTGTGACGACCGCTGGTCTAGTGGTTTAAGTACTTGGCCGTGATCTCGGGGTCCTGAGTTCGAATCCCGGGTCGAGCAAAAAAATATGTTTCGAATTTTAAGAACATAGCTCGGGTTTGTGATCACCAATCCGCATTAGGCAAGCGTGGTGATTAAGCCTAATCCCGTCATAGTAGCGATGACTTGATTTCCATGATGGAGGCCTTTGCCCTGCAGTGGGATAGTATATAGGCTGATACTTTACTTTTATACAAATATTCGAAATAATATTTATTAAATTGAAAATTAAAATAGTTTTTGGGTAACTATTTTGAAACACGATCAGTAAAATCAAAGTGTTTGAAAACAACTAGGATCGCAATGAATAGAAAATACATACCTTGTGCACGGATAAATCAAATTAATATTTTTAAAGTATGTTTAATTAGAGATATGGCGTGTGATAAATCCCCTATATAGCGTACTGTAGAACTACTCTATCTACTTGGTGATTAATTATTGTTGATGTGAGATTTCAAAATGACAGTAAGCGACCAATGACGTTGAAGTTGGACTTCAGTCTAACAGTACGCCATCTTTCCTAACCTTTCATCATCTAGGCGTTAAAAGATATGCTTGAATTTGTTTAATACGTGCTCTCATTATAGGTACTCACTTGTACACAGCATAGGTGTGGAACTCGTTCAGGTTGCTGATGCGGTCGTCCAGCTCCTGGCTCTTGGGGCTGCGGTCGATGGAGTAGTTGAACAGGTCGATGTACGCGTCCAGCGAGAACTGGTACATGGGGTCGATGCGCGACAGGTCGTTCAGCGCGAAGAACAGCACCGACGCGCGGACTGCCACCGGGACGTAGCCCTGACGACATAACGCACTTTCACAAATTTTCTTTCTTCTACCTAAAGGTTTTCTGGAACGACGACCGATATAACGAAAAAAAATTAACAAAGAAAAATCTGCTAGATGGCGATGGTTGGTGACGCACTTAACGACTCTATTAGTGCTACAGTAGGCCTAACATCATGAGCACCGCGACAAAATTTTGTCGACTCTCGTTCGCGAGAGCGCATTCTTCTATCCCGCTCATCGCTTAGTCAGGTAAGCGATGCGTCTCGCTTGCTTGCACTTGCGCTGACACAATACGAGTGTCGACAAATTATCTCATGGCGTGCATGTTAGCCCGGCAGAATATGTCTATATAATAGACGACGGAAATCGCTTAGTTACATTTTAGTAGTTTTAATCCCGAAGCCCTCATAATAGGTAACGCGAGTAAAGCCTCTTTAGCATGTTAGATCATCAAAATAAGCAAAATAAAAATCAGCTGTTCTAAACATTATCGCTTGATGAATATTATTTTTGTATGGAATTTTTATTTTACGTATTTTGATGATCTAACATGCTAAAAGGCTATGTTAGATGCTATTCCTGTTACCTATTACTAAAAGGACTAAAATTTAACGATGTAGAAAGATACGGCATCTCAGCGGGCCTTCAGGGTGAGAGTGACTGACTCAATGGGCACTTTGTCTGTTCTTTTGTGCCTGTCAATCGCATATTTCGATCTCACGGCCGCTTACCATCAGTCGGAGTAGGGTCATCTTGATTATCGTCAATATAAAAAAATACACTAGTGTCCGGCAGACCTGTCTGGCGGCGTCGATCTCCTTCTCGGTCTCCTGCGAGGTGACGAGCGCGTCCTTGACCTCGAGCGACATGCGCTGCGAGGTCTGCAGCGTCGCGAACAGCTCCTCGTTGGTTAACATATAGATAACAAGCATCTGAAGATAACAAATAGAGATCAGACCTGTCTGGCGGCGTCGATCTCCTTCTCGGTCTCCTGCGAGGTGACGAGCGCGTCCTTGACCTCGAGCGACATGCGCTGCGAGGTCTGCAGCGTCGCGAACAGCTCCTCGTTGGTTAACATATAGATAACAAGCATCTGAAGATAACAAATAGAGATCAGACCTGTCTGGCGGCGTCGATCTCCTTCTCGGTCTCCTGCGAGGTGACGAGCGCGTCCTTGACCTCGAGCGACATGCGCTGCGAGGTCTGCAGCGTCGCGAACAGCTCCTCGTTGGTTAACATATAGATAACAAGCATCTGAAGATAACAAATAGAGATCAGACCTGTCTGGCGGCGTCGATCTCCTTCTCGGTCTCCTGCGAGGTGACGAGCGCGTCCTTGACCTCGAGCGACATGCGCTGCGAGGTCTGCAGCGTCGCGAACAGCTCCTCGTTGGTTAACATATAGATAACAAGCATCTGAAGATAACAAATAGAGATCAGACCTGTCTGGCGGCGTCGATCTCCTTCTCGGTCTCCTGCGAGGTGACGAGCGCGTCCTTGACCTCGAGCGACATGCGCTGCGAGGTCTGCAGCGTCGCGAACAGCTCCTCGTTGGTTAACATATAGATAACAAGCATCTGAAGATAACAAATAGAGATCAGACCTGTCTGGCGGCGTCGATCTCCTTCTCGGTCTCCTGCGAGGTGACGAGCGCGTCCTTGACCTCGAGCGACATGCGCTGCGAGGTCTGCAGCGTCGCGAACAGCTCCTCGTTGGTTAACATATAGATAACAAGCATCTGAAGATAACAATAGAGATCAGACCTGTCTGGCGGCGTCGATCTCCTTCTCGGTCTCCTGCGAGGTGACGAGCGCGTCCTTGACCTCGAGCGACATGCGCTGCGAGGTCTGCAGCGTCGCGAACAGCTCCTCGTTCTCCAGCAGCGGCACCTGCGACTCGTACATGATGCGCAGCAGGTCGTTCTCGAGGTCCACCTGGGGTGTAAGAAATCTTATATCAATATTTTTCTTTATGTGTGATCACCTGATGGTTAACGACTGCCGTCATAGACACCAACACCAGTGAAATCGATTGCCAAATCTCACAGGACACCCCTAAAATCAAAGAAGTCACAAGTGTGCTGTCAACTGCGTTCTCATTTAATAAGAGAAGATCTTACGAAAAAAAGCTATTGACAGACGGACACCTAATAAACTAAATGATCCTATAAAGGAATCAGTGATTCCACTCAGTGATTAGAGCACTTGTCACTGAGTGGAATCATTTATCAAAACATTGATACAGCCTTTTATAGAGGACCTTATGCAGGGCTTTATGGAGCCCAGCATGGAAGTGGGCAAAATAGCCGCTCACTTACAGCTAGAAACAGAGGGGGCACAGCTTAAGTCTACCTTCTTCTTGTGCCGATGGCATCAAGATATTAATTTTCCCGGCCCAATACTTCGCCACAACGAATGCACTATCAGTAGGCTGCAGGAGTTCATCGTGTGTGCAGCTGTCTTCCTGATATACAGGAAGTCTTTAGCAACGTCAAGGCAGTTTGTCTGATTGCCTGGTTAGAATGACAATGGGATAACTTCGTCTCATGTGAAATAAGCAAACCTAAAACCCGACTGAAGAAGAAGAAGAAAGTCCTACCAGCACTTTCTTGTTGTTGGCGATGGTCATAACGAGGTTGTCCTTCATGAGCTCGAGCTGGGGCCGCTCCTTGCGGACCACGATGCCCAGCAGCTGCGACGTCAGGCCCTGCTCCTTCACCGCGAAGTTCACCATCGTCGTCTTCGTCAGCGTCTCCGGCGTGTACACCGGGTTGCCTATGCATATATTTTATGATATTACACCCTTGCAAGGGGAAACAGAACTTAGGGTGTTATCAATTATTTGGGCAATGCATCTCTCCTGATAGTACGACCTACCATAATACGCAGTAGAATTTCCCTCGTGGAGTCGTGAAACTTAGCAAGCCACTGCCCCCAAATGGGTATGCTCACGTAGCTACTCCGAAGGCCTGTTTAGGCTGGTGTACCGCGGCTGCTTTAAGCGGTGTGCGAGGAAAAAATACCACCAATAGAATCACTTCATTTTCCTAGCTTCGCTCAGCTCAGCTCTCATGAAAAGGGTTTAGCGAAGCAAGGTCATTCTACATACAAAACAAGCGAGAAATGTGTGCTAAAAATGTACTGCGAGGTTTGCGACGATCCCCGCTCAAACATTTCACAGCTTCGCAATCACAACGCATCCTCGCACCGCACATTTGACAGCTCCCGGCTACACTTCATCGAACGACACATTTTACTGGCACAGCTCTAGTGAGAGACCCCTACACATTTCCACAGTACAGCCACACATCCTCGTACGACACATTTTACTCACACAGCATTGGTGGACAAGCAGCCTTAGTCGCCTATGTTTCAAAGTCACTCACCCAACTTGGTGGTGAGATACATCCGGAACTGCTTGTTGTAGGGCACCATCTTCTCGTTGAACTTGATGACGGTGGATGTGCCGATGGTGACGATGGCCTTGTCGAGGATGGGCGCGATGGACGGGTCCAGCACCTCGCCCACGTTCTGCACGATCACGGGCGAGCCGCTCGTCAGCGCGCCCTCCATGATCTTCAGGTAGCCCGGCTGCCCGAAGTCTACGATCTGGGCGATACCATTTTTTATTTTACACTAGCCTGTTACCCGTGCCTTCGTCCGTGTGGAATAGTATCTTTGGGTAGCATTTTTAATTATTTTCACCCCCAATTTTAATCCCCTACAGCCCCCTTTTCGCAATAAAAAATAGCCTATGTTCTTTCTAAGGATCTAGACCATCTGTATATCAAATTTCATTCAAATCCGTTCAATATTTTTGGCGTAAAAGAGTAACAGACAGAGTTACTTTCGCCTTTATAATATTAGTTAGGATTTGGTAGTGACCCTGCTTCAAACGCGAAAGGTCGTAGGTCCGATCGCCACCCTGGACAAACATTTGTATAATATTCTATCGACATTGTATTTTTTTTTATGTGATAGATAGCAAACGAGCAGGCGGATCACCTGATGGTAAGCAATCGCCGCCGCTCATGGACACTTGCAACACCAGTGGAGTTACAAGTGCGCTGCCAACCTTTTATCCCCTTCCCCCCCGGGTGGGCCTCCGGTACCCTCACTCACTCGGCGAAACACAGCACAGGGGCTGCTTCACGCCGGTTTTCTGTGAGGCAGTGGTATCACTCCGGTCGAGCCGGCCCATTCATGCCGAAGCGTGGCGTGCAAGCAAGCGTGGTATCGATATTGTATCTAGTGAGGTCTAGTGAGGATCGCAGGAGTTCCTTGGACCTGGGTGGCGCAAGTCCGATCTGTGTGGAGAACATTGGGAGAGGCCTATTTCCAGCAGTGGACGTCTATTGGCTGAATTGAAGACGATGTTGAGTATGGCCTACAGCCTACATACAGGTATGGTAGGGTACCTCGATGTTGTTCTTCTCCTCGAGGCGCGAGATCCAGATGAGCGCCTGGCCCTGCGGGTCCACGGCCAGCGGCCAGCGCGTCGCGCGCACCACTATGATGCCGTTCTCCGCGCTGAAGTTGTCGTCTGAGTAACACAATAATAGTTACCATCATTCTAGCGTTTTCTTCATAACTTCATAGAACCGATTTGGTGTGTGAGTTTTTCACGCGGTCTTTCCATGTAGCTACACAATGGGGGCTTTTGCAAATGCAAAATCCGATAGATGACGTTACGTAAACGTCAGGTATAACAAGAGTGGATTGGTTCCATTTTGACGTATCTTGTCATAACTACGAAGTTACGTACAAAACGACCAATGTCGTCAAAGTTGGACCTGACGTCAACGTAACGCCATTTAACGGATTTCACATTTGCAAAAACCCTCATTCCACCGCGCCATATTCATCTCTGTGTCATGCGAGTCCTACTTATCTCACTCAAATAGGTAACTACAGTCTCACTGCCATACCAAGGGACCGGTCTGATGATAGACTTATAGATTCGTCTCTTCAACTTTTAAAGAAAGATAAAAAAGTATACGCGTCGTGTTGCGAACCTTCAGAGTTTATTTTTTCGTCATTATATAGAAGAAAATCTTTACCCGGCAGTCCCATATAGTTCCAATCTCTCAACGTAGCATCATCAAGAAGGAAGTATTTCATACTAAGGTCCATTGTGACTGGCACGCCTTCGTTGTAGACCTGTTTTTAGTAGAAAATTATGTATGATTTTAGATTACTAGCATATTCTATAGTTATGTAACCAAGCTGTTAAATTTCAGTAACACTTATCCACTGGCCGACTCACCCACCCGCTTTCATTTCTCTCTAAAGCGCGCCTTAGTTACGGTTAAGGGGTCTTAGTATGTGGAACTGGAAATTTCGTTTCAAAACAAACAAACAAACAAAACACAACAACAAACAAAATGTTTTCAATTAATTATTAGGTATTAAAAAAGATATCGCATTTTCGTATTGTTTTTTTTCAATATGCATTACAGAACTCAATATGTATGGGAGCTATCACGTGTGAAAAATCCTAGATGGCGTAGGTACTTGAGGTAGAACTGAGGCCCATCTACACGGTGGGTGGTTATTTTTGATGTGAGATGCGAATATGTCACTAAACAACCAATTACGTCGAAGTTCGACGTCAGTTCTCAGGTACGCCATCTAGCGGATTTATCACACGCGTTAGCCCCCATTGGGAGGAATGTTTTTAAAATGCGATTGGAAAATCTTTGCTCCAATCAAAATTCCTTGCCATCTTAACCCTACGGGGGTTATATTCGGTACAAAATATTTTTTACTTTTACAAAGTGTTCTACTCACCTCCATGAACCAGTCGCTCATGAGGTCCTCGCGGTACTCGGAGACGAAGGGCCCGAGGTAGGCCACGAAGCCGGTGGCGATGAGGCAGTCGCCGGGCAGGTTGTCGAACTCCTTGTCCAGCCGCTCCACCGTCAGCTCCCAGCGCTCACGCTCGCCTACACACAATACGCATTACATCGTTTTTTAATCGTATCTCTCTAAAGATACACTTTTCGACTTTGATTCGACGACCCGTTTGGTTCAGTGGTAGTGAATCTGCGTCTGGACCAAGGGTTGCGGGTTCGATCCCCGCACAGTACAAACATTTGTGTGCATGAACATGTTGTTTGTACTGGTTCTGGGTGTTTTTCTATGTATGTAAGTATGTATTTACAAAAGAAAAGTATTATACGTATATATTTGTAATTCCCACGTGGTTCTGATATCTGTAACACAGGTGCTTGAGCTACCTATTTCAGAGTCAGACCAATGTATGTGATGTAGTGAAAAATATTATTATACACCTTACTTACAGTTCATTTAATATCTGTCACTTTTGTTTACACAGCGAGATGGCGTATAGTAAGACTTCGATGACGTATAGTACGACTACTATTTAAATCTCAAGTTAAATCTTATTTGATGGCAAACGCCTATTATACAGTTGAAGAATACCTAAATGACAAGAATTTGTGGAAATGATAAACTGTTCACCTACACACTGTGTTATGTATTATGAAATTAAAATTTTAGTAATTCTTTAAAAAAAATATGATAACAAATTTGAAAAGATTAAGTTTTACTGAGTTTCTTGCTGATTCTTCTCAGTAGAAATTGACCCCCATAAAATTTGACATTCATAAAATAATGTTCTGTAAAGGACTTAAATTGAATAAAGAGATTTTGATTTGATACGATAGGGCAGCTTTTCCACCAGAGCTGTGCGAGGTAGCCAAGCGGTGTGCGAGGAAAAATTCTCCAATAGAATCACATTTAGAGAGGAATGAAGTACTTCTATTGGTGGATTTTTTCAGCCATAGAAGGCCTCTTAGTAACATTTACAGAGGGGCGTCGTAATTTTTTTTTCTATAAGTAAATGCCAAGCTATCCTGACACTTGTAATTGAAACAGCATAGAATGGAATGGCGGCGATCACCTCGCCGAGACACCTAGTGTGTATACCTGACAAGCCAGTGATCAGAGCCTCCGCCCTCTCCAGCTTGAGCTGCAGCAGCCTGGCCTCGTCGTACTCCTGCAGGCGATCACCTCGCCGAGACACCTGGTGTGTATACCTGACAAGCCAGTGATCAGAGCCCCGCCCTCTCCAGCTGAGCTGCAGCGGCCTGGACTTGCCGTACTCCCGCAGGCGATCACCTCGCCGAGACACCTAGTGTGTATACTGACAAGCCGGTGGCGATGAGGCAGTCGCCGGGCAGGTTGTCGAACTCCTTGTCCAGCCGCTCCACCGTCAGCTCCCAGCGCTCACGCTCACCTACACGCAATACGTATTATATTAATTTTTAGGGTTCATAATCTACTAGGAACCCTAATAGTTCGTCATATCTGTCCGTCTGTCTGTCCGTCTGTCTGTCCGTCTGTCTGTCCGTCTGTCTGTCCGTCTGTCTGTCTGTCCGTCTGTCTGTCCGTCTGTCTGTCTGTCTGTCTGTCCGTCCGTCTGTCCTAGCTCGTTCTGCGCCGTTTCTGCACCGATTGCAACGAAAATTGGTGGAAAGATGGGATCCAACTACACGGTGATTGGTTATTTTTGATGTGAGATGTTCAAATACCACTAAACGACCAATGATGTTGAAGTTGGACCTCAGTCTACACGTACGCCATCTAACGGATTTTTCACACGCGGTAGCCCCCATTTAAATGAAAAGGCGTAAGATGATTAACCTATTATTTCTGCCTGACAAGCCAGTGATCAGAGCCTCCGCCCTCTCCAGCTTGAGCTGCAGCAGCCTGGACTGTCGTACTCCTGCAGGCGATCACCTCGCCGAGACACCTGGTGTGTATACCTGACAAGCCAGTGATCAGAGCCTCCGCCCTCTCCAGCTTGAGCTGCAGCAGCCTGGCCTTGTCGTACTCCTGCAGGCGATCACCTCGCCGAGACACCTGGTGTATACCTGACAAGCCAGTGATCAGAGCCTCCGCCCTCTCCAGCTTGAGCTGCAGCAGCCTGGCCTGTCGTACTCCTGCAGGCGATCACCTCGCCGAGACACTGGTGTGTATACCTGACAAGCCAGTGATCAGAGCCTCCGCCCTCTCCAGCTTGAGCTGCAGCAGCCTGGCCTTGTCGTACTCCTGCAGGCGATCACCTCGCCGAGACACCTGGTGTGTATACCTGACAAGCCAGTGATCAGAGCCTCCGCCCTCTCCAGCTTGAGCTGCAGCAGCCTGGCCTTGTCGTACTCCTGCAGGCGATCACCTCGCCGAGACACCTGGTGTGTATACCTGACAAGCCAGTGATCAGAGCCTCCGCCCTCTCCAGCTTGAGCTGCAGCAGCCTGGCCTTGTCGTACTCCTGCAGGCGATCACTCGCCGAGACACTGGTGTGTATACCTGACAAGCCAGTGATCAGAGCCTCCGCCTCTCCAGCTTGAGCTGCAGCAGCCTGGCCTGTCGTACTCCTGCAGGCGATCACCTCGCCGAGACACCTGGTGTGTATACCTGACAAGCCAGTGATCAGAGCCTCCGCCCTCTCCAGCTTGAGCTGCAGCAGCCTGGCCTTGTCGTACTCCTGCAGGCGATCACCTCGCCGAGACACCTGGTGTGTATACCTGACAAGCCAGTGATCAGAGCCTCCGCCCTCTCCAGCTTGAGCTGCAGCAGCCTGGCCTTGTCGTACTCCTGCAGGCGATCACCTCGCCGAGACACCTGGTGTGTATACCTGACAAGCCAGTGATCAGAGCCTCCGCCCTCTCCAGCTTGAGCCGCAGCAGCCTGGCCTTGTCGTACTCCTGCAGGCGATCACCTCGCCGAGACACCTGGTGTGTATACCTGACAAGCCAGTGATCAGAGCCCCGCCCTCTCCAGCTGAGCTGCAGCGGCCTGGACTTGCCGTACTCCTGCAGGCGATCACCTCGCCGAGACACCTGGTGTGTATACCTGACAAGCCAGTGATCAGAGCCTCCGCCCTCTCCAGCTTGAGCTGCAGCAGCCTGGACTTCCTCTCGAGCTCGTCCTTCTGCGCCACCTTCTCGTCGTACTCCTTCTGCAGGCGCGCGATCATCTCGCTGAGTTCCCTCAGCTTGGCGCGTGCTTCGGCCAGGATCTGCTGCTTCATGCGGAGTGACTCCAGCGCTTCTTCTAGACGCTCTTTTTTGGGCTTTACGATTCTGGAAGGTTACAATTTATATTACGACTAGTTTTCCGCCCTCACTTCGTCTCGGGACAGTAATTCCACTGTCCATCAATAGATGGCGCTGGGCGTTGATTGTATCGCGCAAGTGTTTCATGTTTTCGATTTAATGGAATATGGAATTTACCTCTTTATAAAAAGTATTGATTGAATGGGACTTGATTTTTGCCCCGTATAATGCCGTCAACGGCATTCGTTGATCCGAAGTGGGCCGACGTAGTCAAGCGACTTCTAATGCATTTCCTCCTAGGGATAGGCAAGTTATGCCGGGGTTTCTTTCGCCTGCGACTGGAGGTACACAGATTAAACCCCAGCGACACTCCCTCCCCCATCGCAATAAGTTACGGGTTAAAAAAACCTGACTTCAAGCCCCTCCCCAGGCAAAAGATCTGCTCATATTTTGAGCCTCACACGAGATTGTAAAAGTTTACAATAGTCATGGTCACAAGAGAATCCTTCCGTTTTCTGTTAAGGGGCTACACAATGAAACTAGCGCCGCCAACCTATTTACACTGATTGTGGGAAAATATGATATTTTTGAAGAAAATAAAAATTACAGACTTAAGTAAATATTGCACTTAAAAAATTCCTCGGAGGGTTCAGGTGGGACTTAGTAAGGGGCTCGGATGGTGTAATATGGATAGCATATCTGCCCGGAATTGCAGAAGGGTTGTGGGTTCAAGTCCCACCTGAACCCCTCCGAGGAATTTTTTTTTTAAGGCATATTACTTAAGATAAATTGCAAAGAATTGCTATACCAAAAATAAAAAATTATTCGTTTAGCAGTCTTCATCTTAACTAGTGGTCAAATATCTTGTAATAATGTTCCATTGGATATTGCTATAGTATACCCTACAATATTGATGAGACTATCGTCAGCTCATGGCGAGTTAAGCACTTACGAAATTTCGTCGGCTTAGTAAGGGGCTCGGATGGTGTAATATGGATAGCCATATCTGCCCGGATTGCAGAAGGTGTGGGTTCAAGTCCCCACCTGAACCTCCGAGGAATTTTTTTAAGTGCAATATTTACTTAAGAATAAATTGCAAAGAATTGCTATACCAAAAATAAAAATTATTCGTTTAGCAGTTTCATCTAACTAGTGGTCAAATATTTGTAATAATGTTTCCTACTGGATATTGTATAGTATACCTACAATATTGATGAGACTATCGTCAGCTCATGGCGAGTTAAGCCACTTACGAAATTCGTCGGCTTAGTAAGGGGCTCGGATGGTGTAATATGGATAGCATATCTGCCCGGATTGCAGAAGGTTGTGGGTTCAAGTCCCACCTGAACCCTCCGAGGAATTTTTTAAGTGCAATATTACTTAAGAATAAATTGCAAAGAATTGCTATACCAAAAATAAAAATTACAGACTTAGACGTATAGCCCCTTAACTGTTCTCTATGTATTTCCTTTCTTCGTCTCTCGTGTCATTCATTACTGTATCGGTTGATATCGCTTTCCTGGCAAATGCACATGATCTACTATGGGAAATAGATGATATTCAATAGTCACTCACTTGTAAACCTTGCCATACTTCTCTATGGCTCGCACCCACAGACAAAGCGACTTGGCGGCAGCAGACACCGTGCCCACTATCTCCGGATCGAAGTCTGGCTTAGCCGTGTAAGTTCCTATTTTCTTCAGAGTTTTGTCCGATATGTTGTCCTTGTCAAACTCACGCAGTCGATCTAGGAAGTATTGGTCCCCGAGCTGTCGTTTGGCTTCGGCCCATGTTGGCTCTTTCTATAAGTGAAATATATTAGATAAAGACAATATATACCTATGTATGTTTACCTTAACAACAAAAATACAAAAGGGTCACCACAGATGGCGTTACTCGTAATTCGCACAAACTTTGATACTTTGAAATTGAACGATGGCTGCATCGTAATTTTTTATTTAAAATCATAATTTGATTCTCTTTTTTCTCGACGATAGGACACCTCTATTCTCTTTTTCGTTTTTTAAGTGCTATTAAACTTGGTGTTAACGTAGGTATGGCAAGCAACGTAGGCAGAAAATAGGTAAAAGATAATAAATCTCACTTGTAACAGAATGAGCACAGCTTCCAACACCATCTCGACCTTCTGCGGCGGCTTGGCGTAGGACTTACTTCAGTGATGTCCTTCTTGTTCAGAGCATCCAAGGCCTGTGGACATTATTAGATATAACATATTAGTATAACATATAAGTCCAATAAAACCCTCGGACCTCAGTCGTATATTCGTTGTTCCAGCTGGAATTGGGCCACTTCGCTTGCCTCACTCTCGTCGCTTTACTTTCACCAACTGCCACGCCAAACTGGTACATCTCGCGTGGTGGTTTGAACGCATTTAAACTAACTCCAACTGAAAGACAAATCCTTAAGGGGCCCGAACAACAGTCCGCTTGTAACCACGGCGGCATCAGCCAGTTTCTTGCACCTACCCTTCTCTTCCATCGTCTTCTTGCTGCTCGACGGAAAGATCTACCAGTGAAGTCTTCACACACCTTGACGGACCGATAACCGACCGATACTTACCGATTACCGATGGCGCCTCCCATGATTCGGTCCGTATGACAATAAGGCGGGAAGGATCATGGGTAGGTGGTGGGTTATACGTTGACGGACTTTTTTTTTTTTTTTTTTTTTATGTGATAGGTAGCAGGCGAGCAGGCGGATCACCTGATGGTAAGCAATTGCCGCCGCCCATGGACACTTGCAACACCAGTGGAGTTACAAGTGCGCTGCCAACCTTTTATCCCCTTCCCCCCCGAGTGGGCCTCCGGTACCCTCACTCACTCAGCGAAACACAGCACAGGGGCTGCTTCACGCCGGTTTTCTGTGAGGCAGTGGTATCACTCCGGTCGAGCCGGCCCATTCATGCCGAAGCGTGGCTCTCCCACAGTTGCAGTTACACTTAGAGATATGTAGGAAGTCAAACAAGCGCCATACGGAAAAGACTCACGAGCAAGTACCGATAGCGTCTCCTACAATTCGGTCCGTATGCCACGAAGGCAGGAAGGACCATGGGAGTGGTGGGTCATACATGGGATGGCCTCGATGGCGCAGTGGCTAAGGTGTACGCCCAAACCACGTAAGGACCCGGGTTCGATTACCGGTAAAGTCAATTTAGGAAACTACATGTTTTATGTTTTCTTGAAGCCTCGAGTTAAATCGTCACCTGATACTCATAGTGCAGGGGTTGCCCTAGTTTGAGACCAGGTTGATTGGTGTGACTGTCTGGCGCAATTTATTTTTTTACCTTGACGGCCTCCTCGAGGGCCGGCATGGCGGAGGCCAGGTCCCGCATGGCGGCGTCGGCCAGCTTCTTGCACTGCACCTCCTCCTCCATGGTCTCGCTGCGGGTGCTCGTAGACACTAACAGTCACAGTGGGTCCCACACACCTTGACGGCCTCCTCGAGGGCCGGCATGGCGGAGGCCAGGTCCCCGCATGGCGGCGTCGGCCAGCTTCTTGCACTGCACCTCCTCCTCCATGGTCTCGCTGCGGGTGCTCGTAGACACTAACAGTCACAGTGGGTCCCACACACCTTGACGGCCTCCTCGAGGGCCGGCATGGCGGAGGCCAGGTCCCGCATGGCGGCGTCGGCCAGCTTCTTGCACTGCACCTCCTCCTCCATGGTCTCGCTGCGGGTGCTCGTAGACACTAACAGTCACAGTGGGTCCCACACACCTTGACGGCCTCCTCGAGGGCCGGCATGGCGGAGGCCAGGTCCCGCATGGCGGCGTCGGCCAGCTTCTTGCACTGCACCTCCTCCTCCATGGTCTCGCTGCGGGTGCTCGTAGACACTAACAGTCACAGTGGGTCCCACACACCTTGACGGCCTCCTCGAGGGCCGGCATGGCGGAGGCCAGGTCCCGCATGGCGGCGTCGGCCAGCTTCTTGCACTGCACCTCCTCCTCCATGGTCTCGCTGCGGGTGCTCGTAGACACTAACAGTCACAGTGGGTCCCACACACCTTGACGGCCTCCTCGAGGGCCGGCATGGCGGAGGCCAGGTCCCGCATGGCGGCGTCGGCCAGCTTCTTGCACTGCACCTCCTCCTCCATGGTCTCGCTGCGGGTGCTCGTAGACACTAACAGTCACAGTGGGTCCCACACACCTTGACGGCCTCCTCGAGGGCCGGCATGGCGGAGGCCAGGTCCCGCATGGCGGCGTCGGCCAGCTTCTTGCACTGCACCTCCTCCTCCATGGTCTTCTTGCTGCGCGCGGCCACGCTGCGCTGCTGCTCGTCGGCGTTGCGCTGCTGCACGTTGATCACGCCCATGTACTCGATGCACTGCTCCGTGTACTCCGCCACTTGCACCTACGCAACAGATCGTAAATTATCAGCCTATATACTGTCCCACGGCTGGATGAAGGCCTCCATCGTATAGCACCAAAGGACAGTGAGAATCTAGAGCAGCTGATGCTTACCGGAAAAGCGGAGGGCTAATGACCAAGAGGAAGACGCTCTGATTGGCCATAGTAATAAGAAGTAAAGGGTACAGATAATTCGAAAAACATAAAATGTCAATGAGCTCCTTTTTTTCCTGTGCCCTTCACTTGGATAGTCCCGTAGCTCGTTGTTCCTACGCTAATCCCAAGACGTCTATCAAATGCGATGCATCTGTAAACAACCCACCAAAATGGATGGAGGAACATAAATTACCTGTGCAACGGCCAGCTCTTCTGACATCTGCCCTACTAATTTGGTAGTTTCTTCCACTTTTCCCAAACCATTCCTCAATTTGTTGGCTTGCAATGCTATTTCGAATCTCTTCATTTTCAACATCCTGAAAGAATTCAGTTTATTATGCAATATGTGACACACGAGCAGATGGATCACCTAGTGGTAATCGCCAGTAACAAAACTTATTGCTAATCTATAGTCTGTTTCAATTATGATGTCCCCCTGGACATTTCGAAGAACGTAACTCTGCACGTTACGTGTACGTAACGCGCGAGATCTATAGATCAAATCAAATATTATATCTTTTCGTAATTGGTAGTAAATCGTCATGAGGAAAATATACAATTATACAAAAATACCCTACAATTATAGTCTGTTTCAATACATTCAATTATGAAGTCCCTTTTTGTCAGAGATGTGAATTATTTGAAATACAAATATTTCAAATGCAAATACAAAATGCAAAATACCCCATTTTGATTTTTATATTTGAAATACTTTTTTTCTAAATGTATTTTGTATTTTATTTGAAATACTTCCATGTGAATATTTAGTATTTATAAAATACAAAATAGTTTCGTTGCATTTTTACATTCATTTTAACAATTTTTTCATTCTTAAATCCATCCAATCATTTCAAATATAATACCTGCTTACCAAGTTCTGCCCCTGTAGAACGACTATTTTTCATTTGGTGGAATGATATGAGGCCCCATAGGCGAAACATGAAAGATGAACTCTTTGAACAAATACTAGTCTTTAAAATCAGTTCCATAAATAAAAGGTTATGCTTAACAATGTATTTTTATTTTCAACACCTATTTTAAAATACGTATTTTGCATTTTGTATTTAAATACTTTTATTTAAAACTATTTTGTATTTCTATTTGAACTAGTGCTAGCAACTATGCATTTGCATTTTGTATTTAAATACTTTTACTAAATTATTTTTCACATCTCTGCTTTTTGTATTTGGTAGTTAATAGTCATTTGAAATTATACAATAATCCAAAAACATCCTACAATTGATTCACAAGCAAAATTAACATATTGTTTTTGAATATAATGCTCAAAATAATGTAAACTTCAAAATAAAACAATAGTTATTTTTGCGCGATTGCGGTTACGTACTATGGTTTGTGATTGACTTTTGAACATAGTGACGCACCTCAAGTATTCGGCATGTTCCAGAGATACAAAATTCTATATTTGCCGATTTAAAAAATCGTGTTCAATCCATCATCTGCCATTTTGAGTGTCACTTCAATCACTACGAGGAGGAGTGCAGGAAAGCCTACGACTAAGTTTGCAGCATGAAACAATAGCGATGATGACCTTGAGTGCGCAGAAACCAATTTCAGTAGAAATTCATCTGTTCTACAAGTGCGCAAACTAACGGTCATCGCTATTGTTAGATGCCGCGGACTATACAATAAGACGTACGTGTTTTTCTTAAGGCTTGTACATGCGCGGATTGGGCCCTTTTGTGTATGTTTAACTCGGTAAATCGTTAAGACGATACCTAAAAAAAATACATGTATAGACTGGATTTCGCTCTGAAATTTTCTGACGAGGATTTTTATTCAATGTTTATAGTGTCATTAGGACAAAAATATAACCGTAAACATCGATTTTATGCAAACTATTGGATTAAACTACGAAACTAAACAGTTCAGATGACTGATTTTTTATATATAATACAATACAATGTACACTATAATCCCTGAAGAGGAATTCTTGTTTCTTGGCTTAATAATTTGTAATTAATAATATTCCTGTTTTTTTGATATACGCGAGCGCGAGTACTCTCTATGCTCAAGGCCGTTGGCAGCATGTACAAGCCTTAAGTTAGTTTGTGTTTTGTTGTTGAGTGTCGTTATTGTTTTGTTTGTAATGCCAAATAAAGTCTGAAAGTGTTCTTTCGAAATCTCTAAAAAACCCTTAGTTGTTGAAATTACTTTGATTAATTGGTTCCAAATATGGTTATGGTTAAAGAACTTATTATTCTCATTAGAATTACAAAGGTTATTACACTTATTGAGAAACAAACTTTTCTTAGTAAACTAAGATTACAAATTATAGTAGGTATCGAAGCAAACGAGCGATGTACAGACATCCATTATCCAATTTAGTATTATAAACAGGGTAAAAATTGGTTACAAATCGATAATCGATGCCGCTGAATATCGATTTCTAAGAGTACTTCCCTAGTACTGAACTTTTGACATCTTTCCAAAGGGACATCATAATTGAAATAGACTATAGGCAAGATTAATGAAGAAAATAAAAATAAAACAAATTCTTCCGGTTTGTTAGTCAGTTAAATCAATGAGCCACTCACTCCTTGTACCCCGAGACCAGCTCGAGGTAGTTGGTGGGCGTGACGTAGTTGGTGCGGCGCATCTCCTGCCACATCTTGACGGAGTACTTGCCCACGGACGAGTGGATCAGCGACATGATGGACGCCACGGACGCCCGGAGCGTGTCCTCGCGGCTTTCTATAAGGGATTCCTTGCGGCGGACCTGGTGGGACAACGATATGTTCATGGTGATACAAGCTCCAACGTGTAACTCTCAACTAAGATTATTGCCGATAGATGGCGCTGGGTGTCGATTACATCGCGCAAGTGTTTCGACTTTTCGGAGTATCTCCAAACATTAACACCCCTTTAACCATGTCTTCTACCAACCATTCTGGAGAAAATTGATTTATGACTTTTGGAAATTCGTGTAAAAAAATTTAACTTTTCATTTGTCTTTCGTTTGTATTTCACAAAGTCGATCAATTGACTTGTTCATTATTTATGAGGAATCGAACTTTTCGACGAATTTTCAAAAGTCGTAAATCTGTTCAGAAGGGTTGGTAGAAGATGCAATTGAAAATGTTCACCGATACACCCACCCAGTACAAGCTGTGTTGTTTGGTTGTCTATTGAAGTTATAATATGCTAATATTATAAATGAAAAAGTGTGTCGGTCTGTCTGTCTGTATGTTTGTCTTTCTTTCACGGCAAAAACGGAGCGACGAATGGACGTGCTTTTTAAGTGGAGATAGTTGAAGGGATGGAGAGTAACGTAGGCTACTTTTTGCCCCTTTTTAACCCCCCATTTTAGGGAAGTGGGGGGCACGAGCGAAGCCGCGGGCGAAAGCTAGTGTTTTTATAAATGGTATAGATTGCAGCCGCACCCGGGTCCCGGTGATGGAGGCGAGCAGCTCCACGCCCTCGAGGAACTTGTAGGCCACCTCCAGCAGCGCCTCGCGCGGCCACTCCAGGAACCAGTTGGTGGTGGTCGCGTTGATCAGCGCCGGGTACTGCCGGATGCGGTTCCTGCACCGACAACATTACAGAATATAATATAATAATATATAATATATATTTTTTTCCGTTATATTTAACTAATTTTACAATGACAAAGAAAAGAACACTACTTACATTACATCAAATTAAAATTACAGGTAAGGTAAGTAGGTATTTCCACTACATCACATACATTGATCTGACTCTGAGATAGGTAGCTCAAGCACCTGTGTTACAGATATCAGAACCAACAGTGGGATTACAAATATATACATATAATACTTTTCTTTTGTAAATACATACATATAATACAAAGAAAACACCCATGAATGTTCTCAACGCGTTGAGATCGTAGTCGCTTTTCAGAATCTGCTCCCCCAGATTTGCGAACCTATTCAAATATGGGGGCATCGCCCGTCAAACTATCTTAGGAGATAAGGATGGACTCAAGTTAAAATTACGTCAATATATGTTATTATCTGTGATAGCATTATTAACATGCATCAACAGTGAAAAAAACAAAAGTTGACGGATTTTTAAGCTTTTTACATTTAGTCAGCAACAAGCACGCGCTAACATAGGTAGATTAACTTACAGCATTCGGCTGCTATCTTCGATCATATTGTAATCTATAGATACACTCCATAGTAAATGACTAATTAGTTTTTAAAATCCGAAAATTCTAAATAATGCGAATCTTTTCCGAATGGAGAATTCATTAGCGACAACACTTTTAGCACGTTTACGTTGTGTCTTAAACGGTTTATATGATCGAAGGGTGCTACATACAAGTGAAACTAACCTGAACTCATCTCCAATAGGGCTGAAGCACAGCACAATGTGCAAGTTCTGGCGCACTCTGTCCACGAGGAACAGGTACACCGCTTCAGCCGTCTGCGTTATATTTGCGTTCTTCATCGGCTTCTCTAGGCCTGATTTGATCTAAACAAATTGAAACCACATAGGTACTCTTCGGTTGTTACGAGAAATAAAAAATGAATTTTCGTTTTTCTATTAAGAATTAAGTTATTGATAAAATACTCCGAATAAACGGGTTCGGTTACGCTACCATAGCTTCGATTCCTATGAACGTGTTTGTTGAGAGTTCGGGCAAGTGGCCTATCACTGGCCACCCTCACTTCGTCGTAACTGAACTTAAACCAGTACCAAGAGATGTCGCTGGGAGTCGATTACATCGCGCAAATGTTTCGTGGTTTTGGTTTGCCTTTAGCCTTCACGTGGACTGTTAGTACTATAAACAGTATTGAAATAGAAAGTATTATAAACAGTATTGAAATAAAAAGTATAGATAATAGATATCTATACTATTTATAAAGAGGTATATTCTATAGAAAGCGACAAGGCTTATAGCTACACCAAAAAACGAGACACATGTGCGATGTTAACGGCACCCAGCGCCATGATTTGGTAAAGGACAGTATTGATAAGAACGCAGCGGTGTTTCCGAACCGGTACGATATTCAAATCTTCAATAAACGAGCCCTAGATCTTCCTAAAAGGCCGGCAACGCATCCGCATTCCTTCTGGTGTAGCTGATGTCAATGGGCGGTGGTGTTCACTTACCATCAGGTCACTCTCTCGTTTTCTTTATAAAATACCAAAACACAGCTTATACATACGTCCTCAAACTCGTCGGGCTTGTAAAGGTTCGTGATCTCCCCGCTGCTGAGCAGGTTGTTGATGATCTCAGTGAACGACTCCTCCGCGATCTGGGTGTCGCAGAATATGAACGTCGTCTTCTTCGAGTCTACGCCGCAGCTTGTGTACAAAATCTTCGAAGATAAGAGATAAACATATCACTTTATTTTGAACTAAGACTGACTCCCTTTTTTGGGTTATTTTTAAACAATTAAAAAAACTAGGTGATACTGGTCTGCCAACTATGACATAAAAAACTAAAGAATTAACTATCGCCTGTGGTAATTCCAGACCGATACTACCTTCAAAGCTTCAAGAAAAAAATGTATTTCTTTTTAAAAGACCTGCGGTATATCTGTGACTGCTTTGGTCTTGCAGGTGTCCATGGCAGCGGCTTATAATACTATATAACATCTTTCAAGCAAATTACTTTGTAATGTCAATGGCAAAAAGGTTGATTTCTTATGTTACATAATTGATAAGATCTCCTATATTGGCACAACACCAACGATAAACAAATATTAGACTTATGTGACTAAAGTCATATTATTATAGTATTGTTATACCTTCAAGTCTTCCCTGAACTCCTTGACGCCGTAAGTCTTGGTGACGACCACCTGGAACGAGTTGCACTCGCAGATGTACGACGCCACGCGCGTCAAGCTCTGCCGCCCGGACCCACCTGCGCACCGATACCAGTATAAATACGCCAACTCTAACGGAGTGATACGATGGCCTTACAGAAAACCGGCGTGAAGCAGCCCCAGTGCAGTGATTCGCCGAGTGAGGCCCAATTGGGGGATAAGGAGCTTAAAGGTTGCCAGCGTACTTGTGACTACTGGTGTTGCAGATGTAAATGGGCGGTGCAATCGCTTACCAATAGGTGATCCGTCTGCTCGTCTGCCACTTACCACATAAAAAATCTTATAATGACAAATGGTCCTTTTGCGAATGGAGCCTTCATTAGCAGCGACACTTTTAACAGGTTCACGTTGTTTCTATGGTCGGTTGAGTCAAAAATTCGGATTCGTTATAGTACAAGATCCCACCTTGAAACGACCTTCACCGAGCCGGTTAAAATTTTCATTATTAATTAATCATATACTGGACTGCAATTGTTTAGGCACCCCATTTTACAATTTATTCATTGTCATACCTTATTGAATTGAATATAAAATAGTTTTCATCCATTAACCAGCTCGGTGAAGGTCGTATCAAGGTGGTATCTTAGACTATTAGCTAGACTAGCGTCGAAGTGTGGTAGGTCACCGATGCCGACGCACAGCACGTTGCCGCGCGGCTGCGACACCACGCGCACGATGCGGCAGATGTGCTCGATGGCGTCCTTGAACAGCACCAGGTCCATCTTCACCACGCCCGGGCAGCTGTTGTACTCCTCCATCTGGTTGGTGATGTACCTGCGGGAGTACTTCGCTTTCATCCCTCATCTCCTCATGTCCTAAGGACCTAGTATGAGTTTTTCGAAGATATCGTAACGTATAATGCATAAGAAAGGCTCGAAAATAATAAAGTTTCCACATAAGCGACAGTGGCGCCACCAATTAATTTCATGACTTTATTGACACATTATACGTAGTTATTGTAAACAATTTTGTTTGACAGATTTGTAGGAATAGCTCTCTCTGTTGTATGTAAGTGTAACTAAAATTGACAGCGCAAACGTGAGAAAAGATACTATCGTATCGTAACGTAAGCAGTTAGTAGGTACCGTTGTCGTCATATCGTATCATGCAATTACCTTCAAAAATGTATTGTATGAGTTAATTGTTCAATCTGTAGACGGACGCTCATGTTACTATCTTGTATGAATACTCTCGTGTATACTGTCTTTTTTGACATTTTTACTTACTGTCAATTTTCGTTACGCTTACGTATGATAGAGGAAGCTTTTAATTTTTCTTACCAATTGGTATAATATAATTGTAATACAAAATGACGAAACTCGTTTCCTCTTCTATGATCGGCCAGAGCGGGTACTACTCGCGCGTCATGTTTTTATGCGATATTTTAAGTTCAATCTGCGAATGTTGTGAATCTGCGGTATACGGTAAACCTATGATGGTTTTTGCTATACTGTCATTGTTCTAACTACCTTACGTATATTTTATGTAACTCGTTCTAAATAAATAAATACGCTACGATTTCTTTGAAAAGTTCGTGCTAGTCCCTTCCCTCTGTTTCATTAAAGTGGTTTTATGTTACCTGCGCAACGCAGCGGCGTCGTTGAGGTCGTCGTAGACCTCGAAGGGGTTGAGGAAGTGTCCGAACAGCGGCGCGCTCTTGCTGGGGCACAGCGCGTGGAACGTCAGCTCGAAGTGCTTGCCCAGCATGTCGCCCATGTGGTTCATGAACCAGTCGCGGTCCCTACGTACACGATAGATAGATAGATATATAGATAAATAGATAGATACTCTTTATTGCACAAAATATTACAGAACTTATGCTTTTAAGGTAATTTACAAATACAATATCGGCGGTCTTATCGCTAATATCGATCTCTTCCAGACAACAAGGTACAAGATCTAACAACTCTGTATACACGTCAGATACAAGTCATGTCATGTCTGACGTGTTATACAGACATACATTACATGACTTTTCAAATAGCAAGTCTCAACACACGATAACTAAAACAAATACATAGGGGGAAAAATCTCTGTATAGATATTATTTTGATCGAATTACGTCCCGCAGTCTCGTTGGTCTAGTGGTTTAAGTACAGGGTTGTGATCTCTAGTTTTAAACTTTCATGGTCACTAACAATAAATTATAATAGTTATATAAGGGATTGCTACCTACGCGGTAGCAATCCCGATATGTCTGCCAAACAACTGCAAGACACCCACAAGAAACTGTAAGTTACACACCGTGACCATGGCGCTTGCAACAGCGCCGAAATATCGGAAACTCAAAAATAAGGTACATAGTAGCAATCCCGTATCTATTCTAAAAAAAGTTATTTAATAAATATTGGGAAAATCGCATAACTAACTTTTCCTCAGTAAGCCGATCACAGAACACTCTAAAACATTCATGGATCCATAAGCGGAGGAATCGAGCCTTCGTATTAGTGTAGTCCTTGTTGCTACGTAGCAGGCCCTGAAAATAGATTTAAACCAGTGCTGGTGAACTCTCATCCAGACCACTCCAGCCAGCCTTTGAATGTCATCATCCCATCTTGTCGCAGGGCAGGGTAATATTATATGTATTAAAGTATTATATTTGTGATCCTCTGTTGCCTGATTTCTGTAACACAAGTGCTTAAGCTACTTAGTACGGAGGTCAATGTATGAGATGTTGTGTGAATTTATTTATTATTTATCACGTGCCCCGTTTGCTCATTGCTCATTGGTCATCTATCACATAAAAATGTTATCTGCGATTGAAAGACGAACCTGGAAGATCTTGGAGATGTCCCTCAAGTTGAACAGGTAGTGCATCTTGCTGGGCGTCGGCAGCAGCTTGGCCACGATGTTGTTGAACATGTCTATGGTCGCTGTCAGCACCACTTTGCCTTCAAACATAAAAAAAAAACATTTTACGCCTTTTTTAAATTTATTTATTGTAAAGTTTTTGAAGTAAGTATGAATAACAGCTTCCTTTTTATTATCTACCATCATTAGTTCCAAAGATATAACAAAGTTCCCAATCTGAAAAGGAGAGCGATACTCTAATAATGACGTCACTAGGCTTGTGCCTACAAGCGCCGTACAAAATTTTGTTTAAAAAAGAGACAGGTATATCAAAAGTTTGTTCATCATCATCAGCCTGTTGCAGTCCACTGCTGGACATAGGCCTCTCCAAATGCTCGCCACTTTGATCGATCTTCGGCTACTCGCATCCAGCTCCAGCCAGCCCTCTTGCGCAGATCGTCACTTCATCTGGCCTGAGGCTGTCCTACACTACGTTTACCAAGACGCGGTGTCCACTCCAGAACTCGTTTACCCCAAAAGTTTGTTGCTCTAACTTTCTTGTAACCCTGCTGCGTGGGCGCCGTGAGGTAGAACGCGTGGAACATCTCACCGACTCCCTTGGTCTCCTCGTCGAAGTCGCTGAGGTGCTGCGCGAGCATGGTGCCGAAGATCTTGACGAGCTGCTGCTGCGTGGGCGCCGTGAGGTAGAACGCGTGGAAGCACGACAGCAGCCGCGGCGGTAGCGGCGAGCGGGCGCCGCCTGGAGGACCCGCTGCGCCGCATAGCACCATATCCTGCAAGCATCACTCCTATACTTACAACGAGAAAGCCAGGCCACGGCTTCGGCGTGAGCCGGCTTGACCGGAGTTATACCAAGGCCTCACAGAAGACTGGCGTGAAGCAGCACCTGCGCTGTGTGATTGAGGGCACAGCGCACGCACGTTCAAATCGGAGGAAAAAGTGTTCGGCTGTCCCCTCTCGCTCCCCCGACCCCGGGAGACCATCTCTATAGAGGGAATACTCTAAGAACTTCCTTTCAAAATATTGTTTAATGTCTATATCGAGTGCGGGTCCACTATGGGTCGGTGCGCCAACCTAGTTAGTTTTTAGTTTTCTATATCGAGTGCACTCGAAGACATCGTTTGATCATCATCATCAAACGTTCATAGGGCAAAAAGCAAACCGTTTCAAAATCCAAGGCACAGCTAAGAATACTTCATTAATAAATAAGGTATAAGCTATGTCTTGGTTTAGAAATCACATAACCATAGCATTTTGTGCACCTCTGAAAGAACTACCACAAAAACACGATTAAGTTCAATATTCTAATATATTTCAGGGACTAAAATAACTATTGAGTAACCTTGACGTTCTTGCGCCACTGCTTGGCGCGGTCGAACCAGTAGCCGTAGTCGTGCCACAGCCGCACCAGCTCCAGCGGCGGCTGCGAGCCGTACTCGTCGCGCACCGGCATGTTGATGTCGTCCATGAACGCTATCATCTTCTTGCCTGGTGTAACACGACAGCGCTTGGTGTATAATCCGTCGAGAAAGTCTTTAAAACGGATTTTTGGGGAACTAACGGTGCTCACATGTTTTGTAACTAACTAGTGATCCGCCCTCACTTCGTTTCGAGACAGTAGTTTCACTGTCTACACTAGCGTGATGCAATCACCCTTTCGCCTTTTCGGTTTGTATATAAGGTTGGTCAATATCTATATAGTTTGTATCTTTAAAATCCTAATAGATATAGAAGATGCGAGGCTACCCTACATGAGCAGCAGTGGCGCCGTCAATTAATTTCACGACTTTATTGACACATTACAAGCTCTCTAGAAGACAAGGCTGCGTTTCTACCGAAGCGGAAAGGGGCGGAGCGGAGAGAAATCCACCAATAGAATTGCATTAAAACTCCACAACGACCAAGCTTCTTCTATTGGTGAAGTTTCCACCGCTCCGCTTCAGTAGAAACGCAGCTTAAGGGCACCGGTGTTTTGGGTTTTATTTGATCTCAAGCATTAGACATGGCAAACCAAGTACACACGCTAAAGTTCCTGCAATGCATTGGAATAAGGTCTAAAAGTGTTATACCGGGAACGTCGAGTGTACATCTTGCGCGCAATTTGTACCAATGAAAGAAGCTCTTACCTCCAGCAGGCACATAATTCCCTTTGGTCCTCTTCTCGAGTCGAGCTTCGATGATATCTTGCACATTAGCAGCTGTCGTTTGTGCCGACATGTTGATCACTTGTTGGCTGTACCTGTACCATTTACAAGTATTCGTTTGTCAGATATAGTTTTACTAATACTTTGAATGACCAGGAAGAGCGGAAGGTGCTGGAAGACGCCTAATACAAACCAGCTAAAAACCAATAAAGCAGCCCTGCTACGGTATAGATGTGCCGGAGTGACACCATGGCTTCACAGGAAACCGACATGGAGCAGCGCTTGCATAGGTTTTTTGAAGAACAGACGAATCACGATAAGGGGTAAGCGATAGCCGCCGTTCTCATGGGCGCCAGTAGAGTCACGAATGCCAACTCCCATCCCGCATGATTTCATCTCACCCCAGAATATTATTCCTTCTTTTTTCGCTTCTTTTATCAGATGATGATGATCAGTAATGGGCTTTCGCGTGTGATAAATCCGCTAGACGGCGTACCGTTAGACTGAGGTCCAACGTCAACGCCATTGGTTGTTTGGGGACATTTTGACATTTCACATCACATCATCGTGTAGACGGACCTCAGTTATACAGTACGCCACTCAGCGGATTCCCACACGATAGCCATTGCACAGTTCCAATGACAAGTGCTGATGCCGACTAACTTGGAAGGATCCAGGCTGGCCAGCGTGCCCTGGATGAGGAAGGTCTTGCCGGTGCCGGTGGGCCCGCCGTAGCGTAGGTCATCAGCTATACGGTACGCCACCTAGCGGGTTGCTCCACAGTTGCAGTGACAACTAACTTGGAGGGGTCGAGGCTGGCCAGCGTGCCCTGGATGAGGAAGGTCTTGCCGGTGCCGGTGGGCCCGCCGTAGCGTAGGACATCAGCTATACGGTACGCCACCTAGCGGGTTCCTCCACAGTTGCAGTGACAACTAACTGGAGGGGTCGAGGCTGGCCAGCGTGCCCTGGATGAGGAAGGTCTTGCCGGTGCCGGTGGGCCCGCCGTAGCGTAGGACATCAGCTATACGGTACGCCACCTAGCGGGTCCTCCACAGTGCAGTGACAACTAACTTGGAGGGGTCGAGGCTGGCCAGCGTGCCCTGGATGAGGAAGGTCTTGCCGGTGCCGGTGGGCCCGCCGTAGAGTAGGACCTCAGCTATACGGTACGCCACCTAGCGGGTTCCTCTACTGTTCCAATGGCAAGTGTTGAGTCACTTGCCCATCGAATTAGCAAACTGAAGTGGCAGTGGGCTGGTCACATTAGCCGCAGAACTGACAACCGTTGGAGCCATAAAGTCCTTAAGTGGAGACCGTGACTCGGTAAACGTAGTGTTGGGACGCCCTGCGATAAGATAGGATGATGACTTTCGAAGGCTGGCTGGAGTGAACTGCATGAGAGTGGCTGAAAATCGGGAGCGGTGGCGTGCATTAGGAGAGACCTATGTTCAGCAGTGGACGAGTGTGGGTTGCTGATGATGATGCTCACTTGGAGGGGTCGAGGCTGGCCAGCGTGCCCTGGATGAGGAAGGTCTTGCCGGTGCCGGTGGGCCCGCCGATGAGCACGCCGTAGCTGTGCTTCAGCATGTCCAGCGCCACCAGCTGCACGCGGATGAACTCCACCGTCGGCACCAGGATGTTGTGGAACCCGAGGCTGCCGAAACGACGTTGCTAATATATTGTGTTTTTAGACTTTCGCGTTGCATTTAATACTTGATATAAACGGGACTGAACGCGAGCAACACACACACTACAGCGACAGCATTGCTAAGACCCTGTGCTGCGTTAACCCATATATGGACATAGGCCAGGGAAAATTTCATTATACTCGCTCTTATGTTTTAAGACATAAGGTTCATAATCAGGTGGCAACTATTTTGCCATTGCTTTATTAAGGGTACAATGATGAAACTAGCGCCGCCAACCTGTTAACACTGAGTGCGTTTAATAAAGTAAACAAACTTAGATGCAAGTAAATTGGATATTTAGACAGTAGGTATAATATGCCGATCAAGTCAGTTAAGAAAACTACATTTTCTAAGTTGTCTTGGGTCTGGGTGTTCTGGGTTGACATGCCCAGTTAATTATCGTCACTTAGTACTCATAGTACAGGGGTTGCCCTAGTTTGAGACCAGGTTGATTGGTGTGATTGTCTGGCGCATTTATTTATTTAATATCGTATCGTGTTTCGAACCGTTAGTTTGCGCACTTGTAAAAAGAAGACTTTCTACTAAAATTGGACTCAGCGCACTCAAGGTCATCGCTATTCTTACATGCCGCGAATAATACTCTGTAACGATTCATTGGTCCTACATACTTTTTTAATGCGAATAAACGTCTTATCATACTAACTTGGGATTAAACCGCCAGTTGTCCGGCAGCCGCTCCTCCCAGGACTTGAACTGGCGAAGTCGCTCGTCCACGTAGTAGTCGTACACCGTGTCCTTGAGCGGGAAGATGCCCTCGTGTTCGCGCACCCAGTTGTCCAGCTTGCGGCGCGGCTCCTCCTCCAAGGTTGCGCATACGGACCAGATCATGCTGCGAAAAGGGCAACTGTATACTTATTGAGTCATCCTCACCTTCGCGCATCTCCTCATTGTGGAATCAACTTCCCGCAGCGATATTTCCGAACCGGTACGACATTTAAATCTTCAAGAAACGAGCCTATACCTTCCTAAAAGACCGGCAACGCGTCCGCACTTCTTCTGGTGTGGCTGATGTCCATGGGCGGCGGTGTTTGCTTACCATCAGGTGACCCGCTTGCTCGTTTGCCTTCCTATACTATAAAAAAACCATTATAGGCCTCCGCTCAACTTCACAACAGCTCCACTTCTGTGGAAACGCAGGGTGCGTTAATGTACGTTAATGCTGTTATTTTTGACTGGCCGGATGGCGCATTTGGTAGTGACCCTGCCTCATACGCCTAAAGATCGTAGGTTCGATCTCCACCCTGGACAAACATTCGTGTGATGAACACTTGTGTTTGTTCAGTGTCTGGGTGTTATATACGTATTTAAGTATTATATTTGTGATCCTCTGTTGCCTGATATATGTAACACAAGTGCTTAAGCTAGTTAGTAGAGTCAGATCAATGTATGACGTGTTGGTATTGTAGTGTGTAGCGCACCTCGCCCTTAGGTTAGGCTAGTATATAAGTTACTGGCAGGGTCGCCATGCTATGTGTGGATTGGTGGTGTGTCTAAATGAGACACGAGTTTTTTTTTAGTTTTTTTTTGTATGTGATAGGTAGCAGGCGAGCAGGCGGATCACCTGATGGTAAGCAATTGCCGCCGCCCATGGACACTTGCAACACCAGTGGAGTTACAAGTGCGCTGCCAACCTTTTATCCCCTTCCCCCCGAGTGGGCCTCCGGTACCCTCACTCACTCAGCGAAACACAGCACAGTACAGAGTTGCAGTAAGATTGACTTTTATTACTTACTAATTAACTTATATACTAGCCTAACCTAAGGGCGAAGTGCGCTACACACTACAGTATTATAATAATATTTTCAATGGTGGCTCACGCGAACAGGAAGCGCATCTTGGAGAAGCTCTCGTTGTCCTCCTCGTCGGGCCCGGGAGGCCCGGGCGGCGGCCACTGGCCCAGCAGGCGGCACATGGAGCGCACGCCCGTGAGCTCCTGCCCGCGCACGCTCGGGCCCTCCGACAGCGCCACGCGCTTCAGCTCCAGCACCGGCGTGAGGATGGCCAGGAAGTGGTGCCGGAGCTGCGACGGGGTAAAACAAACGGTTAGGTGGCGGTTCGTCCCAAAAATTATCGATATTTTGGTCACTGTTATAAGGGTAATTCTCATTTTTTTAAAAGAAAAGGTCACTTCCATGGAGGGCAACTTTCTTTCAATCCTTATAATTACGAATTTCAAAATATTGCGAGCTCGGCGAGTCCTTTTCCTTCTTTTGCATCATCAATTAAGTACAGAAAAAATTGCCCTCCATGGAAGTGACTCTTTCCAGAAAATGAGAAATACCCATAATCGTCATCATCATATCAGCCAATAGACGTCCACCGCTGGACATAGGCCTCCCCCTAAGTTCTTCACACAGATCGGTCCTGCGCCACCCGCATCCAAGGGAACTCCCGCGACCTTCACCAGATCGTCGGTCCACCTGGTGGGAGGCCTGCCACGGCTGCGGCCTCCACTCAAGGACCTTTCCACCCCAACGGCCGTCTGTTCTCCTCGCAATATGCCCTACCCATTGCCACTCGAGCCATTCTAAACCTTGAAATGTCAAGTACTAACATTCTCCTTATACTCCGGGTCGTCGATGGTGTCCAGCCAGGAGTTGACGAAGGGCCACCAGCCCCAGTCCTTGTAGTCGTTGTACACCATGCCATTCCGGGACACGGTGGCGGGCGACGCCACCGCCAAGGTCCAGAGTCTCAATCAGGAGGGACACCTACATATAACACAACTATGAATGTTTCGTAATATGAAATATTAAAAGTTTTTTATAATGAGGACAATCAAGATGACCCCACTTCGCCTGATGATAAGCGGCCGTGAGATCCAAATATGAGATTGACAGGCATAAAAGAACAGACAAAGTGTCCATTGAGTCTGTCATTCTCACCCTGAAGGCCTGCTGAGATGCCGTTTCACGCCCCGCCTAAAAACCCAGGATTGTAAGAAGGGGGAAACTTGAACTGGAAGGGCATTCCATGACTTGACGGTTCAGGGCACGAACGAGGAGCTAAACCTCTTTATTTTCAAACAAATGATAAACTTATCATTATCAGCACTCGTCCACTGCTGGTCATAGGTCTCCCCTAATGCACGCCACTGCTCCCGATTTTCGGCCACTCTCATTTAGCCCACACCAGCCAGTCTTCGAATGTCATCATCCCATCTTGTCGCAGGGCGTTCAACACTACGCTTACCGAGTCGCGGTCTCCACTCAAGGACTTTACGGCTCCAACGGTTGTCAGTTCTGCGGCTAATGTGACCAGCCCACTGCCACTTCAGTTTGCTAATTCGGTGGGCTATGTCGGTGACTCTAATAACTTATAATACTTACGAGTATAATAGTAGTTTATGTGACATTATAAGGGTTATTAAAACACGACCGAGCGAGTGAGTTAATAAAACTCTTAACTTTTTAATTTATGAAATAGTAAAGTAACTACGTTTGTACGAAAAATACGCTATGAGCAGTTAAATGTGCGCTGAGTGTAATTTGTATACCATTGGGGGCATCGAAATCCTTTCACTGTTCACTAATGTCAGCAGTTTGTTGTCATCCATCACAGAGTTGAGATTCTCTATCCAAATCGCATCGACCGGACCGTCAAAGACTATCCATTTCTGATCAGGCGATTCATCTGGAAATCCGAAAACATGAATGAAGAATGGGATTTTACCAACAAAAGTTTGCTTTGATACAGTCAGCATCAAAATCATCCTACCGTTCAACCTACCAAAAATATCTGAGCAAATGACTAAAAATATTAGGGAAAGTATAAATAATATTGTTCACATTTTCAAAAGCAAAATAATGTACTTTATCCCATGGGAATAACATATTTTCTCGCAAGGAAAATGATGCCAAAGGTACGTCAATCCAGGGTGGCAGCTCCATACCAAATTTAATTAGAATCGCTCAACTAATTTATTATCATCGATTTTTCCCATGGGAATATTTTCTCAACAGTAAAATTTAGCCTATATGTTGAGCCTGAGTGTCAGCTGACCAAATTTTCTTAAAACATCATACACACTCACAAACTTTCGCCTTTATAATATTAGCGATAGTTTCCTAACCCTGACACGTAGTCCTCATGATAGACGACAGCACACCATCCTTCCATTCCCCAGTGGCCAGGTTGTACTCCCCGTACAGCTCGCCCAGGGTCAAGGCCTTCGGGTTCATGGGGTGCAGCTGCACGTTCTCGAAGCCTGGCACCTTCTCCCGGTGCAGCCGGCTCAGGGTCGCCGCCAACATCTTCCAGGAGACGGACTTGGCTGTGTTGGTGTCGCCGAGGAGGATGCTCGAGTGGCGGGAGTTCTATGGACAATATTATTTATACTCTGATTCATAATCATGTAAAGTAAACTGACAGATGAAAATGACAAGTTTCTATGCATTTTGACATTTTGCATGTGTCAAATTGAGTGATAATGTATGGGGATGACACATTGACATCTGTCAGTTTACTTTTCATGATTATGAATCAGAGTATAGGATTCAGAGTGAAGTCAGCTACCCATTTCAAGAAGGAAAAATAAAAGACTGCGCTGTGTTTCGCCGAGTGAGTGAGGGTACCAGAGCCAATCCGGGGAAGGGAAGATTTAAGGCAGCTCACTTGTGACTAAACTGATATTACGAGTGTTCATAGGGCCATACCAACTCTTGAGTGTGGCGCACACAAGTGCCAAGACATTAGAGGCACCACACGCCGACGCTAACATGAACATTCATGAAGAATAATAGGCGCTTCTTGATAACAAACACTAATTTCGACTGATATTGCCATGGCTGGTGGAGAAGTACCTGATATTGCCATCTCCATCAGCGTGTTATCTTAACGGGTACGCATGAGACAAGTATTCACCGATGTTCACAGATTCACCTGACCTGACCAGTAAAAATGAGCCATACATAACTTATACCCTCACCTTTGTCTCATAAGTCTGTATGACTTTGTGCAACGCCGCCTTCATCGGCTGGAGCCCCACCACCCTCATCTCAGCTGATATCGCCGTCTCCAGCATCTCGTAGTCCAGCGTGGGCACCTCGGCCTCGGGGAAGATGTCCTGCATGATGCCGTCGAAGAGAGGCACGTCCTTGGCAGTCAGGCGCGCCACGTTCATGTCTCGCATGGCGAGGATTACCATCTGGAATTTATTATACGACCCGTTTAGCGCAATGGTTTGAGCGCCAGTTGAGACGTAAGGGTCGCGGGTTCGATTCCCGCACCAACCCAAATGTTTGTTGATGAAACAGATATTTGTGTTGAGTCTGGGTGTTTGTACTACCTTCGTTGTTTCTGGTTTCCATAGCACAAGGGAAAACCTTAGTTTGGGGCCAGGACAATGTATGTGATGTCTCAATTTATAAAAAAAAAAATTATACCCACAGGTATAGGCTAGCCACTGCTTCAACATAATGCACTCTTGTCAAACACATTTGGTTTTTTTACCTATAAAATAAGAAGGGAAACTAGCAAGCGGTCACTGATGTAAGGGAACCGTTAACCATGGACATCAGCTACACCAGAAGGAGTACGGATGCGTTGCCGGCCTTTTAGGAAGGATAAAGCTCGTTTCTTGAAGATTTGGATGGTTGTACCGGTTCGAAAATACCGCTGCGGGAAGTTGGTTTTCTGTGAGGATGTGGTATTAATCCGGTCGAGCCGGCCCATTTATACCGAAGCTCTCCCACTGTTGCTACCATCTTGCACAGATCGTCACTCCATCTGTCTTGAGGGCGTCCTACATTACGTTTACCGAGTGGTCTCCACTCCAGAAGGTCTACCAGCGGCGTAAGTAAAGTAGACCAACCTCCTGCTCTGGCAGGTGCGGGTAGGCGCGCCGCTTGACGCCGGCGTAGCGCAGCAGCGCCACCATGGAGCGGAGCCCGAAGTCGTAGTGGTCCTGCTTGGATAGCTGCTGCATGGCCAGCTGGTACAGCGTGAATACCTGCGAAATACAAACCGCTTCTAATAACAATAAACTAATTTACAACATCTCTCATCTCGACGCCGCGTTGATCTAGTGGTCCCTTAAGGAAGAGGCAAAATAGTTGCCATCTGATTATGAACCTTATCTATCTATACTATTTATAAAGAGATAACTTCTATAGACAACGAGAAAGTTTAAAAACATATAATATTGCCATGGCTGGTGGAGGGGGTGGAGGTACCTGATATTGCCATCTCCATCATCTCGTTATCTTAATGGGTACGAATGAGGGAAGTATTCACCGATGTTCACAGATTCACCTGACCTGACCAGTAAAAATCAGCCATATACTTATAAATTATACTGAAACGGTCGGGAACTGTGTAGTGAAAGGCGGCGTAGTTGGGGGAAAATCAGGCGGTTGTATTTTTCAATAGATGGTAATAAAAAACATTAAAATTAAAGGATTGCGCGGTGTTAGGCAAATTTTCTTAGCTGACGTTATTTGACAGACGACGTATTTTTCCACTTTTCAAACCCAGAGACGTCCCGCATGCCGCGCGAACCTTTTTGACAAAGCCGCTTACACTCACCTTAGTCTCATACGTCTGTATGACCTTGTGCAACGCCGCCTTCATCGGCTGGAGCCCCACCACCCTCATCTCAGCTGATATCGCCGTCTCGAGCATCTCGTAGTCCAGCGTGGGCACCTCGGCCTCGGGGAAGATGTCCTGCATGATGCCGTCGAAGAGAGGCACGTCCTTGGCAGTCAGGCGCGCCACGTTCATGTCTCGCATGGCGAGGATTACCATCTGGAATTGATTATACCCACATGTATAGGCTAGCCACTGCTTCAACATAATGCACTCTTGTCAAACACATTTGGGTTTTTTTTACCTATAAAATAAGAAGGGAAACTAGCAAGCGGGTCACTTGATGGTAAGGGAACCGTTAACCATGGACATCAGCTACACCAGAAGGAGTACGGATGCGTTGCCGGCCTTTTAGGAAGGATTAGGCTCGTTTCTTGAAGATTTGGATGGTTGTACCGGTTCGGAAATACCGCTGCGGGAAGTTGGTTTTCTGTGAGGATGTGGTATTAATCCGGTCGAGCCGGCCCATTTATACCGAAGCTCTCCCACTGTTGCTACCATCTTGCACAGATCGTCACTCCATCTGTCTTGAGGGCGTCCTACATTACGTTTACCGAGTGGTCTCCACTCCAGAAGGTCTACCAGCGGCGTAAGTAAAGTAAGCAAACCTCCTGCTCTGGCAGGTGCGGGTAGGCGCGCCGCTTGACGCCGGCGTAGCGCAGCAGCGCCACCATGGAGCGGAGCCCGAAGTCGTAGTGGTCCTGCTTGGATAGCTGCTGCATGGCCAGCTGGTACAGCGTGAACACCTGCGAAATACAAACCGCTTCTAATAACAATAGGGTATTTGACTAATTTTTTTTTATGTGTTTAATCAAAAGACCTCTCAATTTAAGAAACATTATTGAAAGAATTACTCGATTCTGATTTGAATTACCTGAGATATCATAAATTTAAGAGCACATATTTTGAGCAAGCCCAAAAACGCTCTATACAAATGGCTACAGGCTAGTGACGTCACATGCTCGTATCCTGTATGCGCGAATAGTAAATTTTGTTTGGTAGCTATATCCAATGTTTCGTTTTTGTAAATGGTTTTATAATTAAAGTTGGTGGAAAATGTACGGGTAGTTCAATGATGTAATTATTTTTTAAATTAATATTTAGTTATTAGTAATACTTTAAAAATGGACTTGCCCATGAAACTTTGAATGCTCATAAAACCAGCTAGACGTCATATTTTTAACTGTAAATTTTGGCCATTGGTTCTTATTTACCAGTATTTTGGAAAAGTATAAATATTTTTTGCTATATCGATATTAGTCAAATACCCTATTAACTAATTTACAACATCTCTCATCTCGACGCCGCGTTAATCTAGTGGTCCCTTAAGGAAGAGGCAAAATAGTTGCCATCTGATTATGAACCTTATCAATTCAAAACATAAAGGCGAAAACCAATGAAATTTTTTACTGACTTATGCCTATGTATCGATACCCGGGTCGAATCAAAAGTATATTTAGAATTTACGAACATAGCTGGGGTTTGTGATCAAGTGTGGTGATTAAGCCTAATCCCACCAAAGTAGCAATGACTTGATTTCTATGATGGAGGCCTTTGCCCTGCAATGGGACAGTTCACCTATATGTTAGTAAGTAACTAATTACCGCCGCAAATGAACACACCACTACTCTTTTATTCTTTTAGACCACTTCTTCATTTAAACATAATCAGGTGTGTTTGAGGTCAAGTCCTTGTCTATCGTAACATAATAAAAAAAGGTTCCGAAATCGTTACCCGGCTAGTTGTCTGGAAACTTCCAGTTGTAATATGGATACGTCACCTTCTTCGCGTTGACCTTGTAAGCCGTGAACCCGTCGGAGAACAGCGTGTTCTCCGCGATGATGAGGGAGTCGGGCACGCACATCGCGATGGGCCGGAACATGGACTTCAAGTTGTCGGGCAGCTCAGTTCGCCCGGCGTAGCTGGGGAAGTAACGGTTCGGTATAGAACCTTCACTTGGATTGATAGAGAACAGGCGCAAGTCCAGACCTCAAAAAAGGTTGAAGAGACTGATTTCATAGATGAAGACAGCCTGTAGCCTGAAGGAAAACCAGCAGCAGACGGAGATAAAAACTGTGATGATGGATTGGAGCATGCAGACGTGTCTAGGCACTGAACTCAAAACGAGCCTCTTGATGATGGGACCCATTGTCAGCGTCTTCTGTCACGCCTCTTTTATGGAGAAGTGAGATTAAGATGGGACAGGACAAAGACTTAGTTGGTAAACAAACGAAGCCAGGGAGTTCTTAGGAAGTACCTGGTGAGCGTCTCCCAAGATTCCATGGGAAGACCATTGGTTGGTGGGTGGCAAGATCCTCCTAAGATCATGATCTATCTCATGAGGTAAGAGCATAATATAATAAGCCCGCGAGTCAACGGTTAGGCTACTAAAGACATCGCGAGGCTCTTCGAGGCTGCTACAAGCTATAGCTACCTAGTCTTCCATCGTCAAGTAATAGGTAACTTCATTTCTCACCCAGGGTTCATGGTAATGAAGATCCCGCAGTTGGCGTCGAGCTTGATCTCGCAGCCTTCAAACACGAACCGCTTGAGGAACAGCGACAAGGCGAGCAGCACGGCCAGGATCTGCTGCGCCACCACGGACAGCACCTCGATGTTGATGCGGTTGAACTCGTCGAAGCAACCCCAGCACCCGCTTTGGGCTATGCCTAAAACGTTCACGCGCCACGTCATGATCAGCTGCCCACACCCGTCCACTGCTGGACATAGGTCTCCCTTAATGCACGCCACCGCTCTCGATTTTCGGCCACTATCATCCAGCTCACACCAGCCAGCCTTTGAATGTCATCATCCCATCTTGTCGCAGGGCGTCCAACACTACGCTTACCGAGTCGCGATCTCCACTCAAGGACTTTAAGGCTCCAACGAATGTCAGTTCTGCGGCTAATGTGACCAGCCCACTGCCACTTCAGTTCACAAATTCGGTGGGCTATGTCGGTGACTCTGGTTCTCTGACGGATTACATCATTTCTGATGCGGTCCTACTGGTGTTGCAGGTGTCCATGGGCGACGGCCATCGCTTACCATCAGATGATCCGTCTGCTAATCAGCCACATAAAAAAAAGATATACCTTTAGATATTTTCTCTGTGACGTACATAACGCTATCAAACAAAACAAAAACCTCACCAGCGTAGCACTTAGCCATGGACTTATAATCGAGTCCGTCAGAGCAGTTGGTGACCACCACCCATCTCGCCAGGGCTCTGCCCAAGTCCTTGGTGGTCTCCGTCTTCCCGGTCCCCGCGGGGCCCTGGGGACTGCCGCCGCGGAACAGGTGCAACGCCGTCGTCAGGGTTATGTAACATCTTGTGAATGGAAAAATGTGGTGAGAGAAATAGAAGCCAACAATACAGCTTGATACTAGAAATAGGTTATTTTAGTAAAATATATGATATCAAATAGCTACTCCCAGTTAAATAAAGAAATTCACACAACATCTTATACATTGACCTGACTCCATACTAAGTAGCTCAAGCCCTTGTGTTACAGATATCAGTCAACAGAGGATCACAAAATAATACTTACATACATATGCAACACCCAGACACTGAACAAACAAGTATTCATCACACGAATGTTTGTCCAGGGTGGGCATCGAACCCACGATCTTTGGCATATGAGGCAGGGTCACTACCAAATGCGCCGGCCAGTCAAACTAAGTTAAACTAACCTATTAGAACTATTAAACTTATACCCACTGAAGTCTTTCCCGTTCGATCAAGGGAGTGATTGAAAATCATAAAAATTACCGGTCTGTGAGTGGCGTAATCACAAGCCGACCAGAGTTTCCAATGTACTCGTACGTGTAAATCGAATTAGTGTTTGTCTGTCTGACGTAACAGTCTTCCCGCTCGCGATCCCAGTAGAACTTCAACTGGGAGAACCACTCAAATGCACTCACGTGCATACAACCTAAGACAACATAATTAATGTTAAATTTCTAAGGCATAACCAATCTTGGACTAATATCACCTACTTGAAGAATGCCTCTAATTAACCATACAAAGAATATAACACATTGCACATGTCACTATTACAAAAAGTACTGGAACAATGATGGCTCCCTGAGTTACACCTCAAATCAAATTCCAAACCGCTATATTTATTGTGACAGGAACTCACCCATCTTATACATTCCTGTCAACAGTGTCCCTAGAATGAATCTCAATCACACACAATGCATTAACTTTGGCCCGCAAAATCTTAGATATCTCCTTGCGCGACATCATCTGAAGCGTCGTCAAAATCTGATTTTGCTTCTTGCGAAGTTTCTTCAAAGGCTTCTTTTCGCCCATGATGTCACATCGACAAAGCGTTCGCGTGCAATCTGAGGTCCACTGGATCTACATCATAATACAAAAGAAGGAAATGACGTGCCAGATAAAAGATATGTTAAAAAAAATTGCAAATATAACTTGGCAAAGTACCTTACTGCAAGTGATGCCCAGTTGTCCAGGCCAATCATTAATCCACACCTCTCTTTGATAACGACACTTTCGGAGTGCAGCACGAGTAAGTATCAATTGCTGAAATATATTTTGTACCTCTTAACTTTAGCTTTTAACGTTTCTCTACTACTTTACTTCTACTATCTATCCAACTATATTTCCATCTTCAGTAAACTACTTAAAGGAGTTTATTAACATTGTCTTACCTCTCTAAGAACCACACGCATCGTGTGCTCCAACCCCAGAAGCCACACTTCAGCTGGCCCATCCAGCACCAGGTTGTACCTCCACTCTATGCACTCACCATCTTCCGAGATCATTGCTTTAGCTACAGGAAGACCTAGAGCATTCTGCAAGTAAAGATGAATAGGATGATACACATGCATGAAAGGTTTAAAAGAAAACAAAAGGAATGAAATGAAACCAACATTTTATAACAATAACACTTTTATTACGATTTTTACATTAAACAGCTTTATCTATTTATATTATACATATTTATGTCATTATTACTGGTAAGTCATTTACAAAAAACACCGCATTAGCACCAACTGTAAAAAAAACTTCAACCAAATATCAAAAACATGATAGGTAATAGTTACACAATATTAATTGGGAAAATTTTCTACCAGTCTGTAACACATAAGGTAGCCAACTTTATTTATAACTTACACATTTGATGACGTTACATTCAAATTAACATTTTATTAAAATTGATGTTATGGAATTTTTAATTTATACATCCTAGAAGTCTATGGCATAACTATTATAAAGAAAACAGTTTTCCTAAAACATACAACATAAATTTAATCAGTCCTTTTGTCTATCTATTATTTCTAGAGTGTAAACCTAATGGAATGGCCAGTATTCACACATGGATGGGCCATGTGTGAATACTGAATACCCATTCCATCAATATAGCTTCTCATTTCACGCTATCATTTAATGCATCCTGAAACCATTTACAGTTCTTATGATAATTAAAAACTTTCTGTACGATTCTCTCCGGTAGACTGAGGATCAGCTTCATGAGGGCTCTCTTCTCCACGTCAGAACGGCAAGTGCACACCATATGCATGTAGTCCATTAGCAAATCCTGGGCTTGGGAGCTGGGGTGATACATTAACAGGATTACAAGGGCCTGAAAATTTTTAAACACCTTTCAAATAAAATATAATTATGAAGGAATTACACCAAGCAACTACTTGTGTGATGTGAAATTATAAACCAAGCCTGTTCTTTTTGTATAGTCTTTTGTATAGGCAACAAAGTGTGGTTATGACCTTGAGTGCGCAGAAACCAATTTTAATAGAAAGTCTTCTTTTTTACTAGTGCGCAAAATAACGGTCATCGCTACTCTTTCGTGCCGCCAACTTTACTAATCTTTTCATTTGTATTGTGGCTACATCCGGCCATATATATTATTTTTTGGTTAACCTATATTCTCAACTTACTCTGACATAAATTGGCATTGCATCCAAGTGAGTAGACTTCCACTCCCAAATGGGGGACTTCTTAAGAAGATACAGCAGCTTATTCCAGTCATGAGAATAAATAGCATGGTGAAGCGCCAGGTGGTACTTATGTCCGAGAACATTCACCTTCCTATTATTGCGACCGGCCGTCGAATATTGCCGTTGCAACTTCAGCAGGTCTTGCTTACACCTGTTGAATGTGTGCACCTTCTCGTTCTCTACGTAATTGATCGCCTTTTCCTGCAAAGCATAAAAAGAAAATAAGCTCGCGTAATAAAACACGAACAAATCAATTAGGACTGAAGAAATGTGTACTCACAATTGAGCTTATGGGAACGAAGTGGCAATTCGCTATTTCTTCAAGTTCCATTTTAATTATTGAATAAAGTTTTCTTGAAAAGTGCAAAATTCGCTTGCCGCTATCCACTATAAAACACACGCACGCGGTTGCGGATTGTTTGTTGTGACTTTTTACTTTTTTATTTTTGTTTTGTAGATATTAAAAAAAACGTTTGGTGCGTTCCATCTGTCAACAAGGCCTAACAAGAAACCACACTATTTTTTTGAAATTACCTAAAAAAAATATTTATGACTTTTTTGCTTGTGTTTGCTTCTAATTTAGCATAAATATTAAATAATACACGATTGCGAGCGTTTGCTTTAGAATGGAGCGCATCTCATTAATATAAATTCCATTTGAAAAGTGATGCCCATACGTCACTAAATACTAGGTATGCTATTTATACCATACCAACCAAACGTCCCGTATAAAGCGTCGTGAAAATAAATGATGGCGTCACCGCCGCTTACATAATGATAACGAACAACTTCAAGACGATTAAGAAATAAACCTGCCTTATCAATCCGGATTTTGGTGACGTTATCAAATAATTTCTTTAAATGAACTTGTATGAGTTGTGGCTTCTTTGAGTTTCCAAGAATTTCAAGTAAGTCATCATTAGATATGAAATAAAATCGAGGGAACAACATTCTCTTGGTTTCAAGGTATTTTTCCAATGCTCTTAATATTCCATCAAGGTTATCTACCATAGTGTTCAACATGTTATACACGTATGGGGCAGGCTTGTATAAGCATGCTTCTATAGCATTTTTACCAGCATACATACTGTGGGAAGATAATAATCAGTTCGTAAATTAATTTTTATCTATACAATTTTTCATTTTACACTAATGTTGTGCGCAGTGGCATAATATTGACAACTATTTCTGCTACATACTTGCTTGTTATTTCAGTCCAGTCAGCTGTCAAAGCATCAAATATTTTCACTTCCTGTGGTAGTTGCTTCCTAATATCTTCACCACTAAATATACTTTCCAGATAGAGATATCGACGTTGAACTTGTAAAGATATCTACAGAAAAAAGAGGAGCCAATATATAAATTTAAATGAAATAATAATATTCTGGTAAAGTTAAGGATCCAAATCAATATCATTAACTATACCTCAATACACTCAGCTACGTATCCTAAAGATTTTTCCCAGTAATCCACTTCTTTTATGAATGGTTCAACATATTTGGTGGATTTCATCGACGACAACTGCACTTGATGATCTTCTAAAAACTATAATTATTGTATATTACTAAGACATTAATTTTTCAAAAAATATTTAATTGTATTTGACTAGGAAATTGTCTTTGAATATCAACTAACCTGCATAACATCTTCAACATTTTTAATCCTATACATTTCACCTTTATGATGTTGCATTTCATACGTAGTATTAGTCCAAACTTCTCGAATTGCTTTCAACCCATTTTCAATATTTAGTTCCATTGTAGCAGCATTTGATATTTCGGCAATTTCATCGGCATAAATTTGGAAGTTTAAACGCATTATAAGTTCAAGTTTAAAATCTTCAGAATTTTGGTCAAATTCTCTATTTAGAAAGGAACAGGAAATTAATTAAAGGACAGGGTTTTAAGTAACAAAATGTTAGAGAAAAAAAATCTTACACTCCCATCAAATCTTTTATTCTATCCCAATGACGTTCTCTCATACATGGATTTTTCAAATCGCCAATAAGTGGCAATGTTCTTCTGAAGGCATCTACTTTAACTCTTGTTGTATCTATTATATCCCAACCTTTATCCTTGAGTTGACGTGAAAGACGGTTGAAGTTTCTGTAAAACAGATATTCTTAAGAAACACTGCATGACTGTTATGGTTCCCGTTAATAGTAATAATTAATTTTATCAATTTATGCCGAAAAAATATTAATTATTACAATTTTTGGGATTCCATTAGGTAGTAAATGTTGTAGTATCTATCAAATCGCCCGTATGTATGATCTCCCATATTAAAAAACAATTTTGGTACCTGAATAGAAACATAACATTTTCTTCCATTTCATCTGTCTCCATTTCCCAAAACGTTTGCGTTTTATATTTCTCCCATGATTCCTCCCATTGGTATACTAATCCCCAAACTTCCTCCAATTTCTCCAACTCCTTCTCCATTTTTTGAAGATCCAGATTCACTGGCGTCCTAAAAATGTATACTTGTATTTACCGAACTTCATTCCAAAAACTGTTTTTCCATTTATATAATGCACAGCTAGATTTAAATAACTACAAGCTTTTCTACACTATTAGATCATAATATAATTAATATTATTATCCTTCAAAATGTTGATCTATAGAAAATTATATGTACTTTAAATGTATAAGTAAGTAAGTACTTTAAGTGTGTAAATTACGTTAAATTAAATACTGCAAGCCCATCTCGAATTTGCTGTTCTTGAGCTCGAAGTGCATTTAATTGCTCCCGGAACGCTTTAAGCTGTGCCATTGCATCTTTTCCACTAATATCAGAACTACATGGTGCAGTGTTATAGAAATCTTCACAAAACTCTTTTGCCGCTTCTTTAAATTCCTAATTGATTAATGGAATAGAATCATAATAATATTCAGCCAAATATGAAATAAAAGTTTTATATCTGTTCTTCCCAAGAAATTGATTACTACCTCTGCTTGCTCCAAAAGTTCCGCTTTGAATTTATCCTTATTCATCTCTAATGCTTTTTTGGCTTCTTCTAAAAGATTTAAGTAGTCATTCCAAATGACTGGAATGTTTTCATGTCGGGTAACCATATCTGAGCTTAACTCCACTTCAAATTTCCCTAAAAAAGATTTTTCATAATATTTCATTATAATATACATTATTATAGCGGATACAGGGTGCGTTTAATTCAATAAAACGCCCGAGTCACAAAAAACAATTAATTTTAGTGACGATTGACAAATATTAGCTACACATTAAAACCACAGTATACAAGAGATTCACTCGTTTCGCTGACCAAATCGGAATTTGACTAGCGGGTTCTCTCATACCTCGATTTTAAATACTGGCGAGGACCCAGGTGCGACGTCCTCTTGCGTCTAGGGCATTGAGAGAATTCTGACAGATTGTTCTAAAAACTTATTACAATTCCGGATTTTTTTATCGAATGCAAACATAAGCAGGCCCGTCGCTAGCTGTTTCGGCGGCCGTGTTTGAGAACGTGACCTCTCCTCTTGCTTATCATCAGGCTGAGGTGAGGTAATATACTGAGCTAATATACAAAAAAAGTTGCTCAATTTGCCGCCCCCCTGGACTTGCCACCCGCGTCCGATGCACGCGTTGCACGCCCGCTTGCGGCGGCCCTGAACATAAGTACCTACTAAACAGAGATTTTAATGGACGATTTAAATCTCTGTTACTACATAATATATCTAAACTAAAAACATACCTAGTGTGTTCATTTTATCAGTAATAGGAGGGAATGTTTTTTCAAATCGGGATAGATCTGCCATCAACCTTTCATAAGTTGCCATTGTAGTTGCCAATTCCTTCAAGTCAGACGGCATCTAAAATAAAACAATAATTTAGTTTTTCGCTTCTGGCTGACGATAAGATTTTAAGCTATTTTTATTTAAGTTAAATTTAAAAGTTGTTTTAGTACCTTCATAGCGTCCTCGCTACTTTTTTCAACATAGCTATACACTTGGTCAATATCATATTCTGTGATTTTTCGTAAAAGCTCTCCTAGTTTAGTTTGCCATACTAAACAATGGGCTATAATGGATTTTTTTAGTTCACTTGAATTGAGAGTAATGAAATGAATCTGTAAATAAAATGGAGTTCCATTAAAATATTAAAATTTATTTAAGTAGGTATATACTAGAATAAGTACTTAAGAAATTTCCCATTTTTCTTCATAGCTTGGTACCTACCTGATTGACAGTTTCTTGTATTTGTACGGTGTTGGCCAGGTTGCTGTAATTTATGATCAAATTATCAAAATCTTCTGCCTTATGATTTTCAGCACGATATTTTATCATGAATTCATCCTTATCTACTTTCCAAATGTGCGAATAAGGATCCCACATTTTTATGTGTTCATGAATAAGATCAATATTATAATCAATTTCTGGAAACAATATTTGCAATTAATTTGATTTCATCATTTTGTTTATTAATATATAAAAAACACAATATTTTAGAAAAAATACCTTCATCAATCAAAGATTGAAGTTTATTACAATCTGGTTCTGTTTGAATTACCTCTAGGAATCGTTTAAGCCCACCAGATGGCAGAGCAAATTTCTCAAACAATCGTGGTATAGTGCTCATAATATGAACAATCTCTTCCAATATAGTATTGAACGTATCATATATTTCATGTTTATTCGGTAGATAGATGATATCCTTTCCGGTCAAATACAAACTCATTTTTATGAGCGGAGATGGTGCCATCGTACCTGAACAAAAAAAATGGTTAACTTGTTAAATCTTTTTTAATAATAAAATGTTTGGAAAAATAAATCTCCATACTAACCATCTCCGTGTACACATTTGTATAAATTTTGCATAGTTGCCTTTATAGTTAATCGCAGAGCATCTTCCAGCAATCGATCGAATCTTCTTACATATTTAACCCAGTGCTCAGCCATCTATAATGCACACGAACATAAATAAAGAAAAATTAAGTAGCTTTCATTTGTAAATGTAAGCATGCTTTTTTTATTTTAATTAAGAGGATATCTTAAATCGATTCCTTTCTACTTACTTAATATATTTATTATAAATGAAAATAAAAACAATTATAATTATAATATTATTATAATATGAAATAGTGGTTCTGGATATTTCGGTGTAGGGTGGCCACCCAAACACAGGACAGATTACCATCATGCGTGTTGGTCTACGCGTTGTGTTTGGTAGTTGTCTCAACATTTTATTAGAAGGGCTCCACGGAATAATTTGATTTTTCGAGTGACCACCAGGGGTTCACAGATAATAATCGGTCAGTTATCACTGATTTAAAAAATATATAATAATATACTCACTTGACCAATGTACGCCTCAAATCCTTCATACACAATAACGAGGTAAGTTATAATTTCCCTGTACATTTCCAAAATTTTATCAATGGCTACTTGTTCCATTACTCGAATTTTTTGTCTTAAAACAGATATTTCGAAAACATTATAAACATCAAACTCAGCAAGCGCTGTAGCACAAATTTTCTCCATTATTTTCACCATATTTACGTTGCAATTTTTATAAGTCGTAAGAAAATCTTGTAGCTGAAATGTTTACAAAATTACGTTTTATCAATAATAAAACTAATAATTTTGATATTATGTGGACGTAGAATTTAATAATAGAGCACTCACTTCACCAATCTGTAAAACACAATCAGCAATATAGGCGTCCGACATAGTCGACGTCCAAGTGAGTTTGGTAATGCCTGGTTGAACTTTTTTCTCACATGCCTGAAAACAGTTTTGTAGGTGAATCGTTTGTAAATCGTCCATTTCAAAAAGTAACTAAAACAACAAACAGCATTCAAGTATCACATGACTTAATTACGGACAAAAAATCGGAAGGACTCAAGACTCAAGATTATTGTAACAATGATCCTAGAATGCAACCCTAAACTATGTGGGCGTATAAGTGCATACCTATAAAGAACTTAGTAATTATTTAAAATCCTAAGTAACCATCCTTTCTTACGTCAAACAGCATCTATCACCTAACGTAAAAAGTTCTTGGAGAAGCGCTAGCGTGTCTAGCGTGTCAACCAACCTTATATTATCTAGTGACGATGTCACTAGTTCGTGAAAATCTTGACATCACTATTATTTAATTTTTCTTATCTGTAGACTGTCAATCAAACTCGCTTTTATGTCAAATCAAATGTCAATGTCACTGGTTTGAATTGAAAACAATTTTATTGTCAGTTTCGTCAACAAACTTATTCGATTTTATGAATTTTTATGATCAAATCAAATCAATAAATGGTTATTCAAGATGAACTTGGCCGATCCTGAGCTAGAGTTAATTGATCCAACGCCCAACGTCCACGCACTGTTCATACAATTCGATAGGGTATTCTTCTGGACCAAATTGGCTAGCAGAGCAGTGGTTCGCTGGAGTAAGAGGATGTATTCTTGTGCTGGAGTGTGTTCGTGAGTTGCGTCATGTATTTATTGTGATTGTAAATAATACTGAATTCGTACTTGTATCATTCTTGGAGATCTGTGAGGTCTCAATCTATTTAGAGTTTCTCTCTTCTTTTCTCTATTTAGAGTTTTGGAGATTGAATAGCTAAGGTTTTAGCCCCGAAAATAAAGAAATGAGTTGGAATTCAGCCTTACTGCTTTGTATTAAGGAACCTCAATATTTTAAAATATTTCCAGACACACAATAAGTGATTCCAAGAAGCTATCTTCAAAAGCTAAAAATCTTATTGAAAATGTTGTAATAAAAATAAGTAAATTCAAACAACATCTCAATGTCCTGATGCAGTAATATGTAGCTTAAGCTGTTGTGTTACAGATATTAGACAATAGAGAAATTACAAATACTTAAAACACTGACTACACACTAATGTTTGTCCAGAGTGGAGATAGAACCCACAATCTTTGGTGCATAAATCAAGATCACTTATGCTCCTTCGGGCCAGTTTATATGTATAGTGTAATAAAATGTGTTTTTTATATTTTAGATATGAAGGCAGAGGAGGCTTATGTGACATTGCCCTCAGTGAACCACTGCTCAAACTCCGTCCCCGTAAAGACCTGATAGAGACACTCCTCCACGAAATGATCCACGCATTCCTCTTCATCACCTGCCGGGACCAGGATAGAGATGGCCATGGGCCAAATTTCAAGGAGCACATGTATAGGATTAACAAAGCTGCTGGCTTGAATATTAGTATATACCATGATTTTCATGATGAAGTGAGTATTTTATGGTTTATTTCATTATTAGGTAATCAAGTGTGTAATGTAACATTATTACAAGTAAATCCCATAACTCAAACTTATTACGGGGCATCACATACCTATGCTAACATTAAGATCCATAAAGAAAAATAGGCACTTCATTGGTTTAGCACACAGGCTGTTAAGGGGTCAGTGTAACATAAACAATTACATTTTGTGCAATTAAGAGTATCTAGTTACTAGACTGATGTGACTGAATATCATTCTACTACGTTTCACATTTTTGCCCCTCAAATCAAATCAAATCAAAACCTCTTTATTCAATTTAAGTCCTTTACAGAACATTTATGAATGTCAAATTTTATTAGCTACTGCTGATTCGGAAGGTCAATTGGTCAAATATTTGTGACCTTAAATTTCCTTTAACTATTTAACAGGTGAAACTTTACCAAACACACTGGTGGAGATGTAATGGCCCCTGCCAAACAAGAAAACCCTATTTTGGCATTGTGCGGCGATCGGCGAACCGAGCGCCGGGCCCCAACGATTGTTGGTTTTCTACGCACCAGAGAACTTGTGGAGGGACATTCGTCAAGATCAAAGAACCCGAAAAGAAGACCAAGAAAAGTGCTGCTGAGAAAAAAGCTAAGAACAGTGGTGATATTTCCAAGTATGTAAATAAGACTATTAACAATAATAATGCAGGTGAAATTAGGAAGCCTTTGACTCCTTTAGTTAAAAATGTTACTAGTGGTGCGGGAACTAAAACGAAATCGAATGGAGGAAATACTGTTGTAATTACTCAAAAAACGAATACAAAAAGTCCTGTCTCTAAACCACCTAGCTCTCAGCCACCTCTTGTCTTCAGTGGTAAAGGGGAAACAGTTAGTGGTGTGAGAAAGAGGACTAATTCGGTTGATGTAGCTGAAGCTGTAAGGAATGTTTGGGCCAACAAAAAGCTGCCTGGTGTAGCTAATAGTAATCCAGCTATCCTAAAACGAAAATCAATCAGCAACACTAGTATGATTTCTAATAATACAATTAGTGAACTAAATAAGCAGAAAGCAGACACATCTCCTCCTTCTAAGATAAAGAAAATAGATGATTATTTTAAAAGTGCTGCAACATCAATTCTAAAAGACGTGTATGGAGAAGATTTTAGGATAACCCAATCATCAGATGATAAAATAGTTGCGAAAAAAGTAAATTTGGTAGACTGCCCGGTGTGTAGTGCTAAATTTGAGAGTGCCCAGATAAACAGGCATTTGGATGAATGTTTGAATAAAGATATTATTGAAAAATTAAGTAAAGACAATATTGAAATAATTGATACTCAAAGCAGCAGTGCAAGTCAGCCTACAAATCAAAAGAATTTAAAAGACATTAGAAGTAAAGTTCCAAGTATTCCAGTAATCAAGACTGAAAAAGCCTTCACGAAAATGTTCAAAGAAGAAAATGGAGCTGTTAAACCAATAATATGTGCTAATTCTAGTGTAGATTTAACTAATATTAATAAGACATCAAATAAAAACAATTTAGGAAACACAAACAATGAATCCAAAGCCAATTTCGATACTAACGATGTAAACAGGGTAAAAGCAATTGTAAAAAAAATTCATTACGATAAACACGTTCGGAAATCAGATAATTTTGTAGTTGTAAAAGAGGAACCCAATAATGTTGATTGTGGTTTTCTGCCATCATTCCTAGATGATCTAGGTTGCGAAATAAAAGCTCCCAAAATAAAAATAGAGCCTGGAACTAGTCAAGATATTGTTTCTGTGTTGACTAGCCAAAATTGTCCTTGTTGTGGTAATAAAATAGATAAACCTATGGCTGAGCATTTAGATGAATGTTTAGCGTTCTTTAATAACAACACAACCTTGCCTGAAGAAGGAGCTTCTACTAGTTTTGCTAATACGACTATAGTAATAGATGATGATGATGATGATATTTTCGATGAGACTCTGACATTAAATGCTACTGGTACTAAAACGCCATGTCCATGCTGTCTTGAAATGATTGAGATGGCTAATATGAATAGTCATTTAGATAGCTGTTTAAATTGAGTAGTTAATTATAATAGATGGTCTACCTCCATTATATTTCATTATGTGAGTTATTTTTCGTTAGTTTGAATATGTATTTGTTAATGAATATTGTTATTGGGCCTTTGATGGCATGTGATCACTAATTACATTTTGTTTTCTACATAATTATTGTGATACTAGATATAATAAATAATTTATTATGAGACAACCAACTTCATTTTTAACAGTATTAAAATAGAAAGAATAATTATTTAACAAAACAACATTGTACACATTCGTTTTAATCCAAATAATAGTTATCTATCTAGCATCATGCAAATAAAAATAGACAATAATTAATAATGACTACTTACGGTGGTCAAGGGTTTAAACAATAGTCTTTCCTCCTCCGAGAGTGAATCGAGTATCTTATTGTATCCTTTGACAACAGCTAACACACTCTCATACACATACAACACAGTCTTCATTTTCATATACACCTATTTATAAAAACAATAGAGCTAGTCAGTTTGGGGTACAACAAATTGTAACAAAGCATTATAGTTTTAAAGTATTTTTTACCTGGAAGGCGTGGAGAGGAATATCGAGACCAAGATTTTCCCAGTGAGCCGCTTCTTTGCCAAGCTCCAAAATGTTGCTACAATCATGCATAATATGGTTTTAAAATTAATGAACTCAAATAAAAATACACTTATGTGTTTCCAGTAACGTATTGAAATGTTTCATGATGACTTACACATCGATATTGCATTCCATTAGTCCTGGGTTCTCGGCGCTCTTCCTCATCAGGGTCCGATTTAAACCTGCTCCGCATTTTTCATCCAAGTTATGCTAAAATCACGTAATATTTACAATGTACTACATTAATTATAAAACATTAAAATTTGAACATGGTTATTATGAACAAGAAATATTAAATAAACCAAAATTGCTCATATACCGTCCAAGAAATCCAAAGCTCTCTGATAGCAACATCTATGGCGCCCATAAGCCGGTTGACATGCATGATCACGTCTTCAGAGTTACTACAAGGCAGCAACCAGACTGACGCATCTGTCATGATCTGGAAGAAACATGATAGATCAGACATACAAGCAAATTTATATGCGAATTGACTATATAATTTATGAAAAGAGCTATATCTTTTAAGCTCCGAAAATAAGGTAGTATCGTCGTTCCGATCAATTCAGTGATTCACAAAGAAGACAGAATGTGAAGTTTGGGTAAGTTAGATTCATAATTGCTAACTATAAATTGCTTAATATACTATAGTTAATTTACCTTCTTCAAGTAAACAAGCCTGTTTTTCCTCATCCGCAGAACCACAGCCCTCCCCGAAAAAGACGGTAAGTCTGCTGGATGCTGACTGCGTGTGGACACCATGTCTTTCTTAGCCTCCTGGACTTCATCACTGAACATTGCCCAAACCTAAAATGTTTTTAACAGTTATGTTTCCAAAAGTTATGATAAAAATATAAGTCATCTAAGTATACTAATATAACTCTTGAAAAGTCTAAGAAAGTTTTAACAAAACGAAAAAAAGACAACGTGTACTACCGTTTGAAGTAACCCAGATACAACGTCATTTAAAAGAAAGAAGCACTGAGTACTAATTTGAAGCAAACCTCTGCAGTCTTCCTCTTGAATATGCGCTTCAAATTCTTTCTCTTGGAATAATTGTTCAAGGAGTAAAGAGCAATGACAGCTTCTTCCACGTGGTTGACACCTTCAAACACCGATTCTACCAGATTCTCAATGATAGTCTGCCACAAACATAACATTATTCTGTATTAATAAAGACAAGACATGTGCTCAGAAGAAAATCGCACTCTACTGAGAAAGTGAGATTAACAAGACTGGATCCAAAATCAAAATTGAAATGAAGAGATTGAGAGAGAATTCCTTAAAAATAATTCAACTAACGGGAAACTGTTGAAAATTTGCATCAAAGTCTAGTTCCTAATAGAAAAAGTCTGGAAGACGTCTTCACCCCTACAATAAGGTTCCAAATCGGTTGTCTGACATCCGTATGACAAATGCTGAAGCTACTATGCTGCTGCTATAGAATCAGATCAATGTTTTTTTTAATCCTCACCTCAATATCTTTGACTACCGTCCTGAATTGCAGGACGTCATCGTACCACGTCGGAGCCTGCACATCCAGGATGTTAGCGGAGACACTTTTGACATTATCAAGCGCATCGTAGAACATGTGCTCGATCTGATCGCACTTGGCCTCGAATATATCGCCGCGTGCGCCGCCGAACATCGGTTTGTTTATTACTTCAAGTTCGTCGATGCTGTAAATTGGAAAAACAACCCCTAATTAAATACCTCCTTTATTAATGACTATATCTCACCTATAATCTAGTCTCAAACTAGAGCATTTACTGTAACATGAATACTAAATGCATAGTCAGGGGCGTCACAATCCCCCAAAACACTGACCTTTAGGATTTGAACCGTTTATTTGTTTTGCTATTATTTTGGGTGTTTAGCAATTCAGAGAAAAAACACATGCAAGCAAATGATGTCACATAAGACAACTTACCGTCCAAAAATGATCATGCAATTACAAACATCCAACATATCAAAGCAGCGTTGCACAAACGAATCGATATAATTGAAAATAGATCCTGTGTCGAGTTCCCAGCTATGCGGCTTGCGTTCATTGTGAGCTTCAGCCATGACGTCATATATCTCGCGATATTTCTTGCAGCAGTCAATGCATTTGGAGAATTCGCCCAAAGCCTTCTTTGTTTGCCCATTGAAAAGCTCTTCCAACTTGATATAGGTTCTACATAGGATGATGATTTGGTTGCTTAACGCCTTGAAAAGATTCGTGATACGCGTTTCAGAGTTATAGTATGGTGACTCCATCCAGATGAATCTGAACAAGTTGATGATTTGCGGAATATGTTTGGCTATCTCGTCAGGGTCGACCACGCACTCTAGAATTGCACAGGGTTGTTTAATCACTTGCAAGAACTCGATGTTAGATGTGGCTTCTTTTACTTTTTGGTTGATTTCGTCACACAGATACTGGAACTGGTGGATGAAGGTTGAATGAGTTGTCACTAAAATCTTAGTGATATGTCTTACGGCAGGATTTTTGAGCTGATGACGTAGAGCGCTCAGATTTTCATCTGAAAATAAAATTAGAAAACTCAATTAAGCGGTCGGTATCATGACGAAGATAATATCCAGAATTGGGGGATACTAACGTCTGTATATCCAGAAGTCATATTCATCACTCGGACACAGCAGTTCGTTCTGGGAAGCAACAAACGCTTGGTCCTCCAAGCAGGACTTAATCTGGTGAGTCCAATAAACCACCACACCTTCCAGTCTCTTCACGAGTTCTCTGTCCGCACTGGCTTTCTCAAAGGTAAGCTTTTGGCCTTCTCTTGGTATGTACAGAACTGTTAGACCTAGCATTTTGTAGTACATATCAGTCAGCTTAGCTAGGAATGTGTGGATATGCGAGCAGAATTCACTTTTGACGCCTGGAAGGAAAATTGTGGTTGGTTAGCAAGTTGATCCGATAGAAATAGAAAAACGAATACTTTTAGTAGGTATAGATATTACACTTACTTTCAGGCCACGTGGTAATAGCGAAGAAGTACGGAGCGTACACGTTCTCAAGAATCTGTATCATGTTGGATTCTACCGAATCCACAAACGTCCCAAAGACTATGTCGTCATGGAACGATTCAACCTGGAATACCACATAATATTGTCAGAAGATTAAATATGAATATACTCAAGTAAGTACACGCCCTAACCCCCACCCAACCTATCCGATAAAACAAAGCTTGCCTCTTATACTTATCTAAGACAATATGGTATTTTTTTGATCTTGCAGGATAATCAGTAAGCTGATCTCCCTTATTGTATAACCCAAATCACCATATCTCAATTACCTTAAAAATAAAATCCGGCTGCCTTATAAAATACGTTAAATCATAAACTGGACTCAGAGGAATGTCACTTGTTGCCTTCAGCTGCTCTCCCTTGAAGTAAACGGAGAGGATCAAGGACCTTGGCTCCATAAGCCAGTCCACGACGCCCTGCTTGGCCACGTCCTGTCCAGTCCTCGTCGCGGAGGTCGAAGAGGGTAGTCATGCTCATGATGAAGGAGACCAGCTTGTCTAACTCCTCGGGGGAGTAAGTGGGCTTCACTGGGGTCTCGGCGAGCTCGCGTTCTAGCTGGGCTAGGCGTTCACGTTCTGTAATAAATTCATGCCTTCTTAGATGTTTTGCAGTCTTCAACTGTAATTATTGTGCCCAAATAAATACTTTTTCTTTCTTTCTTTCAACTGTTTCTCAGAAAACTTTCTACCTCCAACTACAAAAATATGGAATGAAATATCGCCTGAGAGAAAAAAAAGACCGTACTCCTTTTTATGGGTCGCGGTGATCACGTCATCAGGTGATGATTCTATTCTGACCCCTAGGCATAGATTTAAATCATAGATATGCCCTCGCCATACTTTGACCGCGCCGATTTGAGTCGCACCTCAAATAACCTAGCTTAACTCAACTGGGATTAGCACGAATTAGTTGCCGTTTGCACTCGGTGACAGTTGCACGACACAGCTGCCTGGAATTTTGACAGGAAAAAGCACTCAAAATGCCTTCATGTGCCTTTTTGTTGTGCAAGAAAAATACTACAAATTCAAATAAAGCGAATGGTGTAACATTTCACTCGGTAAGTAATTATATTTCATCAAAATTTAATTTATTTTATTTTGTTGACAAAACATCAAAGTCTGATCGGCCAACGCGTGACAGAGAGAGTAGTATTGGCAATTACTGTGAGACAAAACGAGACAACATCATTATCTCGGTGGCCAATATACTTAGACCCGCTGTAGTACTCAGAACTCAGTTGATAACAGCTCATTTGTTAATGGTTTACAATAACCGGGAAAAGTACGGTAGCGTCAGCAGTTTCGATAGGCATTGTTTTAATAGCGGTCAGATATAAAATAGCAATTTTATTTCGACTAGAAATCAATAAACATGCAAATAATAATTTAACGTATATTTTTTAAGTGAACGTTTATTGTTTTAGATTTCCGCAAGATCCGCGTTTAAAAGAAAAATTGATCAAAGTTATCCAGCGGGATCGAAGGGATGAATACTGGTTACCTGGTGTTTGAATTCATGTTAAATAATAACTTACGCAAACTATTTGGTTGAGCGCTATGGATGCCGTTTAAAAAAGAAAGAGATGACAGCTGTCTCTTGGTGAAGAAAGTGTTATGTTGATTTGTTGAGATTTTATAATGTTGTAGAAAATAACCAAATAAACTTGTTAAATACGTTAAAGACATTTTAATTCATTTATCATTGAAGAATAATAAGTGCAAGATTGGATACCTGGACAATTTAGTCGAATTCGCTCTTCGCATTTCAAAGAAAATGATTAATATTTGACTCCCCTAGGTCGGCGTAAAGTAAAAAGTATTATATTTGTGTTTCTTCTGTTGTCTTATTCTATAACACAAGTGCTTAAGCTACTTGGTACGGAGTCAGGACATTAAATGTGGGGTTGTGTTAATTATTAATTAATTATTAAGTTATAGTAAATATTACTCATAATTTTTCTTAAGGAATAGTAGGGCAAAGGCCTTTATTATAGAAATCAAGTCATAGCTACTATGATGGGATTAGGCATAAACATAATCACCCTTTATGCGGTTTGGTGATCAAACCCGATATTCGCTCTGTGATTAGGGTAATTTATTTGAATAGATAAATGTAGTGTAACATTTAAAAATAAAATGTCCTATAAATAAAATTGCGTTTAAATTTAGGAATTGTTTTATTTTTAGTTCCCAGTATAAACATTTTGCTGACCGTATTTTATCCTCATAGATAGTGACTTTCGATGACACGCACACGTCATGTCATCAAAATATTGCCTCGTTTTTAGGTGTCAGGGCATATCTATGATTTAAATCTTTGCCCCTAGGTATATTATTAAACCCTTGATCTGATATCCGTACCACAAAGTACATAGACACGGAAGATTTAGGTGACATTAATATCGATGATGATGAGAGTTTGTTTGGCAGTACATTATCGTATCGTCTTTTCTATGCCGAACGTGTACACGTTCCGTGTAGTCTTCTCTGTTTCACGCCGAAACTCGCGGAGATTCTGTTCGGATGTACCGTTCATTAGGTCTTGAACCATTTGCTATAGGTATGGATGACGAAGCCGTAGGAGTAGGTATCCCAGCGCACACAGATTCGACATAAATTAGAATGAGTAGGAGTTATTTTCTTAACTGCCCGACCAGGAATCAAACCCACTGTGCTATGAGTCACCACTTCAAACGAATAAAAGTGTAAATAATTACCTCTCTCCTCCTCTGAATCGTGACTCAAGTCATCGCTCCAGGCAACTTTGGCTCTCTTCTTCTTTCCTCCTTCCGCCATATTGGCGCACTAACTTTAACAATAACACTAAATGCGCACTTAACAGGGATCTTGATTATTTCCTAATAACTGAAGAAGAAATAAAAATTTCTCAGTCAATGAAATCCATGTTTTCCGATGAATGGAAAACAATTGACGCGCGTCAAATTTGAGTTTCCCGCGTATTCATAGTTTTACTTTTTTGTGGCGGCCATGAAGGTAATTACAAAAAGAGGTTTTAAAATTTTACGTTGCTTTTCAAATGGAAATTAAACTGTTAAATTATCGTTATATTGCGATTGCTGCTAAATGTTTGACAAAACAGTGGAGTGGAGTAATCTCATGCTAAGCTTGATTATTGATTTATTTGTTGCTAAGGAGTTGGAACTCTTTTGGAAAGTTTGAAAACATAATTAGCGTCACCATGGTGACTGTCAATGTGCGTCATTTAAATTTAATGTCAAATCTTGTCAAAATAAAATAAACAATTTTATTTGAAACGTGTCGGAAAAGTACCTTTATTTCGGTGAGTAGAACATAACTTTTCCTAAACCTAAGTATTTATGTTACCGGATTTCAAAAGCGTCTTTACTTCAATAAGTTGGTAGGTAGGCTCGGCATTGTTGTTGTCTATGAGCGGCGGTTACCATTTACCATCAGATGGGCCGCATGCTCGTCTGTCTACTTCAGCAATACGTTAACGCTCGATTTGAACGCGAGCTGCTCCAGCCACGGAGGCTCTCGGGGATCGTCTTGATGAGGCCGGGCTGGTTGTCCAGCACGTCAGTTGCCGTAATCGATGAGTCGGAATCGGTCATCGTCTCCCTTAAGGTCGAAGAATGATAGGCGGATGCCCCCGTGCGGTTCTATAGAAAAGTGCTGCGCTTAACAGGTAATCAGGTATGCAGTACCTAAGTTAGGCACGAGTGGACCTTCGCCTTAGGCAGCCTGGCGAAGGTCTAAATGTTGATGGTCTTTGACTGATATAGAACGTTAATTTACCTGCGTTTTACAGGAAGGCAGCTAGCATGCCCTTGCAAGATGTCGTTCCATGGCGTGGGGCGTATTCACATTCAGTAAGGATGGCAGGCAGCAGGTAAGTTTCGAATAGGTATTAAATTAAGGTTGGCAGCGCACTTGCGACTCTACTGGTGTTGCAGGTGTTTATGGGCGGCGGTAACCGCTTACCATCAGGTGATCCGTCTGCTAAAGAGAAATTAAGACAATATAAGGGCACATTACTATAATGGCGTCCGCTGCGTTAAGCGGCTGCATACCGCGGACACCCACACGTGCTGTTTTACGAGTAGGTATGTCATCTCCACAGAGCAGCGCTGCGTAAAGCGGGCTGCTGTCGCATGCGGTGTAGGCGTCGGATACCGGCGCCCATGCACCCGCCTTAGACGCCCTTACCGACTAAAGTTAGATCACATTTTTCATTTGAAAATACCCTCATTAGGTTTGTAGTTTAAGTAAAAGTTTTTTGAGAATCCTCCTCCTCAGGTGGCAGCGGTGCTGAGAGGGCTGCTGATTGCCCAGCTGGTCGTGTCCCTGTGCATGGTCATCTTCTGCTACAACACCTCCATGAGGGTCATGATGCTTCTGATGCACATTCATAAGGTAAGCGACATAGTGTTTAAGAAACAAGCCTAATAGACTGGTTTTCCACCAGAGCTGTGCGAGGTAGCTAAGCGGTGTGCGGGGAAAACATCCACCAATAGAATCACTTATTTTCCTAGCCTAGCTCAGCTCAGCTCTGGTGAAAAAGGGTTTAGCGAAGCGAGATCATTCTGCATACAAAACAACGCACATTAATGCGCATTTTGACTCCGCTGCACTTCATCGTACGACACATTTTACTCGCACAGCTCTGGTGGAAACTCTTACACATTTCCACAGCACAGCTTCACATCCTCGTACGACACATTTTACTGGCACAGCTTAGATGGAAAAGCAGCCTCAGACTACACCTTCCTACGCTTGTAGGAAGGTGATGGTGATAAGCTGATGTCCATGGGCGGCGGTGATTACTTCCAATCAGTTGACTCGCCTGCCTCCCTATGTCATTTCAGGATTATCATTGATGGGTTTGGCTTTAAAGTAAAAAAAATCCACATAGTGTATCGAATCAGCGTGCTAAAGTGGCAATAGGGCGACCACGTCGAAGGTAAGTTCTTGAGTGGAAACCGATACTCGGAACTTCCGAGATCAACTCTCTATCTATCCGGGGTCGCCCCATAGAGTTGATCTGCGAAAAGGCCATGGGCTTTTCGTAGATCAAAGTAGACTGTATGCGTCAAACCGAAGACGAGAGTGAAATGGCGAACATTGGGGGAGAACTATAGCAGTGGACTGAAACAGGCTGATGGTGACGAAGAAAGCAATTTCGCAAGACAACAATATATTGCAATATCTCGCGCTGTAAACTAAATTATTATCTTTCTAGGTGACGGTATTCCTTCTTTATGGACTAATACTTCTTCAAGCGTATTGTATGAAGCTTCACTACACCAGCGGTATTCGGCTCACCACGCTATTGCTACATTGCCCTCACTGGTCGAGAGCGACCCTGGCTAGCAGGGTTTGGCTGGCCAGCGGGACCGTCGTGGCCGCCAACGGCATTCTGGTCTATGGAGCTTGCAGGGGGACTTTGACAGTGAGTTCTTCGATTCTCACCTTATAGACAACTTTTTTTTTATATACTAGATGCGGCAAACGAGCAAGCGGGTCACCTGCTGGCAAGCAATAACCGCCGCCCATGAATATCTGCGAGATCAGAGAGGTCGCTGATGCGTTGCCGGCCTTTTAAGAAGGAGTACGCTCGTTTCTTGAAGGTCCCTAAGCCATAGCCGTCAGGAAATACTGCCGCAGCTAAACTATTCCACAAGACTGAGGTTCGCGGGAGAAAATTCTACGAAAAACGCACAGTGCTAGATCGCCAACCATCAAGATGATGAGGATGGAATGACAGCAGCACACAGTTGTAGAAATAACGCTTCTGCTTTGATGTCTTCACTGGAGGGGAGCCACCTTGGCCAGCGGGACCGTCGTGATTGCCAACGGCATTCTGATCTACAGAGCCTGCAGGGTAACTATAACGGTAGGTTAGGTTAGGCTACTATTTTTATCTTTGGACTTATTGGACGAAGGTTACCCTGGCTAGCAGGGTCTGACTGGCCAGCGAAACCGTCGTGTCTACCAGCGGCATTCTGCTCTATGCATCCGACAAGGAGGCTAGTAATTACTCTTATTCTTATCTTTAGACTACCTAGTGGCTACTGATGCCATGTTTCCTTAGTTAGAAGAACTTCTTGAAAATTAATCTTATTTATCATGTAAAATTCCTATTTGTCTACAGTCGCTAATGAAAGAATTGTCGTCATCTCTTCGGATCGGAATATCGCAGTACTTAACTGAGCCTACGTGGAAACGACTAATGGATACGATGCAGGTAGCTTACTCTCTGCTTAACCGTTTAGCGCATTGGTTTGATAAATAGATAAGCAAAAACCTTTAGTATGGTTTTGTTGACATAAATAACTTTTAGTTACTTAAGTAATGGCACAGAATACTTAATAGTACAAGGTACAGAAGACCCACTTCTAAAAACCGTTTATGGAAATAAAGACTCAGACTACTATAATCTAACGTTGAAATCCCGACCGCCCAGCGTTCAATGCCTACCATTATTCATACCTAGAAGTGCGTTCTCTTTCTATCGCAAGCAACTGTAGCGCGTGCGCGTCCGGAGGGGACGCCACATGTACTTGCAAGTCCGATACCTACATGCGGAGTGGGACAGGCCTGTTAATGGGCTATTTGTTTTGCTTTTTCACAGGTGGAGCTGAGCTGTTGTGGTGCGGAAAAGTCCAGCGACTGGCACGAGATACCCTGGATTAATATGGACTTTCTCAACGAAGACTCCGACTTGGTTTTGAAGTGAGTAAACATAACTTGTACCCTAAGACCGGGATACCAGTGGAGTTACAACTGCCAAACTTTTGACTCCCATTGCTTTCCGATAGGGCTTCCAGCATCTTGACTAATTCGCGATATATAAAACTTACATCGCAAGCGCGATATTCTGTGAAACTGTGGTAACTGGTATCACTCCGGTCGAGCCGGTCCAACGGAAACCAGACCAACTGAATCATGAGTGTTCTTAGCTAAATTTAATGGCCGCTGGTTTAAGACGGCCGCGCCACAAATTGACGGATTCAATATTTTGACTTCATTCCCTGAATTTGGGCATCAAATATCAGCCCTTCCCTGAATTTGGGCATCAAATAGCAGCCTTTCCCTGAATTTGGGCATATAATTGCCAAAACTAGGTCAGCCGTACTTCCGACTTATCTATATATACTATTTATAAAGAGGTAATTTCTATGGGCATCGATAGACCTTATATACAAACCGAAAAGGCGAAACATTAGCGTGTGGCAAGCGACACCCAGCGCCATCTATTGGCAGGCAGTGGAACTACTGTCACGAAACAAAGTGAGGGCGGGCCACTAGTCAAAATATATTTCAGTAAGGCGGGTAGCACACTGCCAGAGTCGAGGCGGAGTCGAGGCACAGTCGAGGCGGTGGTGTGATATAAGAGTCGGGGCGGAGGTGCAGAGCATCGTTTACACTCATTCAATATGTCGTCGTCAGAAGACGATGACAAAATGGCGGCGGGTCGGGGCGGCAGCGTACTGTGCGCCCGCGCCGCGTCGCCGACTCGACCCTGCACCTCCGCCGCCTCGACTGCGCCGCGACTCTGGCAGTATGCGTTGACATATTTGATTGTATAGAAAAGTCAGAGGCGGTGCGCCTCTTGAACGCTTCCGCCTCGACTCTTGAGTGTGTGTGCTACACGCCTAAAAATGTTCGAGTTGGCTCGTACAGGTTGTGCGTATGTGTGCATCAGGTTGGCGGGCGCGGACGGCAAGGTGCTGCCGCCGGTATCTCCGTACTCGTGCTGCACGCCGCGGGTGCTGGCGCCGTGCTACCACGACCCGCTGCAACAGGTGCGCCTTAATACTAATGCTGAGGCTACGGCAACGGCAGTCGGCAATGCCCATTATCTATATATTTCTTGCGATAATTTTTACTTCATTAAAGATTTTTATTTATTTATTAGGTACACAAAAAAGAATTACAACAATAAAAAAATATTACAAATCATGAACAGCATGCAATGGTTGGCTGTAACTCCACAAGCATGTGTACACAGCGCGTTTATCTAACATCGAGGTACAATATAAAATAAAAAGTAACAAATTGTCGCCAGAATACGGAGTATATATTATGATACATAAATTAAAAGATAAATACATATTGTTTATAGATGATAAGAATAATGAGAAGAAAAAAACAAAAGTAATAACCTATTTTATGATTTTATGGAGATTTGACCTCCATCTTTGTATAGATGAATTGTAGATGTCAGGCAGTTCAACATGTTTAAGCAAGAGGGAATTATATTCACGGCACATACGGTAGATAGGGTTATGGTGGGAGACGTTATTGTTACAACCAGGTATGGAGAAGGGACGTTCGAGTCTAGAAGATCGGTTAGGGACACGCAAATAAAGTTCCGATACAAGCGATGTGGAGATAGAGCCGTTAAAGATCTTATGGAGCAAAGTCAAGTCGTGCAGTCTGCGACGGGTCTCCAGTTTTTTTAGATTAAATGACGGAGACGCATTTCGTATGTAGTCAGTGATTGGTGATGAATGGGTGATGAATGCTCATTATTGGCGATAAAAACGGCGTTGATTTTGCACTCGACGCATATTGACAATACGTATTGTGGCCATGTAATTGATGCGATGAAGCCATCGCATCAATTCTCGCATTGATCTCTTTGATGTACTACCACTTGAGCTATCGCCTAACGCCACACGGCGTATGTTAATGCCATTGTCAAATTATCCCGTTAAGTTGGGGCTACACCTATGGTGAACGGACGTTCATGGACATTAATGCGATAGTAAATGGTATATCCGTAAGTCCGGCCCCATCATTAGGCTGCGTCCACTGAAGCGAAGCGGAGCTCGTATCCACGGCAGAGAGAGCTCTTAAATTTTCATACACGTTGTTTACGATATGCATGCGTAACTGATTTCTGAGATAAGTCCGTGCTAGGCCTACATGATACTTTACTATTATAAAGGCGAAAGTTTGTAAGTATGGATGTATGGATGTTTGTTACTCTTTCACGTAAAAACTACTGAATGGATTTGAATGAAACTTTACCACAATATACCTAGCTTATACATCAGAATAACACATAGGCTACAATTTTTGAAGTTTCTACGAACCTGAAGTCCACGTGAACGAAGTCGCGGGCAAAAGCTAGTGATTTAATAAATGTTACAGAGTGAATGCCGTGAGATTTGGCGGGACTCGCCCCTCCTGCCCGCGTCGCTGCACGCGCGCGGCTGCGTAGAGGCGGTGCGGCGGCCGCTGACCAAGGCGCTGCTGGCGCTGTACTGCTTCAACGTGCTGGTGATCCTGCTGCAGGTACACTGGACCTCAGTTCTCAAGTACGCCATCTAGCGGATTTTTCACACGCGGTAGCCCCCATTGGACCTCCTCATTCACTCGACGAAACACAGCGCAGGTGCTGCTTCACGCCGGTCTTTAGTGAGGCCGGATCACTTCGGCCGAGCGAGCCGGGCCATTCATACCGAAGCGTGGCTCTCCCACGGTTAAAACATTACACACTCACTAAGCCATTCAACTCCCACACTATAGTCTATTTCAATAGGGTATTTGACTATTTTTTTTTATGTGTTTAATCAAAGACCCCTCTATTAAAGAAACATTGTTGAAATAATTATTTGATTCTGATTTGAATTACCTGAGATATCACAACTTTAAGAGGACATATTTTACGCGGCCCAAAAACGCTCTATACAAATGGCTACTAACATGTGACGTCACACGCTCGTATCTTGTATGCGCGTCTAGCAAATTTTGTTTGGTAGCTATATCAAATGTTTCGTTTATGTACATAGTTTTATAATAGAAGTTTGTGTTTAATGTGTGGGTAGTTCAATGATATAATTATTTTTATAATATTATAAACTTTAAAAATGGACTTGCCCATGAAACTTTGAATGCTCACAAAACCAGCTAGACGTTATATTTTTAACTGAAAATTGTGGCTATAGGTTCTTATTTACCAATATTTTGGTAAAGTATCAATATTTTTTACTACATCGATATTAGTCAACTACCCTATTATGAAGTTCTTTTTGAAAGATGTCAATAGTTCCATTGGGGCGAAAGGGGGTTAAAGGTCAACACAGGGCGGCGGCAATCACTTGCCATCAGGGAATCTGTCTGCTCTTCTGTCACCTATTACATAACAAAACGTGTCGGCAGCTGTTCATCGTGGTGCTGACGCAGCTGCTGCGCACGAGCTCGCGCGCCGCCGTGCTGCGCGGCGACTGCGACGGGCTCGGCCGCGCGCACCTGCTGCGCCGCCTGCCGCCCGCCGCCCCGGCCGCCCCGGCCGCCCGCAAGGTATACAACGGTGTCAGCCTGTTGCAGTCCACTGCTGGACGTAGGCCTCTCCAAATGCTCGCCACTTTGATCGATCTTCGGCTACTCGCATCCAGCTCCAGCCAGCCCTCTTGCGCAGATCGTCACTCCACGGTTGACGGTGTAGCATGCAGTATGTAAGGTGTAGGCTTAAGTTCATTTCCTAGCGGGTCACCTCCTGCCGCCTCTGTCCCTTCACCACGGTCGGTGCCTCCCCTCAGCAGCTAACTGTTGACGGTGTCACCATCATCAGCCTGTTGCAGTCCACTGCTGGACGTAGGCCTCTCCAAATGCTCGCCACTTTGATCGATCTTCGGCTACTCGCATCCAGCTCCAGCCAGCCCTCTTGCGCAGATCGTCACTCCATCTGGCCTGAGGCCGTCCTACACTACGTTTACCAAGACGCGGTCTCCACTCCAGAACTCGTTTACCCCAACGGTTGTCAGTTCTGCGGCAGATATGACGCCCGCCCGCGCCACCCGCAAGGTATACAACACCACTATACAGGTGAATTTTTAATAAATATCCAAATTTCTAGGCTCATCTTAGCAGACCCGCCACCAGCTGTTTCGGAGCCCGCGTACAATACCGATGATGCCGCCCTAGTCTGCCTACTAACTAGCTCCGCTACTGCTGAGAAGTCGATGAATTTGCCGCATCCCTGAGCGTGCCGCCCGCGTGCGACGCGCGCGTTGCACGCCCGCTTGTGGCGGCCCTGCGCCTTAGAACCTGTAAGTGAACAGCTTTCTCCTAGAAACATGGATCTTTTTTTTACTTTTCATACAAACCAGACTGATCACGCAAACGATATAGTATGGGAAGTTCAACATTTTTTGTCGTATTTCGACTAAATATTTCTTGGATAGAGTTGTACACTTACAGATTCTGAGACGAGATTAACAATTTTAATTAAAAATTCACCTTGTATAATGTAAACTCCACTAAAAAAAGTAGGTAGGCATATAAAGTAAAGCACTCTCACTGCTCAACGACTATCTTAGAAAACCCCTTAGTGTAACAACTGAACCCTCTCTCGTTATGTCTCATTGATATCCCATGGAAATATGGGAGTAGGGGACAGATACTTAGTACACTGACTACGCATAATATTAATGTCAGTATGTTGTGCGTTCGTGGCTGATCTTTGAGATTGAAATATGACCACGGAAATAACACGTCACGTCTCCTACAAAACGATGCTCTTTAATATAACACTGCTATAGTTTTGTGTAATCAGGTGTATGTATGACAAACAATGCTTTGATATTGTTTAACCTAAAGTCACGCAATTTCACCTTGACATAGTAACATATTGATTTTGTTTAATCTTTAGAAATAATAATTTGGTTTCCGTGTTTACGAGTCTAAATTTTTTTCTGATTATCTGTTAGTGGTATTTATTATGTGAATGGCATGAGCAGCAGCAACATCAATAGGTATGATCTGATTTTATTTGACAAAAATGCTGTAAACGGTATCTTACAGCGCCACAATAGTTTAAAAATAGTTATATAAATAATCCAGAGATAGCATTATAATCAACCTTTGCCTATTTGAAGTTTACAAAGTTTAATAGTGCTAAGTATAGTGGCCTAAGTGTTAGGCCACTCTGGCTCTCATGGTATCTATCGGTTACGGATATTTTACATTCAATTCATTGGCAGCGCACTCAACTGGTATTGCAGCTGTATAATGGTGGTGGCAATCGCTTACCATCAGGTGATCCGCTCGTATGCCACCTATAATAAAAAAAATACGGCTACAGTTTACCATAAATCCTTTATTAACATATTGTAGGATCGAGCATGCGACTCCGTAGAGTGCGGCGGCGCGGCGAGCGTGTGCGCGCGCGCCCAGTCCGCGTACGCGCTGCACGCGCGCGCGCGCGTCCGGCCGCGCGTGTGCCCGCGCGTGCGCACGCGGACGCGGAACCGCTCGTCTGGGTACCCGTTTTTCTCGGATATGTGGTGAGTTAACTCATATGAGGAATGATAATATGTCCGTACAGTGTTTATTTGTTAAGTCTTTTACTTTACTCTACTGGCTCAGCAAACCGGAACGAGTCTTGTAGGACTAACATGCGCACCGCGACAACATTATGTCGACTCTCGTTCGCGAGAGCGCATCTTTCTATCCCGCTCATCGCTCAGTCAGGTGAGCGAGAACAAATTATCTCGTGGTGCGCATGTTAGCCCGGCATGTCTTCGAAACAAGAGAACGCCACTTTCGTCGATCCTGTAGCGCTACCATGAGTTGACATCGAAAACTGACATAACGTTAACTACTGCTCTGTCTCTTTCAAATGCATCTCAATGAAAGAGACAAAGTGATAGTTTTCCATAGCGAGGATAGTATTTTTTTCAAACTCATGGTAAGGCCACTGCACTACTTGATGCCATTAGCTTGGGATTCTCAAGAAAACCTTAGTATTCGCTTACGTGACCGGTTATTTGTCAAATGACGTCACACGTTTGTAAACAATAGCAAGTTTTGTTGAAAATCATTAAATATCTTAGCTATGACTAGGCCGTAACATTGGGGTGTGTAATTCGTGATATTATATTTTTTCTCGATGAATGTTTATTTGAAATTTTAAAAACTTTCCTATTTTCTGAAATTGAAACATATTTTTAATCAAAATTAATTTTAATGTCTTACTGCTTATGTTTTTGCTTTCAATAATGATATGCGTATTAGGTATCATCATAATTACTTAATATATTTCTATTTCAGATTCAGCCATATAGGCAGTAGGCCCCTGAATAATTCGTAAGCGGATTTCTCTGTAAACAACTTGTATTATACTTTAGTGTAAATAAAACTTCCAACTTCAATCAATGCAAAGGCTTTATTTGACTTCATTATAAACAGTCCTTACTATCTAATAGTTAAGTAACAATGCGTGAATGCGAATCGAAAGCCGTCTCGTATTTGTGCGGCGATGTTTAATACATTTTTCATATACATAGTTTTTTTTATATAAATAATAAATATACTTTGATAAATATGTCGGTAGGCGCGTTTTTTGTATCGCGTCCCGTCCGCCGCCGGCGATCTTGTCTTTTTATTTTCCTTAACCGACGTAACAAATATACAAAAACTGGATATATACAGGCGGCGGCGGACGCGGCGCGCTCTAGCACCAACTGGAATGCGCGGCGCAATGACGTCACAGCTGCGCAGTGACGTCACAGTGCTGTAGTGTTGCGTCGCGCTGGAATGTACTCGCGCGCTCGAACACCGCGTTTACGCGAAAAGCAGTGGCGAGGGCGCTGCGCCGCTAACGTCAAAAGCGGCCATTTTTTTAAATATTTTTTTATCCAAACGACATTTTAAACATTTTCATTCCGAAATCAGCCTAGAGGGGAGGCTGATTTTTACCACAAATTTCGTAACAGCAATTATCATTTTTGAAATGACAACGCTGTGCGACTTCAAATATGCATGCGCGGATTAAATCCATTCAGGAAGGAGGTTGGCTAGGCTAGTTAGTTTAGATTTGGAAGTTTTAGTAACATCGTAAAGTTGGCACTATGTTCTTAATACTACGGAAGGTTTTTGGCTAGGTTTTGTTAGTGTGGGGTTTGACTACCGATTTTTATTAATTAGCACACTAAAACGCCGCTAAACTTGCAAAATGACAACTCGTTAATGGAGTTTTAAAGCGCCACCGTGACGATTCATGGAACTAAATGTGATTTAATACATTAGTTCCGTGAAGTTAGCGCCAAAATGGCGTAGTCTGCCAAAAAGTTGTCTATTTGTAGTTTTTTGCAGCATTCTAGTGTTCTAATTTGTAAAAGTCAGTAGTCCATACAATTAACAAGAGCTTCCAAAAAGATCTGCAAAGCGAAACGGATCACTCCGCGCACACACATTCAAAGTCGCCTCAATCTCTTTTATACAAAAACGTTTTGACGTTATCGCGCTTCGTTCATTTTCGCTTTCGGGATCAGAGCGGCGGGGGTCCGTCGGGGTACCGTAGGACGGGCTCTAGGGCTAGGCCGGGGGAGTGGCAGCCGGAGTGCGCGTGCGGCGCGAGTGCGGCGGCGCCCAGTAGGAGTAGCAGGAGGGCTTGGAACGGCAGCGACGCGCGCGCCACGCGGCACACGAAGCGCAGCCCGCGCTGCAGTCGGCCCAGCTCCTGGTCCTCTGTCTCTTCACTTACGACCACGCTGTGGAGTTAAGTTCAGGGTAAGTTTTTGTTAGCACACAATAGAGACTGAAACCAGCTCAATACAGTAAACTAAACAGATGCACTCGTACATGGACAATATTACATTTTACGCACTGGTAGGTACATCAAGAACCGGCCATAAACTGCGTGTTCCGATAACCGCGCTATGTTTTTCGCATTAGACTGCGAGTATATTTATATAATGTACTGAGTAACTTTATACAAATGTAACATTCGTTTTGCAAATAAAGTTTTCTGATTTTAATTCTGAAAAAAAAAATGTTATTTGATAATTGAAAATTAAACAGAAATAGTAAATATCTATTCAGCAACAACTTAGATTTTAAAATTAAATATTTTGTGCCTAAAGGTTTTAAAGGTAGTTGCTGGTATTCTGCACACAGCACTGCAGATGGTAATACTAAAACATAATAAACTTAGTGACTTTTAGCTACGTAATAGCCTTGTAAGCAACGCCATATTGCTGGGCGAGCGTGTTCGCGCGCTATTTACACTAGTACGCTTTTAATGTAATTTTTTAAAAGAAATAGGTAAAATAATTTATAAAAACTGCCTTTTTTGCATGTAGTAGTATGTAGTCAAACTATTGTAGATGCTTATTTTTATACGAGTGCCTCTGGTTAGTAAAATGAGAGAGTCAAATATTGTATTTTGCCAGTTTCTGTCTTTTATTAGGTAATGACGCATGCGTTTAGATGTACTGCGAGTACTTTTTGAAAAATAAACATGCGCAACTGAAGAAACTTAGATTTTTTTGTAGAATGAAAAAGTTTATAAAAATATATATTTTTAATTTTATAGAATAGTGAGATTAGAATAGATAGTCTCAAAAATATAAAATTATGAAAAAAACTTAAACCCCATTATTACAACTCGTGGTATAAACTTAGTTGTGGTTTAAAACTGTTGCTGTCGCTTTCATTTGTGAGTTTTATAAAAGTGACAGCATATTTTTTAAACCATGACTAACTTTAGTGTCCGTTTTGTAATCAGGTGGCTAAGTTAAAGAGACAGAATTAAGAAGTCAAGATAACCAATTTATTAAACTTCTGATTTTAAATAGAATAGTTCAATAAAAGGTGTGTTTATAACAAACTACGTAATGTTATGCAAAAGATGGTGTTAGGCGTCTATGATACTCATTGACTAAAGTTTGACCCAGTACTGTTAGTACAACACTTGTGAATTTCTAAAATAAATAAATTACAGTATACAACTATCAGCAGTAAGTTGATTAAAATAAGAAATTATTCATCGTTTTTTTTATTGAATAAAATTAAAAATCAACTACTTAAGGTAGAGCGCTCTGCATGAAGCGTAAAAATGTATAATGCATTTCATCCATTTAGTTACTAACGAACCAGGTCAAACTATACTCTACGCGTGACACTTACTCAGATTCGTCGAGGGGGGGCAGGTGCATGGTCGAGATCTGGTCCTCTTCCTCCTCCATGAGCTACGGGGAGGAAACATACGTCAACATACGGTGCGAAGCGACTACGGTGGTATTATGGGGGCTCGGTACGCAAACACTACATACTAAACAAATGGTGTTAGGTTTTACTAAAATACTTTTTACTGCTAATTTAGTCAGGTCGTCTATTTTAAGTTTACTAAGTACTTCGGTGCAATGCGACCAATCTTTATCACATAGTAATCTATGGTATTCCATACGAATAGGAGCGTTAAGTATACCATAAATCCTCGGATGAAGATTGGTTGAATCGGGCCTTAGTGGTATTGCGTCAGTTGTAATAAAAATATATACGGAAGGCCATTGTCATAGATTTTTATAATTTTGAAACCATTCATTTTTCCAATGATGTAGTGTTTGCATATCGATATAGTCAAAAGGGAAATATTTAGTTTTAATTTATTCCCATTAATTCTGTTTATTCTAGTAATAAGGTCTGTCAGTTGGAATTATCTACCGGTACTATGGTCGGCAAATAAACAAAACAAAGCTTGCTTTACTGTGTCTCTGACTTTGAGTGCTCTGTGGTCGGGGAAGCGGTGGTAAGCAAAGGAACATTTACACTAACTTCGAAAGTCGAATTTAAAGTATTTTTATCCAGATTTTCCTAATTTCACAGTGGGGAAGAGTCTTCATCTCACATAAGGTAAATTCTAATATCATTACTTTTCGTTTCTCTTTAGCGTGACCCATCAGTAACGTTTTCGGACGTTGCGTCTACACGGCGCCCGAAATCGCTACAGTGGTGCGACTTGCCGTCAAGACGCCTAAGCTTAAACAACGCTATACTCTGATTTTTAATCATATCGAGTACACTGACAGATACAAATGTCAAGTTTCTATACATTTTGACATTTTGCATCTGTCAAATTGAGTGATAATGTATGGGGGATGACACATTGACATCTGTCAGTTTACGCCACATGATTAAATATCAGAGTATTGTATAAGCTTCGGCGTCTTGCCGGCAACCTCCCCACTGTAGCGTTATCAGGCGCCGCGTAGACGCAACGTCCAAAAACGCTAGTGAGAGGACACGCTAAAATGAAACGAAAAATAATGATCTTCACCCTTTCGAGTACATACTAATTTTATATTGTTCCAATACGTTCACTCTATTGCTATTAAATTACATAGACCTTCATAACGTGGGTGGTATCAGTACAGTAGTGGTTATAAAGCATGTTATGTACCTGTGGCGCGACGGGCGCGGCGGCGGCGGCGACGGCGGCGAGCGCGGACGCGGGGCGGGTGGGGTGCCGGGCCAGCGCGGCGCCCAGCTTGAGCGCGTACACGCCCGACAGCTTGCGCAGCGACTGCAGGCGCAGGCGCAGCTCGCCCAGCCTGGGGGAGGGGAGGATCAGACAACTGGACTACGCAAGTAGTATGGTTTTAGGTGCCCAAGGTCCCTTGTTATGAGGCTAAAGTTAGTCATGGTTTTAAAAGAAGCTGTCAGTTTAGTCATGTTTTATAAACGATGCTGTAACTTTTACTAAACCAAGACTAACTTCAGACCACATTTTGTCATCAAGAATTAGGATCCGTACCAATACCTTTCAGTACTTATATCATTGGTAAGAGTTCCATAGTACCTTCTTGAAGGGCATTGGTGAGAGTTTGAAGGCAGAGTCATAACTATAGGGTGGCAAGGCTGGCTAAATGCCAGGGGTCCAAATTGTGTGGATTTTCACCTTTCTCTTTTTTTGATTACCCTGGTGAAATGCAGCCGGCCTAAGACGTCATGGGCCGATATTCATATGCATAATCGCCCTCCACTGGGGAGCGGACGGGTATAAATAGACCGACAATCACACCAATCAACCTGGTCTCAAACTAAGGCAACCCCTCTACTATGAGTACCAGGTGATGATAACTAACTAGGGGCGTCAACCCAGAACACCCAGACCCAAGAAAATTTTGAAAATATAGTTTCCTAAATTGATTTGACGAGGAATCGAACCCGGGACCTTTCGCGCTTCGGACGAAAACCTTAGCCACTGCGCCATCGAGGCCGTCTACTAAAACACCAGGGTTGTTCCCATCTCCGCCTGCGTGGATTCTCACCTGCGACAAATATCCTCAGAATGCGGCGGCGCATCGCCCGCACGCAGCAGCTGCGCGGCTTCATGCAGCGCCAGCACGCGCGGCTCCGCGGCGGCGAGCTCGTCGCGCAGCTCGCTGAAGCGCCGGAAGTCGCGCTGCAGCGCCTCCACCGGCCGCGACAGCCGGAGAGGCTCGCGCGCGCGCACGCCGCGCTCGGCGGTCGATAGCCGCGCGACTAGCTCCACAACTGTAGATAGAAATTGGGGTTAGTCCTGCTAGATACAAAAACAATACCTTTCTATTCGACTCATCATCATCATTTCAGCCAATTAACATCCACTGCTGGACATAGACCTCCCCCAAAGTTCTCCACACAGATCGATCCTGTGCCACCCGCATCCAAGAGACTCCCGCGACCTTCATCCAGATCGTCGGTCCACCTGGTGGAAGGCCTGCCACGGCTGCGGCCTCCTATACACGACCTTCTACACGCATTTCTGACCTATTCAACTACGGCGGCCGATTTCAACAGCCAGCTACGTATGCAGGATTTAATAAAGTGCAGAAGATTCTCGACTCCCTTACTTTAATATTCGGATGAGACACCAATGGGAAAAGATCGGAGGGAGATTGGGTGTAGGGTCAAGGACGTTCTTTCCTAAAAAGGTTGTAATTTGATGCCTTCCTCTTTTTTTTATATTATAGGAAGGCAAACGAGCAAGCGGGTCATCTGATGGTAAGTGATCACCGCCGCCCATGGACATCAGCTACACCAGAAGGAGTGCGGATGCGTTGCCGGCCTTTTAGGAAGGTATAGGTTCGTCCTCTTGAAGAAAGTGTGACTAGACTCCTTAAGGTTGTGGGCATGCCCAGTGCTGTTTTCTGTAAGGCTGTCATTCGTGCTAAATCTTGATGCTGCCACGGTCAGCAGTCCCATTGAAAAATTACAAGAGGAATATATTCAAGGGGGTCCTACGGTCAGTGGTCCCATTAAAAAGTTACATGTCACTGGCAAAAGTCTACTCACCGATGTCATGGAACTGCTGGTTGTGCACGAGCGCCCTCTGCAGGCGCTTCTGCCAGCGGCCGGCGCGCTCGCAGGCCGCGTCCCAGCGGCTGTTGGCGGCGGCCAGGCGCGCGCGCACGCGCTGCGCGTCGCCGGCGTCGCTCGCGTGCGCGGCCACGTGGGACCCCACTACGTTGAGGGACACCACGATGGACTTGTGCGAGTCAAGGTCGAGGAGGAATTCGCGGTGGTCCTGTGAAGAAAGTATTAACAGTTAGTTATATCATTGGCATAGGCATATTATGTCTTAGCAGTCGGGTTGATGATGATGGTGATGAATATCGACAAAAGACTAATGTGATCCTCTGCAGATCTCAAACTCAGCTCAAACTGCAGGTACTGATTTCATCATCATCATTATCATTTCAGCCAATGGACATCCACTGCTGGACATAGGCTTCCCCTAAAATTCTCTCCACACAAATCAGTCCTGTGCCACCCGTGTGTATGTATGTGTGTGCGTGTGTGTGCGTGTGTGTGTATGTATGTGTGTGTGTGTGTGTGTGCGGATGTGTGTGTGTGTGTGTATGTGTGTTTGTATGTAGTGTGTGCGTATGTGTGTGCGCGTCTGTGTGTTTGTAAGCATCTGCTTGAGTGTGTGATTTGTGATGAATGACACTCACCTGTATTGCATCTTCCAGGGCGTCGTACTGCTCGGGCGGGTCGGTCCTGGCGGCCTCGGTGGCCTCGGCGAACTGCAGCCACTGCTCCAGCCGCCACAGGTCGTTGTCCAGCTGCTTCCAGTTCCTCTCCGAGCAGAGGGGGCACGTCAGCCGACCGGTCTCGCTGCGGGGCAAAGGGTAGGTAAGTACTAGATCTGATAAAGTGAGACCAAGAGTGATAAGATGATAAAATTTAACATGTTTTTTTTATTACTATTTTGATTTCTGTTCTTAATACTTCCAGCAAGCTGGTGTCTTTTTATTCAGATATTTAATTAACATGAAGTCTGCTTTATTACAAATCAAGATTAGAATGGGTACTAGCATAAATACCATCCTTAATATCATTCTGTACCGTTTTCTTCGAAATCAATGATTTATCATTATCATTAATATTAAGCTCTTCAAAAACTACTTATATCGTAACACTTTTACTGATTAATTAATCAAATCTATCTATATCAAGCAAATACTTAAATCTTAAATATAAATAAACTAATAATAGTGCAGTGCTATAATTAAATCAATACTGTGATTTATTTTAATAATAAATATTGTGTTTTAATTATTATGTTACAAGTGCATTAACTACACAATCACTAAATACTCATGCGCACCATGCTTTTTGCTATCTGCTATTAATAAAATAACATCATACATACGGAAAAGATGTGCAATAAAATTAAGACATTCTTAAAGGACAGAGGTAAAAATTAAATGTGCAAAATTATACAAATATATTATTATGATTTGTCCATGCATTTTATATAAAGTAGGTATATAGATCATGTTTAAATATTATATTATAATTAATAAAATATCGTTATTAAATACATCTAAGTAATACTTTTTTTTATTGTTCATCAAAATTAACTTAACAACATCACTAAGTTTTACGTTAGCAAATAATACGACCTTACTGTGTAGCCTATATACTTGTACAGATAGCAAAAAACGAGGTTTTATATAATATTAGAGAAGCAGTACTCACTGTTCGCACGTAAGCGCGTACGACGCTGAGTGGGGCAACCTAAGGGACCAGAAAACGCAAGATTTAGAGCATGCCAGGTTAGGAAGCTGTTACACACGGGGCAAATTGGTCATAGATATTGCTTCTTACTCGAATAAAGGTGTAATTTGTAACATTGCTTCCTGTTATTTATAAAAGCCTTGATTTATTTTATATTTGGGTTATACTCTTTTGGTTTTTGTAACAATTGTTTATTTGGGAAGATAGAAGTTTGTATGCATTTATATGCTATAAATAATATTTTTCAAATAGTAGGATATTTATTATTCATCTCGTTATCATACATATTGTTGTTATATAGGACAGATGATGTAAATAACAAAATATTTACATGTAAGTAAATATTAATAAAATTGTTGCAAATAAATCGTTCTGAAAGGTGTACGTGTCAAAATAGAAGAAAGACGTTCTCGTACGTATTAGAAACGTGCTGGGTGACGTCATAGGTCACCGAAACAATGCACTGTTCCAATAACAGCTTTATCAAGCCCCATCACCAAAATGCAATCAGTGCTAGTGCTACCATAAAACATTAAACAACATATTGTAACAATGATGAAAGAGGAACCTCCAACAATAAACATTTAGGACTTCCATCTTATGTTAGCCAAGTGCTAAAACAAAAACGGGAGTTGTCCTTTAAATGACATAATAATATTCTTTCATATGACCTCAAGCTCATCATAGTGATAAACGCCAAAATATAATCTGCATTTTTTGTTAATGCCCGTATAATTAACCCTGATTAGAATAACATGTCATTTGATTTTTATTTCACTGAACATAATTTATTATCATTTTATTAACTTTAATTTCATTCATATTTTTCATTACTATTGACCTATAGATCATTTTCTGTGAGACCAATGGCTGTCATCTTAATCAAGATTAATTTTACGGGCTATAGGAGGTAGGTAGGTCTCTTTCATCATTGTTGTGTTCATCAACAAAAAATACATCAAACAGTGAAACACCAACCTCAAGTTGTTGATCTGCAGCTCTCGCTTCTTCGCTTGAGCCAGCAGGTCTTCGTATCTCAGCGACAGAGACTCGACTTCCTTCAGCATAGCCTCGTCCTCCGTCGCGTCACATTCCGTCAACAGCAGCTCTGACAGATGCTTCGCCAGCTCTAAGGTCTGGCTAGGCTTGGCGCCAGCTTTCGCGATGTCCTTAGCGGCCGTTGCTAATTCTTCGCTGCTAGCGTTCTCCTTAGGCTGCTGTATCAGCGCCGTTCGGAGAGCCTCCAGAGATTCCGAGGCTTCCCTTACGGCAGATGCTAGTTCGACTCTGTAGGTCTCTTTGGATGTTAGAGTGTCTACTTGGAGCGCTGCGTCTGTTTCCCATTTCAGGGTATCCACCTAAACGAATAGCAATACATGGTAAGTTTATGATAAAGGTTTTGTAGGTATATTGTTTGAGAGTAAGAGATTAGTTTTAGCTCGTACCTGTACAGCGGTATCAACATCGCCGACGACATCGGCCCTGGCGACGTCCAGGCGTTGCCGCACGTCGGCGTACAGCGCCCGGTACTCGCCCACCATGTCTGATACTCCTGACACTGTCGAAACTGCGAGTGACAGACGATCAGCGTCGGCTACTAGAGCCTCGCACTCTCGGAGTTCTTCTTCGACACCCTGTTAAAAATAAAAAGTTGTTAAAGATCGACGACCTGCTGATTTTTTAAAATGAAAACTTTAAAGATCAATCAATACCGAAGACTGAATGGGTACTTATATATTTTCTTACCTCTAGTTCTTTAAGAGTAGCAGCCTTATCCAATGGCATTGGAGATAGATGCAGAGCACGAGTCAGTCGCACATCGGCCTCGGCCAATGCCACGACTGCTTTGCCATGCGCAGCCACGAACTGCCTGTGCAGGTCAGCACCAGCTGCATCCACTCGTCCTCGGAGCTGTTGCCAGCGACGCACAGCAGCTCGCAACCTCGCTGCATCGTCAGCTCCTTCGCCACGGAGTTCAACTCCTCGGGCAGACGCCACACGGCTGTAAGAATCTTCTAGCCGCTTTACATCACCTTCCAACGCTTCTAAGTCCTTAATTGTAGCCTTGGACACACTCTCATCTTCAGGCTCACCCCGCTGTTTACGCGTCTCGATCTTCTCTACTCGTCGCTCAATTGAGTCGAGCTTCTTCTCAACTTTGGGAAGTAAAGAGTGGGCCAACTCAGCTGATTTGCGGACTTCCTTGAGGGTATTCTTGCGTTGTTCGGACATGTCGCAGATGTTCTTCCATTTCTTTTCAACAATATCGAATCCAGTATGTAGGTTACGCAGGTCGAAGTTTCCTTTGAGAACATCAGGATCATTGAAAATGAGTTGGCAGAGATTAAGAGCTTCTCCTACTTCTCCGCTCTCATTTTCTATGCTCTTGTGAATATCATCACGTTCTTTGAACATCTCGTCGACCGCTTTCGTGGTGAGATGTTCTAAGATAATAGGAGCTGTCAACCTAGCTTCAATAGCGTGAAGTTTCATTCTGATCTCTGTAAGACGTTCCTCTAGTTGTGATATTGTTTCAAGCAGTTCGGTTATCTTGGCTATTCTGCTTCTACCAGTCTCTTGTACTTTGTTCCATCTTTCTTGCACATCCTTGAGGTGTTTAGACGTGTTCTTACTGTAAGCTTTTTCATCCTTCTTTGATAATTCAATGAGCGTGGTACCAGTTTCAGTGAGCCATTCAAATTCACGTTCCTTCAAAGCAGTTTCAGCCTGAATGTCTGAGGTTATTCTTCTTATTAAGTCTTGTGGGTCAAGAGCGCTAATTTCGCTTCCTTGACTTGATGTTTCAAGACGAGATTCCAGTGTGGTTAGCCATTCTGAAAACCGCGTTAACCGCGATTCGTATATTGTATAAATTTCTAGCCGTTCCTGCAGTCTGTGTATTATTATTGATAACTGGTGTTCTAAGTCAGCTCGTTGCTGTCTCAGTTGCCACAATTTTTGGTTTACTACTCTAATGTCTTGAGGACTGAGGCATTCCTTCAGTTGCTCTTGGATGACACTTAGAGCTTCGATTTGGTTCTCAGTCTTCTCAATCTTAGTTCTTAAATCCGTAAACTTTTCGATAGCTTTCCTAAGCTGTGGCCGTGATAAGCGTTCCTCGTCTGAATAAGTGTTCACCTCATCCTGGGTCCTATTGAAAGTTTTCTGAAGTTCATTGGTCAAGGAATCGTATTCTCCTACCAGAGCCAGTATTCGAGATAAGAAGTCTCTCCATGTGTCCAAACTTGCTTGTAAATTATCTACTCTCTTAACTATGCCAGCATATTCGATCCTAACAGAAGCGCCGTACGCTTCTTCTGTAAATTCGAGAACTTTCTTGAGATTTATTAATAGTTTATCTGCTTGTTTCTTGCCTTCAGGTACTTTATCGGAGAGATTCTGTATCTTTGATAATATCTTATGTATCCGCTTAATGTGGACGTATCTAAGCTGTAGTTTTTCTTTTTCCCTTTCGATTTCTTTGAGCCAACGCAACAGTTCCGTATTTACTTCTCTGTAGTCGTCCCATGCGGCGATTCGAGTGCAAACCTCGTCGTGTCTTTCAACTATCCTCGCCTAAGGTTTCATTGTGCAGATTCGTTAATGTATCAAATTTGTCAGCCAGGTCTCTGTTTTTCATCTCCCTGTTCTCATTCATGAGGACGGAGCGTTGTGATGTCAGTAAGTTCCTATGTACTCTGCATAATCGTCGGTGTTCCGTTAAGTTTTCGTAGTCAGCGGGCACAGAGCCGGAGAGGAACGATTGTAGGTCCAAGAGGTACTCTTGCCACAGTCTGAGGGCTGTTGCTGCGTCTCCAGACCTGACGAGGCGCGGTGGACAGCCGATGGTAGTGCAGGAAGGTGTCCCTGAACATCGCCTGCCATAGCTCTAGAATCCTGACTATCGAGTGCTCGTCGGAAACGTCTCGGTCGATATCGGGGAGCTCTGCCTTCGCCGGGGCGATGTCCGCTTCGCTCCTACCCAGGGCTATCAAGTTTTCGCGTAAAGCGATAAGCTTGTCCTCGACTATTTCGCCATCTTCGTGAACCGGAGCGAGATCCTGCAATATTACAATTTGTTTATTATCAAGTGTCATTCGCGTGTCGAGTCGATAAAGGGTTCATTGTGTCGAGCAAAGTTCATTCCCCTGCGGATTAATTGTAATGTATCGTGTCTTGGCGTTGTTTTAGCTAATTAGTATAAAATGGCATGTCTAAAATGGGTGTAGATGATTCACACGGGTCCCGTAATTCGACCATAATGGCTGCTCCTTTGGGGTATAACGTGAAGCGATCGATATCAGTGACCGCTAGTCTCATTGAGGATGCAAGTGGGAACGTCACTCGGATTCGCATCCGTTATAAATGTATGAGTAATTCTGTTAATGAGTATCACGGAATAAATATTTAGAGGCGGCCATACAACTAATGACGTTGTCACTCACTTTGATTTGCAGATCCTAACACCCTAACCATTGATGGAGGAGACATGGTAAATTAGACCTGCGTCCAAATACATAAAACCAATTGTACTGGACAAGATTAAATTAACCAAGTAAATATTACGGGTGGTTTCTGTACAAAGATGTATCTCACTGAACTGCAATATGAGTAGTAGGTTGTGTCATTGTGCATTGAATGATCTATGGCGACTCTTTAGATGACAAAGGTCTAACTCGTAAATTCCACTTAAATTGTGCCCAATGGAAAGGGGCGTTAAAGGTTAGTCAGTGCATGTGTGACTCTACTAGTGTTGCATGTGTGGGCGGCGGCAATCTTTTACCATCAGGTCATCCGTCGTCTGTCACATAAAAATGTATTTACAAACCTGTCTCATATCGCAGAACTTGTCCTTGGCGTGCTGAGCCTTGGCCCGGGCCAGCTGCCTGGCCTCGCCCGAGGTCGGCCAGGGCCTGCACGGCGCCGGCCACCAGCTGCAGGCGGCGGGCCAGCGCGTCGGCGTCCGCCTGCAGGGCCCGGGACCCTGTCTCCGCGGCCACGCGGGCCGCCAGCGAACGGAGCTCGGCCACTCTGGATTCTTGCTCTAAGCATGCCTGGAGGACGATGAGTAAGTCAATATTTGTTGATTGATTTATGAAATTGCGAGACTAAGTAATCATTTTAGGGTTTGATCTGGTTTAAAGAAATAGTATCTATGTATGAATCACGCTATCACGTGTAAGAATCCGCATTGCGACCAGATCAGATCTTTAACGCAAGTTCACTCTTGCGTTAAAGATCTGATCTGGTCACAATGCGGCGTCTTCTATTATAGGCAAACGCGTGTCATCCTAGACCTAATCGTCACTTTCCATCTGGCGCGATTGTGGTCAAGCGTTGGCATATAGTTTAATAAAGAAAAGATGCTGATGTTATTTGATGAATACTTTTAAGAAACTGTTCAGGCAAGCTTTTGCTTGCTCGTAACTACCTATGATTTTTTACCTTTATCAGGCTGGAATAGGAAACGGGTGGAATCTGTTGTGTATGTTGTTCATATCCAATATTGCGCAATTACGAACTAAAGTAAACACGCACACAACATCATAGCTCAGTGATTCAAAATAGCTTTGACCTTATACTAACTAATGCTCATTAAACTAAATAAGACTAAATAAATCTTGTGTTAATCGGAAACCATAATTCAATGCTATTGGATTTCTGTACCAGTTAAACGATAAGAAATAAATAATATATTACGCCTAGGTACCTACCTAAACTCTGATTTTTTAATCATGTGGAGTAAACTGACAGATGTCAATGTGTCATCCCCATACATTATCACTCAATTTGACAGATGCCAAATGTCAAAATGTATAGAAACTTGACATTTGCATCTGTCAGTTTAGTCCACATGATTAAAATCAGAGTATAATATTTAGTTACGTAGCCAAAGATACCTACTGATGGCAAGTGTTATTTAAATCAAACGATATAAAATATAAATAGTTAACCGTGAGGTCAAGATATCAAGGATACCTACAAATACAACCATCTATATTCACATCAACACTTAAAACGACCTTCAACGTGCGATATTCCTCGAAAACGAAGATGTAAATTAATATCACCATGATTACATTACATTATACGACAATAAACGAGAGCAATAAAATTAAAATTATGACGTCTGTTGCTTTAATTTATTTGTGGAATAGATGAATAGATAGTTTAATTACCTAAAATTCAAAAAAGTCACGAATATCAGCCAAGCCCCACTTAGGTACTGCACTTTCACTATAAATGTTGCTTGCTACAACTGAAGGATTACCTATTGCAACTAGCACAGGGCAAGATACAAGGAAAGAGAAGCCCAGGAAGTAGAAGAACTTCTTGGCTTAAAATCTGCGCCAGTGGTACAATAAAAGCACCCGTTCTCTGTTTAGATTCAGCTGTGTCAAGGGTTCAAGTCGTCATTATGATCGCCAATCTTCGTTAGAAGATGGCACTGAAAGAAGAAGACAGTTTAGTTTCCATTATGCGAGCGTCCGTTTCGCACTTGGCCGCTTTCTCTATAGTGTAAAATGAACCTATCCTGAAGTAATGAGGTTAATTTGCCAATGTCAATTATTATTGTTAAAAACAAAATATAACCAGCGGAAGAAATGAAATTGCTCGGTGATTAGACCATTTAACTGCTAAATGTTTGACCCGTTTCTCTAACTGGTGTATCTAGTCGCGTGACGTCATCTGCAGCACTAATGCATGCATGTCGCATGCAATCGTATTAACGTCGATAAGGTTACATATTTTCTCTAATTAGTAATTTATTGTCTGACTGAACATTTAAATATGTTAAATGAGGCTTTGCACATTATGATTTTTAGGGACTTTGGTTTAGTTAAAGCATCACCTATACACCTAATAAATAATTTAATTCTATAGACAACGATAAGGCATACCTACTTATACTTAGGTTTACGGAAAGAGCGAAACACTGCGCAATATAATCGATGCCTAATTGCCTACGCCATCTATTGGTACTTTTTGAAACTAATATCCCGAAACGAGTGAGGGCGAACCATTTTGAATAAAGTTAACCTAAATTAGATTTTTTTTCTGGACCACCTTGTGCCACCACAAATTTTCTTGTATCTTCATACCTTATTTGGAATATCAACTATTTAGGTAAACGATGTTAATTAATTATTATTTTTGGGTTATGGTAAAATTATATCCACTATAAAAATTTTGTTATACCTAATCATATTGCTCAAATCGTTAGTTACAAACATCATAAATACTGCAAACATATTTGCAAATAGTATGTTTAGAATTTGTGTCAAAGCAAATCGCCGTTGTATTTCAATCATTTTAGAGATCTCGTGCGTCAAATAGAGCGTGAGATGCGCGCGCGCAGATGAGAATCATTACGCGATCGCGCGCCATTTGCACTATTTTTGTCCTAGGAAAGGGGCGTCATCTTTAAATAAAGATTTTAATCCTTGCAACAGTGAGTTAATTCTCTTAGTTTCTCGCTTGACCCAATGGCATATTTATTAGTGATCCTGTCTCACTCTAGAGACGGCCATTTAACCTAAATACTCATTATATTAATTACAGATAGCCTTTATGTCTATCAAAATAAGGGTCAACCGTTCGAAACTGTTCCAAAGACATATGTATAGTTTCGTATGATTAAAAATTATCCCGCGTATCGAAACATTGTAAGCTAAGCTAGCATCAGTTATATTTGAATGCGAATCTAATGACGGGTCTATCTCTATTTTTATATGACCTTTTATTATGCCAATATCTCACATACAAAATTCAATCACTTAGCAAGCAAGGCTTGGCCCTACCCGCTCTCCAATAACACTAAAAGCCGACTGTTGTGGCTACGTAGGGATGTCCTAAACTGTTTGCAAGACTACGATGAAGATTGTAGAAATCATTGAAAGATTAAAACTGCAATACTTGGAAATGACAAAGCCAGCGATGTAAAATGTGTTCTACATTTTATAATATGATAGGTGGCTGGCAGATGAGCAGACGCGTCACCTCATGGTAAGCGGTATCCGCCTCAATACATATCTGCAACACCAGCGCAATCACACAAATGCGATGCCAGCCTTTTAACCTCCTTTGATCCCGTTGGGGCCTTCGGTACCCTCACTCACGCGGCGAAACACAACACAGGGGCTGCTTCACGCCGGTTTCCTGTGAGGCAGTGGTATCACTCCGGTCGAGCCGGCCCATTCATGCCGAATAGTGGCTCTCCCACAGTTAAGTTAGGTAATGATGATTTTTAGTAAATTTCGCAACTGGGTGTATAGTCTTGTTTGGCCTCGCTTGGGCAACACTAGGTTCTAGGGACTCGCTAATGTGAAACCGTTTGAGTTAGTCATCGAAGCATCGGCGTGTGGGTCGCAAACCTAGCATACTTCCTTGCAGACGGCATATTTAAAAATAGGTTTAGCAAAAATGGAATCATACGCATTATCTCAGCATGTGCTTTGCGGTTGCGTCCACATAGAAATGTTTCCCGGTTGCATTCATAGTTAGGCTTTTGGCTCCCGTGTCATCCCTTATGTCGCGACGTTAGGCCAAGCCTTTTGGGTTTACCCCTTCTTCCCGCTGGGGCGGCGGTGGTGGCATGCCCAGACATTTATTATACTATCCGCCAGCTGATGACAAAGGCTCAGTAGCGAATTTATACATTTGCCGCTCCTAAACAATGAACATTAGGCGGCCCATGTAACTACTAAAATAGTAGTTCAGATACCCCAAAGACGCTGCCTATACGCCCTATTGCCGAATCCGGGTCTGCAAAGGCTAGTCCAATACAAGACACGAAGTAGTATCATTGCACAGATCAGTTAATGGAATGATTGGCATACTTAGGTACATGGAACGACACAAGGTTTCTTCATTGCCTTATAAGACACTTTTGTTTTTAAAGAGGCAGTATACAATCTTTTGAGACATGGCTTTACGACACAAGCTCCAAGTTGGTAACTTAACAATTGTGTTTCAATAAAATTTAAGGAAAACGTAACTTATTTACTCAACACATTTACGTAAATACTGATGAAACACCTTTATATTTTTGGACGAGGAAAACTAAAAATTTCGACGATATTCCTCTGCTTTGCTACCTATAAATACTTGGATGTTATGAGCTCTGTAATGATATAAAACTAACGATATATTGTGGCTGCTGTAGTTTAACCGTAGGTCCCCCAATACCATGTTATTAGGCTATATGTATGCAAAGTTGACGACCCCCTGGCTATAGGTGCATTGTCTACTGTATGAATTTGAAAGAGAGACGTGACAGAATGGAGCCACTTTTCGACTAACTGCAGTTTGATATAACAATCTTTTCAGTGGTCTGGACAACCATCCTTTAAGAAAAATTAAGTAATTAAGAAAAACTCGATAACTTCCATTGCGGTTGCTGAAAGGTGCTGTATTTTCTGACTTGAACTCTATCTATCGTTTGAAAAATTACTTAATACAATAGCTATAATAAAAAATTCCACCTAAGTACCTATAATATTATTAATTTTGTTTTGATCTGCAAATTAAATGATCCCTGTAATCGTGGAATCGTTTCTGACCGTTAAAAGTTTAAATGTCATCAACGGATTTGTGACTACTTATTTTCACAGATTCTGTTCAATATTTTTGGACATAAATTATGCATGATAAATAAGTAAATAAGAAACAGGTCGGACTCGTCTCTCGTACGTCACGGATATAGTGTGTATTATCAAACTGTGATTTAGTTCAAGGCTGTCGTATCAGCTTCAGATAAAACGTTAAGATTGTGGCTATAAATCTCGTAAAATTTACAATTCAAATTGACACTGCGGAAAACTTAAAAATGGTTTGGTACTAAGGAATTTTTGTCTGAAAGAAATGGAGAAGATAAAAGCGATTTAGAATAATGTATTAATATACTCCGTTACCCAAGCAAGATTCAAAATCACAATTCACAGTCTGGTCCTTCGTAACCGGACATACAATGTTTTTTTTTTTCATATATCACTTGACCGAATTTTTTGAACATAGCTCTGGTTTATCATCACCAATCCGCATTAGGTGATTAAGCCTTATCCCGTCATAGTAGGGATGACATGATTACTATGATGGAGACCTTTGCCCTGCGGTGAGACAGTAGATAGGCTGATACTTTACATTTTTACTTGAATCGAGTAATTTATAACTTAACCTTAACGTGGAATTGATCATCGAATTTAAATAACCCGCTGACGTTGACTTAAAATGATAAAACGATTGATTTAATCATCGTTCTAATTTTAATGTTCTAAATTAAACATGGAGGGCCACGTGCGTGCGCGTGCGCATACCGACAGGACTACATCCGACCAGTCATAGCTAAGGGAACTATATTTACGCAAATAGGTTTTATGTAAGAAAAGTCATAAATCTGGCCGCATAATATAAATTGCAACTAAAAGAATATCACGAGCGCTGTACCAATTTGACTAGGAAATTTCATATAGTTAGATACTTCGTATTTTTTATTAGCGAAGCCTTATGCATTTTGCAAAAAGTTTTAAGTCAATATTAAGAAGGCGTCGGCGTTGATCAAATAAAGTTGTAAACGTACGACTTTAAGCTCTAATGAATATTCTTTTAAGAGTAAGTTAAGTTAAGTCCCGTTTTTTACAAAACGGACACTAAAATTTGTCATAGTTTAAAAATGATACTGTCACTTTTATAAAGATGACAAATAAAACAGCAGCATCACATCAGTTTTAACACAAGATACGTTTTAGACACGTTTTGTATTAAAGGGGCTTTAGATGATGATTTTAAAAGAAAATCTGCATGCATCGGAATACACTCTGTTGCATAAACGTTTTAAAATTAAACAGTGTAGTTAGGTAGTGCTCCTCCTATTTATCAATAGAGGAAATAGAAGGATGATGTAATAGTATCGTATTTGGACTTCCCGTCATACAAGGTGAATGCGGAAATGGTACCTACCACTCAGACATAATACCTATACTCAATCTAGACAATAACTCGAAAATATTGAAAGCGTATGACACTTTAAAATGGTGTTTGCTAACTTGTTACATAGTTTTAATGCAATAAATTATTTTGATGCCGAATTTTTATTTGCATACCACAAAGCAATGTATGTTTATGTCGCATTTTACTGCACTTTCTCACTTTCACAATCAAATTCGGCAGTCGCACGTGAGTGAAATTGAAAGAAACCGTAAGTGTTTAAACATCAATAAAATTTTGATAGTTTTTTGAACGTAACTGGTATGAATATTTTCGCTGCAGCATGTGAAAATATCAATGCAAAGTTTCTGTAGGAATACTGACGGGTACAACTTAACGTATCCAAAACATTTTTATAGGAAGTAGTACAAGCACTACCTACTTACTTGAAACAAATAAATACTAAAACGGTGGGAAAGTCTGGTGTGATATTACGGCTTTCACACACAGAAGACCGGCGTAAAGCAGCGCTTGCGCTGTGGTTTGTTGAATGAGTGAGGGTACCGGAGGCTCAAATGGGGTAAAGGTTGACAGGACACTTGTGACTCTACTGGTGTTGCGGGCGGCAATCGCTTACTTACTGTCAGGTGATCTGCTCGTTTCCACCTATCACATAAAAAAAAAAAACCGTCTAACTCGCAAAAACGATTTATCTTATACCTACTTAATGTTACAAAGCCCGCATTCAATAAATCTATTGAATGCTCAGATTAAGCTCAAAATAATCCCGCAGAAAGCAGATGCGCGCTGCCTGCTTTCCATTAGTCCGCGATAACATGCATGGCTGTGCGCAGCTCTTTAAGGCGAAGGGTAAACCACACTGGTGACGCTAATAGATTCCAATTGTTGGTTCAGTAGCTAAAGAAAAAGATAGGTATGGTTCAGTAACCGTACCTATTTTTTTTTCAATAACTGCGGGGCGACAGAATCTTACCAATCTCTCTTAATTTTTATTTTTTGTGTCACGGTAACGCCAAAATACAAACAGGGACCACTTTGGCCGCTATCAAAATTCTCGAGAGCAAAAAAAAAACAAAACCGTCTAACTCGCAAAAACGATTTATCTTATACTGGCTTAATGTTACAAAGCCCGCATTCAATAAATCTATTGAATGCTCAGATTAAGCTCAAAATAATCCCGCAGAAAGCAGATGCGCGCTGCCTGCTTTCCATTAGTCCGCGATAACATGCATGGCTGTGCGCAGCTCTTTAAGGCGAAGGGTAAACCACACTGGTGACGCTAATAGATTCCAATTGTTGGTTCAGTAGCTAAAGAAAAAGATAGGTATGGTTCAGTAACCGTACCTATTTTTTTTCAATAACTGCGGGGCGACAGAATCTTACCAATCTCTCTTAATTTTTATTTTTTGTGTCACGGTAACGCCAAAATACAAACAGGGACCACTTTGGGCGCTATCAAAATTCTCGAGAGCAAAAAAAAAACAAAACCGTCTAACTCGCAAAAACGATTTATCTTATACTGACTTAATGTTACAAAGCCCGCATTCAATAAATCTATTGAATGCTCAGATTAAGCTCAAAATAATCCCGCAGAAAGCAGATGCGCGCTGCCTGCTTTCCATTAGTCCGCGATAACATGCATGGCTGTGCGCAGCTCTTTAAGGCGAAGGGTAAACCACACTGGTGACGCTAATAGATTTAAATTGTTGGTTCAGTAGCTAAAGAAAAAGATAGGTATGGTTCAGTAACCGTACCTATTTTTTTTTCAATAACTGCGGGGCGACAGAATCTTACCAATCATTCTTAATTTTTATTTTTTGTGTCACGGTAACGCCAAAATATAAACAGGGACCACTTTGGGCGCTATCAAAATTCTCGAGAGCAAAAAAAAAACAAAACCGTCTAACTCGCAAAAACGATTTATCTTATACTGGCTTAATGTTACAAAGCCCGCATTCAATAAATCTATTGAATGCTCAGATTAAGCTCAAAATAATCCCGCAGAAAGCAGATGCGCGCTGCCTGCTTTCCATTAGTCCGCGATAACATCATGGCTGTGCGCAGCTCTTTAAGGCGAAGGGTAAACCACACTGGTGACGCTAATAGATTCCAATTGTTGGTTCAGTAGCTAAAGAAAAAGATAGGTATGGTTCAGTAACCGTACCTATTTTTTTTCAATAACTGCGGGGCGACAGAACTTACCATCTCTCTTAATTTTTATTTTTTGTGTCACGGTAACGCCAAAATATAAACAGGGACCACTTTGGGCGCTATCAAAATTCTCGAGACCAAAAACAAACCAAAAAGTAGGTATTAAGTAAATTATTATTGAATTAATAGTTAGTATGATTGTTACCGAGCTTTTGATAGAAAAAATCTGGTTTAGAAGCGAATAATTTAATATTGGCGTCGCTAGTGTGCCTTACACTTCACCTTAATGGTGTTTGCTTGTGCGTGTTGTAAGTGGGTACCTATGTCGCTGTTGCTATTGCTGAGCCTTGTATCTTGTATGGTGTATGCTAATTGTATGTCAGGGCCTTAACAATGAGATTATACTCTTGAGTTTTCACGCGAAACCTACAAGTAGGGTAATGGATAGGCTACATGTTAGGTTACTACATTTTTTCCAGTATCTTTATGCGATTTACTCCTTAATATCAAACACTGTTATGGTGAGAATGGTATGAAATAAGTTTGCCAGATTGGTAACAAAAAGTATGATTTATCTTTTTTATAATATGCGAGTATGTGCTTGTCAGAGAACAAAAGTAAATAGCTTTAATAACCGCCTTACAAACTTTTTCAGGTTACTATTAGGTACTCGTAGTAACAAAAAAGTACTTTTCCTTTCGGGTCAACTGAAAATATTCCCGTACAAAATGAATCAATATCAATCACCTGATACCTACTTTAGTTTTGATTTAAATAGCAAGTATAAATCAATATAGTATCAATCAAGTTTTTCTCAGATCAAAGGGAGTTAATAGACTGCTATATTTAATGTACTGATTAATCGACAGAAGAAAACAGAAACAGGTCTCAATTAAATCCTAAAAATAACCTCAACTGTGACCGTTTAAAAGCAAGTGTTGCCCAAGCGTAATCTATAACGCTATAAACAAATGCACCGTTGTTGCTGGCAACATTAGGCAACGCTCGCAACGTTTCAGGAGATCAAGGGATATGTCGTAAACACGTATCTGAACACAAACACTTTTTGAACTAGGTTATTTGCAATTACACAACGCCGGGGAACAGTGCAGCGAATTACAGTAAGCTTTGTCTGCTTTACCTTATCATAAATCAACAATTCCCCGTTAAAGATCAAAATTGTTATCTTTAAATCGACCTAATGGCCTATTTTTCGATCGAGAATTAAGGTAAAATAGAGGTTTAAGTATTGTTGAAGAAATAATGCACTTATTCTATGTGATATTATTTGTAACGGCATATGTATTCTGTGGTAACGGGTCAAAAGATTAAACAGCCTTGGTACTAAATTATAAATCAAGCTCAAGTTGTTAAAAACTAAATAAACTTCCCGCAGCGGTATTCCCGAACCGTATTCAAGGTCGTACACCTTGATTTTATTAAGAAATGGGCCTATGCCATCCTATAAGGTCGGCATCGCATCTTATAGGACCTTCTAGCGTCTAACACTTACCATCAGGTGACCCGCTTATTCGTTTGTTTCCCTATCTCATATCTAACGAAGAATTTCACTTATTTTGTAAAATAAGTATAATTACTAATGTGTTTTAAGCTTCATATAATTACGTAAATTTACGACTCAATTAGTAAGACAAGCTTATACATTTAGTTCACTGTTCTAGTCTACTCTGTACTGTGGTTTTAATATAGGAAATAACTATAGTTTGCGTTTTATTAGGCACATTAGCGTAACGTAAATATAAGTCGACTTTTGATTACGTGAGTAAGCTAAAAATTTTGTACTACTCTTTTTATATTTCCACTAGACTATTTTTAGTTCAAGAAATTACCTAGTAGTTGTTTAGTAAAATTATAAGTTCAACAATAGGTACTTCAAAAAAGTATACTTTAGGTTAATTTAGAAATGTTTTTGTTGGTAAGATCGATGGACATAATATAATACACCATGTCTACATAAGTAAGTACAAAGCATACGACAAGGCAGAAGATATGCGAGTAGGCATTTAGATGCCTCCTATTTCGCCCTAATATTTCTTTACGAATAGATGGTTTCCGCAGTGCGACGTTCCATTCGATTGTGCCAGGACAGGGCTAAAGGACTAATAGGTATGGCCACCTACTCATACATTGTTAAAACGCGTAACAGTGCTGAAAATTACTATAGAACTTTGCCTAATAAACATAGGTGGATATTAAGGACAAAAGCCTGAAAAATATAATAGGGCAGGTAGGGCGGGAAAAAGTTTGCAAGGAACATTAAAAAAGTAGGAGAAATAGTTGAAAAAGTTGAAACCTGCCCAGTGCCTGGGCTATGTCAGGTAGCCAGGTATCTCGGCTGTTCTAAATCAAAACCTAGTAACTCATTTTTTTTCAAAATAGGTATTTTTAGGTTGACTTGACATGCTAAGCTATAGACTCAACGGCTGGGGCCTGGGACGCTTAAAACGACCATTTTAGGAATCATTAGATATTCCAATCCGGATAAACGCGGACATAGGCTTTTGGTTTCGTGTTCAAATTAGGCTTAGTCTGATCTGTCCGATTTAAAAACCATCGTAAGGCCGTTAGAAAATCTATTGTTTTATGCCTTTTAAAAGGCTTTTGGGTCTTACGACGTTAAAACTGAAAATTGAGGGTTTCCGCCTTTTCTGCCCAAATGTGCGGCCGAAACGATTTGAATTGTTTTTCAGTGTAGTAAAACCTGACAACCCCAGCTTTATGTTTTTTTTTAAGTCGATTACTAAAGGAGACTAATGTTACCTTATTACTTCTTAACGTCGTAAGGCCGTTAGAAAATCTATTGTTTTATGCCTTTTAAAAGGCTTTTGGGTCTTACGACGTTAAAACTGAAAATTGAGGGTTTCCGCCTTTTCTGCCCAAATGTGCGGCCGAAACGATTTGAATTGTTTTTCAGTGTAGTAAAACCTGACAACCCCAGCTTTATGTTTTTAGTTTTAAACTACCCCCTCCCCCTGGTGTAAGTTTCAATTTGTTGGAACGCATTCGTATCACCTTATTGATTGGGGGCTGAAGGTTGTTGAATTTAGTTGAGTTGTGGCAAGGGCGCGCGTTCGCGCCTACCGCAATTAAGACGTTTATACCACTTGGGGATTACGAATGCATAGACAAGGCTAGATTCACTTCTAGATTTAATTTGGTGCATTTCCTTTTTGTTACACAACATCTCAAACATTGACTGGGTTAGAAATTAAGTGACATTGAACTTATGTACGTAACACAAGTGCCTATGTGTTACGAACCTACCTATCAAACATTATTTTTTTATTAATTTAGATGTAATTTTAATAGAAAATATCGCGACTAGTAGTTGTCATTATGCAAAATAGAGTAAGGTAATTATTAAATCACAATTTTGACAGATGAATTGAGTTAAACTTTGATATTTTTGATAATTATGACATTATTAGCCAGCCCTCACCTTCGTTTCCGGACTTTTAATAATTACCTATAGATGGCGCTAGTAGACAATTACATCGCACAAGTTGTGATTCTTGGGTTGTCTCGTTTTTAGTTGACATAAGACTTGAGGTTATCTTGGCGGTAATCGTCTATAGGTAAATGGTATAGATTGAGAATTAAGAGGAGTCATACGAACAGACGTATCACCTGATGGATATTTTTGGCATACCTACTTACCTAATATTTGTGATCTTCCGTTTCGGTCTTTGACATTTAACTAGTTTGATTTAATAGTGAAGATCTAGTTAAGAAAGATTAATGCGTGCTGACACATTTGCGTTAGGTAACAATGTTCAGTTCTCGGTACTGGTAAAATAAAACGACCTTTTCGAAATTAGTTCGAACGCCCACACTAACGTCATCTATTTTCGGTTAATTGTTTAGATATAGTTAAACATCAAACTATTATAAGTAACTTTTTACTATTTGATAAGGACAAGATTTAGCTAAGTTATATTGGCAATTGTTATTTCCACAGTAGTTAGTAGTTAAGATCAGTAAATATCAGATTCGGTTTCGAAATTTACTATGAATGACCTTAAACATTGTAATGTGTTAATGTAGCAAACACATACACATGTTTGCGATGATTCATTATTCAAACCGAATACTTACCTGCCTAACCACATTCCCTACAAACTAGTACCAGGCTTAACCAGGCGATAGATAAATCCTACCGAATACCTGCTAAAGGTACAGAAAAACAACGGTTACCTACACCGAAAACTGAAAATGCTTATTGTACCAAATAATGACAAATAGTTTTTTTTTGTGTTTCTATGCTTTGTTTTTTTTATAATGTACTTAGTCTCTTTTATTTTCTCGGCGTCAGAACAAAGCAGAAAGCCTGGCCGTAATTTTTAGGTTTTATAAAATTTAATAAAACGTACAGATATGCTTACAGTAACCAGTTTCAGGGAAAAATGTACCTATGTATCACTCTCCCGTATGTAGTATACAGGGATCAGGGTTCTCTTTTTGTATTGTTATCGGCTACATATCGTCTTGAGGTAAACGTCGCATTTTAGCCTAGCACAGAATTCCGCCGAGTCTGCCGCACCGTTAGCTCTGCCAACAATGGCAAAAGTAGGAAAGTGTGCCCTTGAACGCCGCCTAACGCCTAATGCTAATAGTGCGCTCTGGCTAATTACCCTAGCTGTGATTATTATCCCCATTAACATGGGTGCCGTTAGTGGCCTGCACTTTTTGCCAATTAAACTTAGTTTTTAATTTGGAATAACAAAGTCTTGGGACACGAAACTTGTTTGGGCTCACGCAACAAAGAGTAAACGCTAATCCTTGTTGGCTAATTAGTTAGGTACATATTCTCCCTCTTCATTTAGCAGAAACTAAAGATCTCTTTTAACATCCTTTTTGAGACGTAAGTCTGGTCGCGGGTTCGATTCCCGCACCAACACAAATCTTTGTTGATGAAACAGATATTTGTGTTGGGTCTGGGTGTTTGTAGTACCTTCGTTGTTTCTGGTTTCCATAGCACAAGGGAAAACCTTAGTTTGGGGCCAGGACAATGTATGTGATGTTGTCTCAATTTATTTATCCTTAAGTACCTAATTTTAAATTTAAATTTTATGTTACCTCATAAAAGTAGGTTAATTTTTATTGGTTCATAATTTAAATGCAAGTAAGGTAATTAATTCGGTTTCGATGCACACAAAAGTGTTATGTTTATTTTTATGTACCAACTCTTATCTATTGTCCTCTACATGAAGGTCGTCTGGAAGAGATCGCTCAAAGTACAAGATAAGACTTTATTTTCGTACCCGTTTTAATTGGTTTGACTTTAAGTACAGTCAGCCACACATCAGGTTACTACAACCAAATTTACTCGTTTGGTATAATCCTATAGTCTAATAAAAAAAAATAGAGAGCGATGGAGGAATTTGGGGGTGCCCTTTCCCAGCAGTGGGACATTATAGGCTAAATGATAAAAAAAATGTTAAAGCGAAGTTAACCGGAAAATTTTAAAGTACCTACCTAAAATACCTAATGATTCGGGTAGGTAATCAGGTTGCATTATACCAAAGACGAAGTTCGTCATGGTGACTTATTATGGCTATTAAACAAATTACACGCTCATTGTACTTTCTGAAAGGCAACTGTTGAAATTTCGAAATTAACTTAGGTACCTACTTAGAATTATGATTTCTTTGGTATGAATCTTACACCGATATTGTTTAGGTACAGTTTAAAATTATTTTCTCTCTTTATTTGAATCAGATTAAATGGAACATGCAAACGTATTCAGGTATATTATTTTAATATGTCAACTTCGTATAGGTACTTAGATCTTTGTACAGGTAGGTTACTCGACTTATTTAATGGCTGTATACTTTACCTAATAAAGTTCATCTGATAGTTTTAAAATGCAAATACAATTGACGAAAACAGAGACACAATAAATACTTACTCCCAGAATGGATAAAAAATCTCAAGCTACCTTCTAAGTAAGTACCTACATTATTTTAAGATCTGTTGTTTTTTATCATCACTCACCTCCTGCAGAGACATTTTGATAACAGATAAATCACACACAACACATCTGACACAGATTGCTTATCACAATAACATTTGTCATTTTTGACAACGTGCACGCACTTTCAATAACTTCACTTCACTATTACAATTATCATTATTACCAACTAATGATTAGAAAGTCGTTAATTAAAGCCCTCATTATTAATAATTATTTCGATTACTATTTTATCGGCCGAATATAAATTAAAAATCAACGTAGGTAGATACGTTTGTTCGCAAAACAACAAAGTTTGCGACTGCGAGCTTTCCAATTCAATTTAGTTTGAATGCGGAATTCAAAATTTTCATTTGGGGCATCAGCTCGTCATGGCACCGCCAAGGCCGCGGCATTGTGTGCACTCGCTATCGTAGTGTAATGATCAAGTGGAAATGTGCATACTCGACTTGAACATTCTTTGATGCCACATCGCTCGTCCTTGGCTCGCGAGTTTCGTTCGAGGGAAACTTTTTGGCGCGATGTGTATTCGAGATGTCGGCTACTGTTCGAGTTTCGTTCGTGTCGCGTCCTCGCGGCGGGGCGACCGCGGAACGACTGGCGAGCGATATCACGCCTTATCAGTTAGCGGCGAATGACTGTATTTAACATTGAATTTCATTAATGAACTTTATACGTGTTGATTATTGCTTATATTGCTTTTGACATTATTTTATCACGTCGTTATTTAGATGAAATCATTAAACAGGTTTAACTAGTCACTCACTGTTTCAGTTACGGATTTTGTAAATTTTACATTTTCCCTTAAACTCAAATTATTGAAAATAAATAGTAAAATTGACTTATTAAATTAGTCAATTTAACTGTTGAGTTACTAATTTAAGTTAAGCATTTTTTTCCAATGTCATGTCATGTGTGACATAATTTTTTCGCAAATTTTATAGCCCAAAATTTTTATGTTCTGTGACAATGTTTATTCATAGCACGCTATTGTTCACGCTGTGCTTTGATAAACATTTTTTTTAATGTTACTATTATCTAAAAATACCACATTGTAAGCCTAATCTATGCTCAAAAATCATAAACCGCGTTACATAATACCGGAACAGAGCGATATCAGCTCACTGATATGCCTACCACGCCAAAACTAGACAACAATCAGCACACGAATCTTCCAAGCGAAAAACCATTAAAATAACGACTTTAAGTTTTAGCTTTCACTTGCTTGATTCACTTGATTGAAAGGTTGACACTTAGTTTTGCAGGTTTACAATAGGAAAATTAGACTGAAATTGCATTTATGGCGGAGCAAAATGCTCAAAGTTAGGTAGGTACCTATAGCACATTTTGTTTGACCAAACCAAGAAAGTAAATTAGGTACTTGAACCACATGTAGGTGCACTTTCAGTACAATTATTAAGGGTTGCTTGTATTTTGTGAGACGGGAAATGGTCATAGACAAAAATAATGAATAAATAAACTCATCTATTTATCTTCTTCTACACTATTTACTTATTAAGAGGATTAAAGCATAATCAAGTTCAAGATTGGTAGGTAAACCGAAAATGCGAATTACTTGCAAATGACTCCCAGCGCCATCTATTAGCATCAATTTAAGCCTATGTTTTCAAAAGACAGAACAAGATCGGTAGAAGACATAGTTGAAGGGATTTAAATATTTACAGATATACCCTGTACAGAGTACCTATTAGTTTATTTTGAAACAAACTTTAGTGGCAATACTGAACACCACCCGAGCGGAGCTGCGGGCGTCCAGTAGTTTACATCAGAATGTTTTTGTCGAATCAATTCACCAAGGTCAATCAATTTAATACTTTGCTAACTTAAATGGTTTAAATCAATAATCAATTTATTCTATTTAACTGACTGACATAGTATAATTATGACATCATAGTTGGTGATCTAATCAACAGCTATATAATACTTTTGCAATGAATGCAATAGCTGAATGCCCTCGTTGATGTACTTTGACCAAGATTTTATAGTAGGTATGAAAATCTTCTTGTACGATATAGCAAAAAAAAATCTGTGATTTCCGGTCTTAACAAAAATAATTATTAGGTAAGTATATATCAAAAATCACAAATATCGAGAGTACAGTTAACTTGTAAAATATTTAAACACTTCAGTAACTTGTCTTATGTTTCGCCAAAGAAGCAAGAGTACCGGAAGCTCAATCGCGGGGGATAGGGAGTTAAAAGGTTGGTAGCGCACTTGTAACCCCGTTGCTATCACTGCTAGGCATAGATGGGAAGTATGGCAATACCTGTACGCTGATGTTGCGGGTGTATATGGGCGGCGACAATCGCTTACCTACCATCAGGTGAACTGCCTGCTTGTCTGCCACCAATTACATAAATAAAACCCTTAGCGCAGCCGTCGCTGTAAGTAGTGGGTCGCACTTTTTTATGTGATAGCAATAGGCAAACGAGCAAACGGATCACCTGATGGTATGCGCCCGTAGACACCCGCAACACCAGTTACCCCCTTTCCCCCCAATGGCCTCCGGTACCCTCACTCACTTGACGAAACAGCGCAGGCACTGCTTTATTGTGAGGTGAGGCTGTGGTATCAGACTCAGTGTAGAAGGGTAGTGACTATCTCAGGGGCGTCGTAAGCCATTGACCGTAATATTTGACTTAGTTTATTTAAACAACTTCAGGAGAACAATCTCCCGGTCATTGTACTCACGGCTAGCTGTTATGCTAATCAATTAGCTGAGTACACTTGACTTTTTGGCAGTTTCATGTGCCTTCACGCAATTATGATATTGACTAATTCGCTGTGTGAATAACGCGACATTCAAGATGCAAGCCCACTAACCTTTACAAGTATCACGTTTATTGATTGGATGTAGGAACATCGACCACACAACTAACTACAAACCGTTGGACCTCATTTTATAAGACATAAGAGTCAAAATTAAGTTGTTGACTATGTGGTTGTTTGTACAACTGATTGTTTTAACAGATTGTAGTTGAATCATAGTATGTTTAAACGTCTAGCTAGCGTGGTATGCAAAACATCTAAAATGTGTCGGAAATAAAATAGAGTTGTCTGGAAGACATTGCTACAAGCGATAAGACCAGCTTATTGTACTGTCTATGGTTTTTTTTCTATGTGATAGGTAACAGACGAGCAGGCGGATCACCTGATGGTAAGCCTGAAGGTAAGTAAGTTTTGGGGGGTAAAGCTGAGCGCGTCCGTGGGCTTTAGCTCTAGATACCCACACGTGCCCCCTGGGTAGCGCCAAATGCTCAGCACTTTTTGTCCGTGGGAGAGCCACGCTTCGGCACGAATGGGCTGGCTCGACCGGAGAGATACCACGGCCTCAAAGAAGACCGGCGTTAAGCAGCGCTTGTGCTGTGTTTCGCCGAGTGAGTGAGATCACCGGAAGCCCAAACCCCCCTCCCCCCTATGGCACAGTTGAAAACCAAGAAGTTACCCCAGGAGGGTACCAACTGCGCCAGCGTTGGAGAATCCCTCTCTGGACGTCCACGCTCAGTACAATCTGCACCTGAGCTTGGACGCCCAGGCTGCCCTTCGTATTCTGGGGGGGGCAAAAACTGTGTCCACTAATGTTGGGGCTAAGAGCAAGAACAACCAAGGCACCCCCTGCCACACTAGATGTGGACTTTTGTAACATAAGGGGCCTACATTCCAACCTGAATGCTGTACACCACCATTTAGAGACAGCAAAGCCGGCTATGCTCTTTCTGACTGAGGACGCAGATATCGTCTCCAGCGGACACGTCCTACCTTACCTACCCTGGGTATGGATTAGAACATTCCTTTTTACCTAGGGCTGGAGTGTGTGTGTACGTCAGAGACGATATCAGCTCTCGTCGCCTCAGCAATCTTGAAGGTCGGGACCTATCTATTTTATGGCACCGTGTAGACAGCGACGACCACCCTCGCGTTTATGCGTGCCTTTACAGGTCCCATAGCGGTGACACCGAAACTGACCGACTCTTTGAGCGCATCCAGATGGCTTCGGACATTGTGCAGCAGCAGATCCCTTCTGCGGAAATCATTCTCCTTGGCGATTTTAATGCCCACCACGCCGACTGGCTCATGTCCAGTAAAACTGATTACGCAGGTCGATCTGTTCACGACTTCGCTCTTGCAAATGGACTGACACAACTGGTTACCACGCCCACACGAATCCCAGATGTGGACGGCCATGCTCCTTCACTGTTGGACCTTCTGCTGACCTCTCACTCGGACGGCTACAACGTATCCGTTGTTGCTCCACTGGGCTCCTCGGACCATTGCCTTGTCCGTAGTAAAGTGCCACTCACAGACTTGGCTCGACCGCGGAAAGCACGCGGGCGCCGTGTATGGCACTATAGGTCAGCAGATTGGGATGGAATGCGGTCTTTTTTTGCATCCTACCCTTGGAGGCAGGTGTGCTTCTTGCCGGATGATCCCAGCGTCGTTGCTGACTCTGTTACCGATGTGGTGTTGCAGGGAATGGAACTTTTCATTCCGTCTTCTGTGGTTCCTATCGGTGGCAGATTTCGGCCCTGGTTTGGTTCATCTTCCAGATAGCATAGGCAAACGAGCAAACGGATCACCTGATGGTATGCGCCCGTATACACCAGCAACACCAGTTACCCCTTCCCCCAAATGGCCTCCGGTACCCTCACTCACTTGACGAAACAGCGCAGCAGGCACTGCTTTATTGTGAGGTGAGGCTGTGGTATCAGACTCAGTGTAGAAGGGTAGTGACTATCTCAGGGGCGTCGTAAGCCATTGACCGTAATATTTGACTTAGTTTATTTAAACAACTTCAGGAGAACAATCTCCCGGTCATTGTACTCACAGCTAGCTGTTATGCTAATCAATTAGCTGAGTACACTTGACTTTTTGGCGGTTTCATGTGCCTTCACGTAATTATGATATTGACTAATTCGCTGTGTGAATAACGCGACATTCAAGATGCAAGCAACCACTAACCTTTATAAGTATCACGTTTATTGATTGGATGTAGGAACATAGATCACACAACTAACTACACAACGTTGACCTTCATTTTATAAGACATCAGAGTGCAATATTAAGTTGTTGACTATGTGGTTGTTTGTTACAACTGAATTGCTTTTAACCGATGTAGTTAAATCTATAGTACGTTTAAACGTCTAGCTAGCGTGGTATGACAAAACATCTAAAATGTGTCGAAAATCAAAATAGAGTTGTCTGGAAGACATTTGCTACAAGCGATAAGGACCAGCTTATTGTACTGTCTATGGTTTTTTTTCTATGTGATCGGTAACAGGACGGAGCAGGGGGATCACCTGATGTTACGCCTGAAGGTAAGGTAAGTTTTGGGGGGGTAAAGCTGAGCGCGTCCGTGTGGCTTTAGCTCTAGATACCCACACGTGCCCCCCTGGGTAGCGCCAAATGCTCAGCACTTTTTGTCCGTGGGAGAGCCACGCTTCGGCAACGAATGGGCTTGGCTCGACCGGAGAGATACCACGGCCTCAAAGAAGGACCGGCGTTTTAAGCAGCGCTTGTGCTGTGTTTCGCCGAGTGAGTGAGATCACCGGAAGCCCAAACCCCCCTCCCCCCTATGGCACCAGTTGAAAAACCAAGAAGTTACCCCAGGAGGGTACCAACTGCGCCAGCGTTGGAGAAATCCCTCTCTGGACGTCCACGCTCAGTACAATCTGCACCTGAGCTTGGACGCCCAGGCTGCCCTTCGTATTCTGGGGGGGGGCAAAAACTGTGTCCACTAATGTGGGGCTAAGAGCAAGAACACCAAGGGCACCCCCTGCCACCAATAGATTGTGGACTTTTGTAACATAAGGGCCTACATTCCAACCTGAATGCTGTACACCACCATTTAGAGACAGCAAAGCCGGCTATGCTCTTTCTGACTGAGACGCAGATATCGTCTCCAGCGGACACGTCCTACCTTACCTACCCTGGGTATGGATTAGAACATTCCTTTTTACCTAGGGCTGGAGTGTGTGTGTACGTCAGAGACGATATCAGCTCTCGTCGCCTCAGCAATCTGAAGGTCGGGACCTATCTCTTTTATGGCACAGTGTAGACAGCGACGACCACCCTCGCGTTTATGCGTGCCTTTACAGGTCCCATAGCGGTGACACCGAAACTGACCGACTCTTTGAGCGCATCCAGATGGCTTCGGACATTGTGCAGCAGCAGATCCCTTCTGCGGAAATCATTCTCCTTGGCGATTTTAATGCCCACCACGCCGACTGGCTCATGGTCCAGTAAAACTGATTACGCAGGTCGAATCTGTTCACGACTTCGCTCTTGCAAATGGACTGACACAACTGGTTACCACGCCCACACGAATCCCAGATGTGGACGGCCATGCTCCTTCACTGTTGGGACCTTCTGCTGACCTCTCACTCGGACGGCTACAACGTATCCGTTGTTGCTCCACTGGGCTCCTCGGACCATGGCCTTGTCCGTAGTAAAGTGCCACTCACAGGACTTGGCTCGACCGCGGAAAGCACGCGGGCGCCGTGTATGGCACTATAGGTCAGCAGATTGGGATGGAATGCGGTCTTTTTTTGCCATCCTACCCTTGGAGGCAGGTGTTGCTTCTTGCCGGATGATCCCAGCGTCGTTTGCTGACTCTGTTCCGATGTGGTGTTGCAGGGAATGGAACTTTTCATTCCGTCTTCTGTGGTTCCTATCGGTGGCAGATTTCGGCCCTGGTTTGGTTCATCTTCCAGAAAAGCTTCTCGTAAGAAGCAGGAAAGCTTACCAAGCCTGGGCTGATGCGGTGGCGGACGGGGGATGAAAATACCAGCGCCCTCAAAAAGAAGTACAACTTCGCCTCCAGGTCCCTCAAAAGAGACATTGCAAGAGCGAAGTCGGTGCACATCGGTAGAATCGGCGAGAGACTTGAACGTCTTCCTTCGGGAACACGTGCTGTTCTGGTCTCTCGCCAAAGCTATCGAAAGGTAATTTCTGCATGCGTCTTTTTCCTCCTTTGCGCACGGGAAATGATTCGTTAGCCCATGGCGCAAAAGAGAAAGCCGACTTTCTGGGCAAACTCTTTGCGTCCAACTCGACTTTAGATGATGGGGGCCAGGTACCACCGAGCATACCGCAGTGCGATGGGTGGTATGCCCGACATCCGCTTCCACCAACGCTCGGTGCGTTTAAGCCCTCATGTCTCTAGACGTTCACAAGTCGAGTGGGCCCGATAGGAATCCCACCCATTGTGCTAAAGATGTGCGCTCCGGAGTTGGCACCGGTACTCACGCGGACTCTTTCGGCTTTCCCTACTCTTCTGGGCGTTGTCCCGACGTCCTGGAAGACGGCCTTAGTCCACCCGATCCCCAAGAAAGGCGAACCGCTCAGATCCGTCCAACTGCGCTAACATTTCTCGGGAAAACGTCATCGAGAGCCGAAACAAACCTTGTGTCTGAGATGGAAGCATGTTTGAACGAAATCTCAGATTGGGGTAGACTTAACTTGGTCCGATTCAACCCCAGCAAAACACACGTTTGTGCGTTTCACCGCAAAAAAGAATTCCTTGGGTCGCATTTCCTAATTTTGAGAGCACCCCCTTAAATGCCTCAGCCACTATTGGTATACTTGGTATCGACATATCGAGCGAAGTCCAATTCCGGGACCATCTAGAGGGCAAGGCTAAATTAGCCTCAAAGAAGCTTGGCGTGCTAAATAGATCGAGACGGTACTTCACTCCGGCTCATCGCCTTCAGCTATATAAGGCGCAAGTCCGGCCGCATATGGAGTACTGCCTCTCATCTTTGGGCAGGAGCACCTGCGTACCAGCTTCTTCCTCTAGACCGGAATCCAGCGGAGAGCGTCTCGAATCGTCGATTGCCGGGATATCACTAGTCGGCTTGACCCCTTGGCGCTGCGGAGAGATGTTGCGTCTTTGTGCATTCTCTATCGCTTATACCATGGGGAGTGCTCCGAGGAATTGTTCGGTTTTGATTCCTGCCGCCTCGTTTCGACATCGTTCCACGCGGCAGCAGTTCCATCCATTTCATCTGGATGGCTGGCAGTCCACTACTGTGCGCTTTGCCAGGAACTTTCTGCCGCGTACGACAAAAATATGGAACGAACTGCCACCTGCGGTATTTCCGGACCACTACGACCTACAAACCTTCAAGAAAAGGGCATATCTCGCTCTAAAAGGGCCGGCAGCGCACCTGTGAAGCCCCTGGAGTTGCAGGTGTTCATGGGCGACGGTAATCGCTTAACATCAGGTGATCCGTATGCTCGTCTGCCCCCTATCCTATAAAAAAAAAAAAAAAAAAAAAGCAATTGCCGCCGCTCATGGACACTTGCAACACCAGTGGAGTTTACAAGTACGCTGCCAACCTTTTATCCCCTTCCCTTTCACTCGTGTACTTATTCTGTTTCTGTGTAATAAATAATATTCATTTATCTAAGAAATAAGCCTTGTCGTTGTCTATAGAAGTTACGTCTTTATAAATAGTATAGAAGATAGCTTAGACCTTAAATCTAACCAAAAAAATTCAAAGAAAGCGTACACTTAGGTACCTACGCCTTCTTTGATTTTTCTTGGTTCGTTCAAGAATATGATACATCCTGAAAACAACTCTTTAGAGATGAAAAACCCCAAATCATTTACATAGTCTCGAAGAATGCATGAATATCTACTTTACGTGAAGTGCTCTTGCGCACGGAAGAAAACGCGATAACATTGTTAGTTGACGTCATTATGAATTTAAGTCTGACTTTTGACACTCGCCAATAATATTGTTATTCACACTAGCTTGTTGCCAACCTAATTTTTTTATGTGATAACAAGCAAACGAGCAGGCGGATCACCTGATGGTAAGCAATTGCCGCCGCTCATGGACACTTGCAACACCAGTGGAGTTACAAGTGCGCTGCCAACCTTTTATCCCCTTCCCCCCCGGGTGAACTATTGTACCCGGGTACTTATTGTAGTACGCGTGTTTAACGAAGAACTAGCTTTAAGTTACTCAATTCAAGAGATCGATATAACCTCAAAGTATAGTATTCTCATATCCATACTGGAAGCGTTTGAAAAAGTGTCAACTGGTAAATAAATTTAGAATTTTGTACCAGTGTTTATATTATACTATTTATGAAGAGGTGAGTTCTATAGATAAGGCTTTAGGTAAGCCGAAAATACTACACACAGCGCCATCTATTGGTCAAGTTTGAAACTATTAGCAATCTGTAACGAAGTGAGTGCGGGTCACTAGTTAGTTTTTTTTTTTTTTTTTTATGTTATAGGTAGAAGACGAGCAGGCGGATCACCTGATGGTAAGCAATTGCCGCCGCCCATGGACACATGCAACACCAGTGGAGTCACAAGTGCGCTGCTAACCTTTTATCCCCTTCCCCCCCGATGGGCCTCCGGTACCCTCACTCACTCGGCGAAACACAGCACAGGAGCTGCTTCACGCCGGTTTTCTGTGAGGCAGTGGTATCACTCCGGTCGAGCCGGCCCATTCATGCCGAAGCATGGCTCTCCCACAATTAGAAGAAATTAGTTATATATTTTTTTCTTTCTTTAAGATACCTACTTACTATTACTTTAATAATAACATTTTTCTAACAAATACAGTAGATATTATTGCGACAGGTAATATATAATAGCCGTATCTAGGTTATAGGTATACTTAAGTAAGTATTAAGACATACAGTCAAATGTTTCAAAAACTCCATTGTTGGTATTAAGTAAAGTTTTTAATGTTAGTTTTTCTGGCACGAAAGAAAACCGATTGTCTGAATAGAATATTGCAATTTTGCATCACTGACTTTATAAAATCTATAGACTATAGAAGATACATAATACCTATTGAACCTTCACGACGGTTACTTGTCACTTTCACTAACATACACACACATGAGTACTTACAAGTACCTTTGTAATTCAATACATACTGTAGTTGATCTAGTTTCTAGGTAGCCTATTAGGTAAACATTATATATACTTGTAAGCCGAAGCCGCACATACTAGATAGGTAATTAGGTATACGGTCGATTTTTGAGATGAGTGCAGGTACAGACAGCATCAAAATTATATTAGCGTTCAAACCTGCCAAAAATATCTGAGCATTAACAAAAAACTTTTAGCACAACACCATAAGGTGTACTTTAATTTGTTGTCATTTGGTCTCGAGCAACAAATGCACCATAATAGTTTTCCTTTTGCCAAGTGCTCAGCCATTTTTGGTATGTTTGAACAGTAAGATCATTTTAATGCTGACTGTATCTTAAATCTACCAACCAACCTTTTTTAAGACACTTATGCCAAACTGCATTTGAGTAGATACAGATTCTGAGATCAAAGATACAGCTGTGTCAGCTGTCACACTCACACAGTGAAAAAATCCTAGAATATTGAAAAAAAAAGCGCTATCGATCTTATTCCTTGTCTAGATCAAAATATGTACCTATTCAATGAAAGAAATGACAGAACGAGACAGCATACATATAGAATGCATGCCGTCGGTGCTTATTCCTGTAACACTGCAACTACATTTTTACAGCCGCCAAATAAGTGTACATGACTCATACACCGTCCGGCGAATCCGGTCAATGCACTCACCCACCTTCCAAACAATATTCCAACATAAAACGTGGAAGTTAAGCTAAACAACTTGAGTGGTTCAAGTAACCTAACCGAGTGAGGTATGACGTCATTGTATGTTAAAGATTCTATTTTCGCGCTTGTTGCACCTACACTTTATAATTTTATCTAGACTAAGCGCGTGTGAGGCCGGCTTCGAGTATGATTCAAATAAGGTTGACGTCAGAGGATAAATAGATACCTACCTACAGTCAGCCACACATCAAAGTATACAAAACTGTGAAATTTTTTCTTTATTTTATATCAAGTTATATTCTACAAGGAGTTAGGTATGGCATTAATTAGATAACTGAAAGTATGTAAAGTGCCTAAAATTCCAAAGTGATAATGATAACAGAATTAGGCTTTTGGGCTAAATTTTTTGCTAATTATTCGTCTGCTAAAACCTGTTTCTAGCGTGAATAAATAGTTTCAATTTAATGTAAGTATTTGGGTACGTAAGATATTCGTTAGTGGTAGGTATACTTCAATAACGCATTATGAGCATGTTTAAATACCGCGTATCACCATTTCCTTAATATTACGGGAGGATATTAAATGTCTATATGTATGTATCGACTCAACTCTCTTGTAACGTCTTTCTTCTGTCTGAAGGTACACATTAAGAATAATTTCCTAACAGAAACAAATAGCAATTTCTCATAAATTGGACTATAAGAGTAACAAATTGATTATAAATAATGACTGTAACTGGTAAAGAAATCCATATCATGAACATACTGAAAATTTTAAAACTGAGTAGGTACCTAACTCAGAAAGAAATTATAGGAATCCAAGGTATTGGGTTACATCTAGAGCTTATAATTTTTCCTATGGAATTTTTAAAATCTAAATTGGGTTTCAATAGAAATGTCTAAAATGGTGGGCATTGGATTGCATAAAATAATCATATTATTATTTAAATTAGGTAAATTTTCGCCTCACCTCACACTACCTAGATATCAAGCTGTCTTACTGTTTCATGATAATATTATTATTTATCTTTCTGCAATGGACTTTTCTATTAAAGACGACCTATCATCTTCGTTGTTCCAGCGCGGAAAAAAACATTCTGCTAAAAAAAGACACTAACCTGAGCTGTAGCCGGTGCATCATCAGGCCGGAGGGCGTGCAGCCGTCCCCTCTTGGAACTCCGCGAAGGTGCGCACGGCTGCGGCCGCGTCGCGGTACCGCTTCCAGAGGTCTACCGCTTTGTGGTACCTACGAAGACAAGTACCATGAATAAATGAGAGCTTTAGGTATGAGCTAAAACACTAATCGTGCATGAGTATATTATAACTGTGGGAGAGCCACGCTTTGGCACGAATGGGCTGCTCGACCGGAGTGATACCACTGCCTCACAGAAAACCGGCGTGAAGCAGCCCCTGTGCTGTGTTTCGCTGTGTGAGTGAGGGTACCGGAGGCCCACTCGGGGGGAAGGGGATAAAAGGTTGGCAGCGCACTTGTAACTCCACTGGTGTTGCAAGTGTCCATGAGCGGCGGCAATTGCTTACCATCAGGTGATCCGCCTGCTCGTGTGCTACCTATCACATAAAAAAAAATGACGAACTTTGACGTCGGTGGCCAAGACCCACCTAGGATCGCTGAGCCAGCGTAGTAAGTAAGTAGGGACGAGCAAAAAGTTAAAATAGACAACACCTTGTGCTCTGACGTAGGGTGGAGTTCACCAACTTTTAAAACACCTGTTAAACAACAGTTTACAGATTATTTTACATTATTTTTAATTTAGTTTAAATCAAGACCTGTTTAACGGTTTGAAAAGTCGTTGAACCCTTATTGAATTATTAGATTGGATAGCCGCCAAAAGCTTCTAAACGTTCTTAAAAATGAGAGTTGCTTAAAAATCATGCTATATATATACCAGAGATGGTAACATGTCCAATAAAGCGCTAACTAAAGTAAAAGTAAAGTATCAGCCTATATACTGTCCCACTGCAGGGCAAAGGCTCTCCATCATAGAAATCATGTTATCACTACCATGATGGGATTAGGCTTAATCACCTCGCTTGCCTAATGCGGATTGGTGATCACAAACCCGAGCTATGTTCGAAAAATTCGTAACATACTTTTGCTCAACCCGGGAATCGAACCCGGGACCCCGAGATCACGGCCCGGTAAAGCGCTAACTATTGTAGTATAAATCATAATCTCACTTGTCACACAGCTGCGTGAGGTTGCTGCAAGTGTGCTCGTACGCAGCCGCGGCGTCGTCGAGCTCTCTCTTCAGCTGCGCCGCCACCGAGGGTTCCGTGGAGGCCTCCAGCGGCGCTGCAGCGTCCTTGAGCTCGCCGACCAGCTCGCCGCTGCGACGGGTCAAAGACTCGCTCAGCGTCTGTGGAAGGAGGTAAGTGTCAATTCACGGTAATAACTCTCCCATAACTCCACTTAAGGGGCTATAGTGACGAAACTAACGCCGCCAACCTATTTACACTGATTGTGGCGACAATATGATATATATATTTTTAATTTTTTTTTATGGTATAGGTAGCAGACGAGCAAGCGGATCACCTGATGGTAAGCAATTGCCGCCGCTCATGGACACTTGCAACACCAGTGGAGTTACAAGTGCGCTGCCACCTTTATTTTTAAGAAAGTAAGACATTACGAACCTAGATGAAAGTACATTGGATTTATGAGATGAAATACATACTTTTAACACGTGACCAGTAGGTACAACAATGTTATTTATTGCTAAAAGTGGCTGCTTTTAACAATAATGAACATTAATTTCCTTGTCACGTGTAAAAAATATTATATTGCATCTCGAAAAATCCAATTTACATGCATCTATGTTTTTAAAGTCTTACGAAACTAGCGCCAACCACCTATTTACACTGATTGTGGCGACTTATATTGGTCGCCACAATCTTGTAAATAGATTGGTGGCGCTAGTTTCGTCGATATAGCCTCTTAATGAGAATAATAAAATTATCACCAAAGTCGCATTAGTTCATGGCGCTATACCCTCTGATTATTAAAAGCCTCACCTCAAGTTTCTCAGTAGCCTTAAGCAGTCGGTCGTAGTCAACCTGTCCCTGCACGGTGAGCAGTTCCACCATGTAGTCGGCCTCCCGGACGGCGCCCTGCACCATCTCCAGCTGCCGTTCGAACCGCCTCCACAGCATCACCTTCGACCGGAGGCGCCGGTTTAGGTCGTTCACTGCTACTTCGAGATCAGCGTGGGATTCCTTAGGAAAATAATGCAATGTTAGCAGCGTAAAGAAGTTTGAAACATTTTTCTTTTATTTTTTAGTCACGATTTTTAGGCCGTTAATTTCCTAATAGTTACATCCTTTAAAGAATTTACAAAACAAGTATTCAACTGTGGCTTATTGAAAAAGTAAAGAAGTTAAAAACTTACCTGTAACGCTGAGATGTCCCTCTCTACGCCTGTGGGTGACACGCAGACTCTCAAACTTGTTGGCAACGTATGCAGGGCTTGTCTCAACGCCAATATATCCCTCCACTGAGATGCCAGGTCTTCCAGCAGCCTCTCGCAGTTCTCCGCAGCTCGCTCGACGACGTCGCTGCCCAAGCGTTCAGCTGCTTCGCACTCTTCTAGCGTTAGTCGAGCACGACGCTGGCTCTTCTGGCATCGGATTATACCAGTCTGAACTTGCACAATCTTCTCTTTCAGCAACAGACTGCGTTCAAGCTCCTCAGATATCTGATCATCTAGGATACTCGACTGCGATAACAGAGCACCCAACCGCTCGGATTCTGCTGTAGGCAGTAAGCTCAGTCTCCCAAGCTCGTTCAAAATCCTGTCGATACGTCCAGTCATAACTTGCAATCTTTCGATATACAAATTCAATTCATCTTCGCTCTTAATAATTCCTTTGAGGCTGTCCAATGTAGATCGCAGCTCTCGTAATTCCTCTTCGAGTATATTAAGTTTCTCACCAGACGATACGTCTCGGTCAGATATGTTTTGTATAGCTGTACTATGCAAGTCACCCATCCTCATAGCCAAATCTCGCCATTTATCCTCAATTTTGGAGAAGAACTGACGTTGAACCATTTCATCAGATATTGGAAGAATTTCTAAAGCCCTTTCAAATTGCATACCAGATTCATTCTTAAGGTTATTGTGGACTTCATGCTGAGCCTTCAACTCCCAGAAACGACGGAGATTGCCAGTTGTTGTAATATTTTCAGGCGTGATGTATTCTAACTCTCTGTTAGCAATCTTCATCCAACTCTCAATACGGTCTATGAGATGGTCGTATGTCAACCAATTTTCTCTAAACGCAGTCAAGCGTGTTAGCCTGGAATCAACATCTTCTTGTAATTTCAGAAGCGTATCTAATGCTGATGAACATTCGGTTTCTAACCCAGAACAGACGATCAAGTTTTGTAACCCTTCTGTGATGGATAAGAGACGCAACATCTTCGCGTAGTGATGAGATATATCCAAGCTAATAGACTGATATAAATTGATGTACTGCTCGTGGTCCATTGACGTAACGTTAGAAAGATCGGGTACCCTTTGTTGAGCTACTATAAGCCATTGTTTTTCTTCTTTCATACCTTGTACAAGCAATGTCCATCGAGAGGCAGCTAGTGTCATTTGTTGGGCTCTGCTTGCTGCTCTATCAATGATAACGGTAGCCCTGTCATGTAGAGAATTGTGTAACGCTGAATACTTTGCTCTTGTTTCACTATCCAAGTTATCTTCTAGAGATTCGAGTATAGCTCTACAATGACTCAAATTGACGAAGAACTTTCTGTGTTTTTGAATCTCTTCGTGCAAATGGTCCAAGTTTGAAACTATGATTTTGTTGTCTAGTAAAGCTTCTGCTACGTCCGTGATTTGACCAAAATCTTGCAATGTTTGTTCGTATTCCTCTGCTAATGATGTTAATTGCATGAGGCGATCCCTTTCAGTGTTTAGTGTGTTGTCTATCTGTTTCGTGTCATCATCACAAACGTATAATTTTTCAGGACATTCTCGCTTTGGATTCACTTCCACAATTGAGCGGTATCTTCTGAACAATTTCTTTACTAGGTCAGAATTATCAATATTTTCCATTTCTATTTTGTCAATTGCATCTAATTTTTGTTGGGTTGGTGCATCAGATTCAATAATATTTTCCAGATTTATTTTGACACGTTCCACGGATTGACTTAAATTTTCGGTGTCATCCATAAATTTAGTCCATTCTTTTTGAACTTCTTTAATTGTTACAGAGCTTTGGCTGTTCAATGTATTGACGGCATTTACTTGATGTGTCAAGGTTTCGATCAAAGTTATGATTTCTTCATTGACTTCAGTTACTTCAATAATTTCTTTTAGGTTTTTGACATAGTTTTGTAATGCTTTAAGACGTTCAGTTTCCTCAGGTTGCTTATTTCCAGTTAAAGTATCGCGCTGTATTTTAACTTGTATTTCCTCTAACCAGATGGATATGGTTTCTATAACGACAATAATACTTCTTTCAATTCTTGTAGGGTCGTTATTTTCAACGGCTTTCTTAACTTCATCTAACTCTTTGTTAACAATTAAATCGTAAGACTTTTGTACAGATGGTTCATATAATGCAACTACCATAGCATCTGGGCTGTTTCTTGGCGCTTCAGATACCGATTGCGTACGTTTTTCTAGCGCGTCAAGCAATCTTGCTTTCTCTGACTTCTGAGGCAGTATTGATTTACTCGGTGATGGTGATTTGGATTTTGATCTTTGAACAACATCAGAGTATGTCGGTCTTGATTGTATAGGACTTGCTAATTGAGAGATACCTTCGTCAATGGAAGAAATGTCTCTGCTTGAAAGATCCTCGCTAGTTGGTGTTACAGATAAAGAAATCTCGGTATTGATTGGATCCGAAAGACTTTCAGGCGAGTGTGCATAAGTTGATTCTGCTTTTCTCTTATTTTTCCGTTTCCTTTGCTTTTTGTCACCATGGACAGGTTGTGGTGTTTCTTCAAACTGTCTCTCACTCTCTAGTAAATCTGCTGTAGCTTCAGGAATCGTAATTTGGGCCCTGAGATGAATTTCATATGGTTCATCAGTGGATGTAGATATTGAGTCTTCAGAAAATGTTCTTGGAGATGTTTGTTGAATAGTGTCAACTGTCGTTACTTCTCTTCTTTGTATATCGAGTTGTGTGGGCTTCTCTACAATCTTAGTTTCCTCAAATCTTGGTGTCGTTTGCTGCGTACTGTCTATGCTTATTATATCTGGTTTTAGTTCTAATGGTGGCACTATGATTGATTCTTCTTGAACAACTCTAGGCGAAGTTTGCTGAGTTGTATCAACAGTTGTCACTTCCATTTTAGCAATTTCCAGCACTGGTGCTGGTATAGAGTCATCAGGGATAACTCTAGGTGAAGTCTGTTGGGTGCTATCTACAGTTACGATTACTGGTTTGCTTTCTTCTTGTACTGAGTCGTCAGGGACATTTCTGGGTGATGTTTGTTGTGTACTATCAATAGTTATTTTTTCCGGTTTAGCGACGTCCAATACTGTTGTTGGGATCGATTCTTCGATGATAACTCTCGGAGATGTCTGTTGAGAAATATCGATTGTGATAATTTCAGATTTTTCAATATCAAGTTCGAGTGAAGGCATGGGCGTTTCTACTTTCTCTACTTTAGGAGATGTCTGTTGACTAGTGTCAACAGTAATTACTTCATGTTTAATTAGTTCAGGGGCCTCTTCTTGTCTGTCTTCGATTTGTGGTTCTGGTTCATCAGACTGCGTGAAAGTGCTTACAAGGGGTACTTCAGGTGTTTGAATACTCATCTCAGCCATTTCTTTTTCTTTAATGGGGGAAGTGGATGTTTCTTGATCAACGATTTCTTGTTTTACAGTCTGAATGTCCGTCTCGACGGTTTCGATTGTTACTTCAGTGCTTTTTTCATCTTTTTCTACTTCGTGGATTGGAGATGTTTGCATTTCTTTAGATTCTGATTCCACTGGCGCTTGATCAGGTGTATCTTCTTTACGTTCCTCTTTTGGCCACCAAGATTGATTTGATGACGTTAGCTCGGGATACTCGTCGTCAATAGTCTTCCACTCGACAGATTGTCGTTGTTCTGGCGCTTGTTCTTTGAATGTCCACCATGTTTGGGAGACCTTTTCTTCGGGAGAGTTGATATCATGGGGTATTACTTGAGTTGTAACCTCAGTCTGAACAATTGGTTCTGGACTTTCAGTGCGACTGGTTTGTATTTCTGTATCAGACATTTCTACCTTTTCCTACTACTGTTACTTCTTCGATAGTTTGAGTGTGAACATCTTTGTCTTCAACAGGTGTGGTTTGGACCAAAGATTCACTGACTGGAGTTGGTGAAGTTTGTAGGACTGTATCAGCTGTCTCAGGCTTTGAAATGGCTGGCTCTTGAACTGTCGTGTCAATAGAGAGTTCTGGGGATGTTTGTACGGAGTATTCTTGAGTGGGTATTTCCTCTACCACTGATACAGGATACGTAACAGTTGTAAAAACTTCTTTGTGCACTGAGTCTGGACTACTTTGAACACATTCTTCTACTATTTTGACTGTACTGATATCAGATGTCTCACTCATTGTGTGATAAGATTCTTCCCTTGGTGACGAATCAACGACCTCGCTGCCGAGTTTTGGTGTTTCTGGTTTGGATTCTTCAGGTACTGGTTCTGGTGTTAGCTCTTTTTCCGGTTCCAGTGAACCTTCTGAACCTGATGTAGTTTTCTTTTTACGTTTTTTATCCTTCTTTTTCTCTACCACCGGCTCTGCTAATTCTGTTGGTGTGGTTATTGATGTTGGTTCTGATTCAGTTGTATGTAGTTTTGGATACGTTGTAACTTCTGTAGCGCCGTGTGGTTTCCTTTTCTTCTGTTTTTTCTTCTTATCAGCTGTAGGAACTGGTTCTAAAGATAGTTCAGCTTCATATCCCATTTCTTCAGATAAAGTTTCTGATTCTAAAAGAGGTGATTCATTGCTTGGAGTTTTTGCTTCAAGCACCTCTATTGGAGACTCGACTTTGGTTTCTTCTTTTGGAGACTCAACTTTAGGCTCTTCCTTTGGTGACTCCAATATAGGCACCTCTTTGGGAGACTCGGGCTTAGGTTCCTCATCGGGAGATTTTATTTCCTTAGGAGTCTGAGCTTTTGGCACATCTGTTGGAGTTTTAGAGATTTCCGCTGGGGTTTGCAAAACATCTTCGGTAGGTTTTGGCGACTCAGCTTTAGGTGAAGTTGGCAACTGAACGTAATGACTTAATGAAGAACTGTCGGTCTCGGTAAGACTCTTATCTGTTGGAACTTCAGGTTCAGTAGCATCACTTTCGGATCCTTTCTTGTGTTTTTTCTTCTTTTTGCTTCTTTTATGTTCTTTTATTGATTCTTGTGGTGATTCACTTGAAGGTTCCTTTTCTAATACTTCAACTACACTCGGCTCACTCACAGGCTGATCTTTTACAACAGTGTCTAATACATTTTGTGCTTTAGACTCCTTTGTGATTTTGACATCGCTTGGTAGGACTACTGCAATATCCTTCTTAACTAAAATAGGTTCTTCAGTCTGGAACCTTTCAATTGTGACGTCAACTCGAGCTGTGGGTTTTGTCTCCTCAATCACATCCGCTTTGGTAATAGACACAGATATATCTACAGATTGTTGAGGTTCTTCAGGTTCCGGTTTCGCTATGTCAGCTTCACTGCCTTTTTCTTTTGTATCAGATGAGTTAATTGGTGTATATTTATGTCCACGTATATGTGTATCATGGCGTTCTGATTCCAGAAGTAAGTTGATGTCATATTCTTTGTCAAGTTGTTGCACGTAAGAAACTTCTGGCACTTTAGGACTAGAAGATACGTCTGTTTCACTAACAATATCGCCTACTTTTAGTGGTTCAACTTCTATTGGCCATTGAACAACAGGTTCCGTTTTCGTTGGAAGTTGCGCAATATCAACTACACTGGTTTCTTTATATTCTGTAGTTGTTTTGATATCACTAGGTAGGATTACTTCAATATCCTTTTTAACTAAAACTGGCTCCTTAGTTTCGAAACCTATTATTGAAACACCAACTCCAACTTTAGGTTCCAACTCAGTTTTGACATCAGTTTTAGTGACAGATACGGAAATATCAACAGATTGTTCAGGTTCTTGAAGTCCTGAAGTTTTATGAAGTTCAGGGTCAATTCCATTGTCTTTTGTTTCAGCTGTTTTAATAATGTACTCAGTAGGCTCAATGATTGTTTTAGTAACCTCTTTGGATTCAAGAGTTGTAGTTTGTTTAAACTCTGGTTTTGATACTTCTTTGTCCTGTTGGTCTGCAATAGCCGTTATGGGTACCTTCTGTATATCTTGGGCGACTATTTGAGGTTCAGTTAGATTGAGATCATCTTCAGCCTTTGATGTGTCAAAATCGGGAGATTCAGTTTTCCCTGTTGTATCCTTGAGTTCAGAAGTATACATACTTTCTTTCTCAAGTAACTCTTTAGTTAAACTTAGAACGTCAGGAGATGCTTTGGGTGTATGTGGCTCTAAAATGAATTCTTTGGTCACCTGTACAGGTTCTGTCACTGCTGCTTTCACACTTTCAAATGCGATCGATTGAGTCTGTTGTTCAGGTACTTTTTGAGAAGGTGTTTCAGACACCGGTAATTCTACTTCTTTGACTTGATTCACTGGTTCCGGAGACATTACTTCAGAAAGATCTGTTTTTGGTGCAATATCTTTAGGTGTAACTATAGGTAAGTCTGATTTGGGTTCCTTTTTACCCTTCTTCTTTTTGCTCTTTTTCTTTGGTTTGTCTTCGTTTTCAGCTGGTAGTTTCTCACTTTTGTCAGTTACTGTAAACTCTTCACTTTCAGTGGTCAACGAAGCAACATCTTTACTAATTTCAGTAACTTTTGGACTTTCAGATTCTTTTTCTTTTGTTTTTATGCTATCGGCAACTTCTTGTATATCTTTGATCATCACTTTAGGTGTTTTAACAACAGTCGAATGCTCGATTTCTGTCCCAATGAAAGTTTTAGTGCTATCAATTAGAGACATATCTTTTTCATCTTTAAGTACGTCAATTACACCGTCGCTTTTTTGACTCACTTCAGACAAATCTACGTCTTTAGTGAGTGGAGAAACGACAGTCTGTTCCTGTTCAATAAACTGAACAACAGGTGATTCTTTTCTCGTTGAAGTGGTAATTTCCACTGTAGGCTCTACTGTCTCTTGATGTTTTAGAGTTTCCTCTGCCGGTAATTTATCATTCGTAATTTCAGTTATAGTAACATCTTGTGGAATATTTTCTATCGTTGGCTCAGCCAATGTTACTACTTTCTGAGTAATATCAATATTATCTCCTTGTGATATGGAAATTGATTCTTTTATCTCAGTTTTACTTTCACGTGTGACAGAAAGATCAGGTTTACTGATGTTTACATCAATTTCTGCAGTTATTGTTGATTCAGGTACATATTCGTCATCTGGCTCTTCTACGAGTTGTTCTGTGACATGTTCTTTGCCATCGATTATTTGAACATGGCGAATAATTCTAATGCGTTTTGTTTTAACACCTTGTGTTTGTACATTGTGAATGACATTCGGTTCTTCTTCTATAATTTCTACATCTTCAGGTTCCTCAATAACTTCTTCCGTCACATGTTCTTTTCCGTCAATTATTTGTATGTGTTTAATTATTCTTTTCCTTATTCTTGTAATTTTCCTGGTGACTTTTTGAACGACAGTTGCGATATTTGTTGATTCTTGTGTGGTCACGTACTGTCCAGTGTGTGTTCCGGTATATATGGTTTGTGTATCTTGAGAAATACCTGGAACATTTTCAAACACTTGTGAAATATCAGCAGGAATTTCACGACTTTCGGAAACCAGAAGTGTATGCAATGGTGAGCTTTCTCTGCTGACAGTTTTCCAAACACCTGTTTGTGGTTCTGTTAAGTGTGCAGATGGAACTTGTTCAGCTTCTTTTTGTATAAATTCTGTGGTTAATCTCTGTGCTTCAGGTACTTGTGTAGTGCTTTCAATATTTTGGAATACAGTTGGTTTGTTTGCGTTATCTGGACTGTCATCATCACGTTTATCGTCATTTTTATCGTCTCTGGGAGATTTCCTATCTGCTTTACTATCAGGTGGCATAAGTGGCCGCTGATCATTGTCATCATGTGAATCATCTATTTCCTCAAATTGTACACCTCCTTGATCCCTAACGTTAATGGATACTCTAGGAATTTGTTCCTCATACACTTCGACATTGTCTGGTTCTTCAATAATTTCTTCAGTTACGTGCTCCTTGCCATCTATAATGACCACACGTCGAATAATTCGACGTTTAGTCTTAACAATCCTCTTAGTAACTTGTTGAACAACTGCAGTTACACTTGAAGATGATGTCATTATTTGGGGCGGAATTTCACCCTCTGCAAGCTGAAGTATTTCTTCAGGTTTCATGTCTTTTTCCATTTTTATGATCAAATCTGGTTTAGACGTATATTGTTCAATAGTGACTTCGCCTCCGGGTATGCCAGATACAATTTGGCCCTCATGTGTTTGATAGGTAATGTGTTGAATGCCACCATCACCTTGTGTAGTAGACATGGAACCCTGGTCTTGTGTCAGAATGACCCGTGAGAATGTTTCTTGAGGTACATCATCACTTGAGAGGATTTGTGAATGTTGTTGTCGTGTTTGTATGGTCTGTTGACGAGTCATTAATGTCTTTCGAACTTTCTTTACAATAATCCTCTTGGTACCATCAGCGTCAACTACAACTTCTGTCGTAGTTTCATCTGGCTCTACCATGACAGTTTCGAAAGATTGTGGCAAACTATGGATGATATTGAGTTGCGAGTCCTTGAGGTCCTTATTATCTCTGTAATTAGCATCGACGAATAATGACTTCTCATCAACGTTATGGTCTCTTAAAACTGGTCGACTAGCTATTTCGATAGTTTCATGACCGTCAGAAATAATTTGCCTGACTTGTATGCTTTCTAGTACTTCTTTATCTTTATCGAGAGAATGTGGCTCACTGGTTTGAATCTCAACTTCTTGTGGTGGTGCACATGTGATGGAAACATCATGCGTGGCGACTGGCACTGGTTCGCAAATGATTGATTTGTCGGCTACAGAAGGAGCATCAGACATAAGGCTTTTACCTGTTTGTGTTTCAATGGTCATCTTGGCAACTTCTTCTACAGGTTTCTTTGTAACTTCTGGTTCAGGAGTGTGCACTTTTTCAGCCATCGTCTTTTGGTCACTTGGACTTTCTTTGACTGATGGTTCTTCTTTGACAATTTCCCTTGGACTTACTACTTCCTCAGGCATAGAAGTAGAGTCGATTGTTCTATCCGTTTGTGAGATATCATCCTCAACCAGTTCCGGGGCAGATCTAATCTGCAACAACACTTGCCTCAATCGTTCTATCTCTATTATGACTAGATTCTTCGTCTCCTCCAATGCTTTCTGCATCGCATTCAGCTTTTCTCTCAACGACTGACTAGATTCATCGTTACTTATCACAGTGATAGATTTCAAAATAATCTCGTACTCTTCATACTCTCTGATATATTTCTCGTAAACTTCTATATACTTAACAATATCTTCTTCAGACAAAACATCCGATTGTTTCGTAGATTCTTTCAGTTCATTATTTATAGATTCAAGCCAATTATCCAGTTTTATTATTTTCTCTTTATTGTCTTCAATTTCCTTTGATTGTCTTGCCATTTCTACTTTTGCTTCCTGGAATAGAGATAAGTAGTTATTAGATAAAAAAATAAATTCAATTAAAAGATCATTGAATTTAATAATGTTCCGCTTATGAGTACAATCTAAATAAAAAATAAATTAAATAGTAGTAGCCACACATCAGGTTACCACAACCTGTCCAAGATTCCTCAATTGATATCAAACTCAATGTGTTTGACGGTAAGATGAAAATTTTTTGAAGCATCTAATTTGTCAGTTTTGTATACTTTATCATGTGGCTGTACGTACAGAAAAATAGGCCAAAACATAACTTTAAAACAAAATGTAGCAACAAAAACATAAATAAAATACATAAGTACCTTCCTTACCTGGATGATGTCAAGTCCCTGGCGGGCTTGCGTCAACAGCTTCGAGATCCTGGCCTTCATCACGACCAGGTCCTTGAGCAGGACCTGGATCTCCTGCTCCTGTCGGTACTCCATGATCTTCGTCTCCAGGAGCTCGGCCGCTTCCTCACACTTGACTAGAACTTCTATCCCCTCCTATAAAAAAAATAATAAACTATTGATAGGCGGACAAAATCGATCGTAATACATCCTAATGACGTCTGATATTAGAACTGTCAATCCTCTGAGAAGATTGGCGCGCTCTTAGATTGTATTTTTTTTATATTATGTGATAGGTGGCAAACGAGCAGATCACCTGATGGTTAGCAATTGCCGCCGCCTATAGACACCTGCAACGTCAGTAGAGCCACAAGTGCGCTGCCAACTTAAACTATTGCGAGTAAAACAGTGTATTACCACTTTGAAGATGCGTTTCATTGTTGTTACTATGAACCAACTAAGCCTACCCACCAAATATGTCTGGAAGATATTACTATTAGCGGTAAGACCGCCGAGATTGTGGTAACATAATTGATAATAGCTTTAAGTTCTGTTGTCTTTTTTGTAATAAACAGTATCGGTCTATCTAACTACAGATTTCAGAAATAATTTATTTTTTTTTTTTTTTTTTTTTTTTTATAGGATAGGGGGCAGACGAGCATACGGATCACCTGATGTTAAGCGATTACCGTCGCCCATGAACACCTGCAACTCCAGGGGCTTCACAGGTGCGCTGCCGGCCTTTTAGAGCGAGATATGCCCTTTTCTTGAAGGTTTGTAGGTCGTAGTGGTCCGGAAATACCGCAGGTGGCAGTTCGTTCCATATTTTTGTCGTACGCGGCAGAAAGTTCCTGGCAAAGCGCACAGTAGTGGACTGCCAGCCATCCAGATGAAATGGATGGAACTGCTGCCGCGTGGAACGATGTCGAAACGAGGCGGCAGGAATCAAACCGAACAATTCCTCGGAGCACTCCCCATGGTATAAGCGATAGAGAATGCACAAAGACGCAACATCTCTCCGCAGCGCCAAGGGGTCAAGCCGACTAGTGATATCCCGGCAATCGACGATTCGAGACGCTCTCCGCTGGATCCGGTCTAGAGGAAGAAGCTGGTACGCAGGTGCTCCTGCCCAAAGATGAGAGCAGTACTCCATATGCGGCCGGACTTGCGCCTTATATAGCTGAAGGCGATGAGCCGGAGTGAAGTACCGTCTCGATCTATTTAGCACGCCAAGCTTCTTTGAGGCTAATTTAGCCTTGCCCTCTAGATGGTCCCGGAATTGGACTTCGCTCGATATGTCGATACCAAGTATACCAATAGTGGCTGAGGCATTTAAGGGGGTGCTCTCAAAATTAGGAAATGCGACCCAAGGAATCTTTTTTGCGGTGAACGCACAAACTTGTGTTTTGCTGGGGTTGAATCGGACCAAGTTAAGTCTACCCCAATCTGAGATTTCGTTCAAACATGCTTCCATCTCAGACACAAGTTTGTTTCGGCTCTCGATGACGTTTTCCCGAGAAATGTTAGCGCAGCCGTTGTAAAACGCATCGCCCGTACTGTCATCCGCATAGCAATGAATATCGCGTTTATGCAAAATATCATTGATATGAAGAAGGAACAGTGTGGGCGATAGCACACAGCCTTGCGGGACTCCAGCATTTATGGACATAGTGTCGGAGCATTCACCGTCAACTAAGACCTTGATGCTTCTATGTTCCAAAAAGCTAGAGACCCATTCGCATAATTTCTCGGGAAGCCCATAGGAAGGAAGCTTCGCGAGAAGCGCCTTGTGCCAGACCCGATCAAAGGCCTTCGCAATGTCCAGACTAACCGCCAATGCCTCTCCCTTACTCTCAATCGCCTGTGCCCAACGGTGAGTCAGGAAAGTCAGCAAATCACCAGCTGACCGACCCTGGCGGAAGCCGTACTGTCGGTCGCTAAGCAACTCCTGACCCTCGAGATACCGAAGGAGCTGGCTGTTAATTATGGATTCCATAACTTTTGAGAAAAGGGAGGTTATGGCTATCGGTCTATAATTGGACGGATCTGAGCGGTCGCCTTTCTTGGGGATCGGGTGGACTAAGGCCGTCTTCCAGGACGTCGGGACAACGCCAGAAGAGTAGGAAAGCCGAAAGAGTCGCGTGAGTACCGGTGCCAACTCCGGAGCGCACATCTTTAGCACAATGGGTGGGATTCTATCGGGCCCACTCGACTTGTGAACGTCTAGAGACATGAGGGCTAAACGCACCGAGCGTTGGTGGAAGCGGATGTCGGGCATACACCCATCGCACTGCGGTATGCTCGGTGGTACCTGGCCCCCATCATCTAAAGTCGAGTTGGACGCAAAGAGTTTGCCCAGAAAGTCGGCTTTCTCTTTTGCGCCATGGGCTAACGAATCATTTCCCGTGCGCAAAGGAGGAAAAGACGGCATGCAGAAATTACCTTCGATAGCTTTGGCGAGAGACCAGAACGCACGTGTTCCCGAAGGAAGACGTTCAAGTCTCTCGCCGATTCTACCGATGTGCACCGACTTCGCTCTTGCAATGTCTCTTTTGAGGGACCTGGAGGCGAAGTTGTACTTCTTTTTGAGGGCGCTGGTATTTTCATCCCCCGTCGCCACCGCATCAGCCCAGGCTTGGTAAGCTTCCTGCTTCTTACGAGAAGCTTTTCTGGAAGATGAACCAAACCAGGGCCGAAATCTGCCACCGATAGGAACCACAGAAGACGGAATGAAAAGTTCCATTCCCTGCAACACCACATCGGTAACAGAGTCAGCAACGACGCTGGGATCATCCGGCAAGAAGCACACCTGCCTCCAAGGGTAGGATGCAAAAAAAGACCGCATTCCATCCCAATCTGCTGACCTATAGTGCCATACACGGCGCCCGCGTGCTTTCCGCGGTCGAGCCAAGTCTGTGAGTGGCACTTTACTACGGACAAGGCAATGGTCCGAGGAGCCCAGAGGAGCAACAACGGAAACGTTGTAGCCGTCCGAGTGAGAGGTCAGCAGAAGGTCCAACAGTGAAGGAGCATGGCCGTCCACATCTGGGATTCGTGTGGGCGTGGTAACCAGTTGTGTCAGTCCATTTGCAAGAGCGAAGTCGTGAACAGATCGACCTGCGTAATCAGTTTTACTGGACATGAGCCAGTCGGCGTGGTGGGCATTAAAATCGCCAAGGAGAATGATTTCCGCAGAAGGGATCTGCTGCTGCACAATGTCCGAAGCCATCTGGATGCGCTCAAAGAGTCGGTCAGTTTCGGTGTCACCGCTATGGGACCTGTAAAGGCACGCATAAACGCGAGGGTGGTCGTCGCTGTCTACACGGAGCCATAAAATAGATAGGTCCCGACCTTCAAGATTGCTGAGGCGACGAGAGCTGATATCGTCTCTGACGTACACACACACTCCAGCCCTAGGTAAAAAGGAATGTTCTAATCCATACCCAGGGTAGGTAAGGTAGGACGTGTCCGCTGGAGACGATATCTGCGTCTCAGTCAGAAAGAGCATAGCCGGCTTTGCTGTCTCTAAATGGTGGTGTACAGCATTCAGGTTGGAATGTAGGCCCCTTATGTTACAAAAGTCCACATCTAGTGTGGCAGGGGGTGCCTTGGTGTTCTTGCTCTTAGCCCCAACATTAGTGGACACAGTTTTGCCCCCCCCAGAATACGAAGGGCAGCCTGGGCGTCCAAGCTCAGGCGCAGATTGTACTGAGCGTGGACGTCCAGAGAGGGATTCTCCAACGCTGGCGCAGTTGGTACCCTCCTGGGGTAACTTCTTGGTTTTCAACTGTGCCATAGGGGGGAGGGGGGTTTGGGCTTCCGGTGATCTCACTCACTCGGCGAAACACAGCACAAGCGCTGCTTAACGCCGGTCTTCTTTGAGGCCGTGGTATCTCTCCGGTCGAGCCAGCCCATTCGTGCCGAAGCGTGGCTCTCCCACGGACAAAAAGTGCTGAGCATTTGGCGCTACCCAGGGGGCACGTGTGGGTATCTAGAGCTAAAGCCCACGGACGCGCTCAGCTTTACCCCCCAAAAATTTATCTATAGAGTTATATAAAGATTTACATAGAACCTACCTATGTAGATTTAATAAAAATATTGAGCATTGAGTATTGAATTTGACAGGAAATTGTTATAATTAAAATCACGCATTAGAACTAAGGTGTACTAATTGTGGTGTGTAGTGTGTAATACTTTCGATGCCCAAGTGCAGGCGGTCAGGGGTTCGATGCTCGATCAGGTCAATTTCGAAAACGTTCTTTTCTAAATTTACTCGGTTCTGGGTGGGTTGGGAGACGCCGAGGTAGTGGCTGATTTGACGAATGAATTAGTGCGTGGCCTGATTCGAACCTACCTACTGTACTTCTATAGTGTTATGTATTTAGGATTTTGTGTGGCGGAGCGACGTCAATCAAACCAGCTAGTCAGTTGCACACTGTTTTATTTTATAATTAGCGACTACCGCCGGCACGCAGGCCGACTACCCTCTTATTCACAAATAATAGTCTTACATACCTAACATCCCTCCCCCATAAGTTAAGGGTCATAATGAGTACACCCAATATATACATAAACACATACTTAGTCTAAATTTACACTGATTCTATGTGTTGGTCAAGCAAGTTCATCGTCTGCGTTCGGTGTCGAGAAAATCGGACTTATTGCCTGTCGTCTTCGGCTCGCGATGTCACCTGGCGGTGTCGCCGGGCTGTCCTCGAGCCCTCCCTCCCCTGTACCTCGTGAGTCCGCCGGTTCGCTGCACTGACTAGGAACAACCGCGGGGGTGAGATCGGGTACTGCATCGGGGTCCCAGATGTCTCTGCTCGCCGGAGAATCCGTTCTGTATCTGATCTGGTCAATGTGTCTATTCACTTCACAGTTCAGTTCTGGCAAGTAAACTTTATACAAGACGTGTCCGATTTTCTTCTTTATGACTCCCTTTATCCAGCAAAACTTCTTGATATTCATGTTTTTAGTGACCCACACTTCATCGTTCTCCTTCAGTTCTTTTCTTAATCTACCTTTATAATATTTAACCTGTAAGGACTGATTGCGGTCGACGACTTGAGCGAGATCCGCGGACGACGGTGACGGGGCGGCTGGGTTGATTAAATCAAGGCGTGAGCGCAACGGCCGGCCGTACACGAGTTCCGCGGGTGACTTGTCAGTGGTACTATTTTTAACCGACTTCAAAAAAGGAGGAGGTTCTCAATTCGTCTGTATGTATAATATTTTTTTTTTTTTATGTATGTTCACCGATATTTTCGTCAATTATAGACGGATTTCAAAAAAATTTTTTTGATGGATAGAGTTTACTTCTGAGGTGGTCCCATTTTCACCAGTCCAGGATCTGATGATGGGATCCAGGAGAAATCGAGGGCAATCACCGAAAATTGTATGCTCGTATGGTGTTTTTGTTACGTAATCACATCTTACTCAGGTATATGCTTCAGGGTGTCAACATCTGATGGTGCTGTGCTGATGATGAAGCTACAGTACTCCTCAACGGTTAGGAGTTTGAAGGCAGTACTGCAATTGGTCGATGGAAACTATTTAGTAGTATGTAGGGCTAACATGTTGCTTGTGAGGTATGCTTGAATCAACATCTGATGCTGCTGTGCTGATGATGAAGCTACAGTACTCCTCAACGGTTAGGAGTTGGGAGCAGTACTGCAATTGGTTGATCGAATGTATGTAGGGCTAACGGGATACTTGTAAAGGCGCATCCAGATTCACGCCGAGAACACGCGAGCACCTTGAATGAGATTCATTGCTCGCCCGTCTTGTTCTCGTGGTCGCCTATTCTCGGATCGGTGGCGGTATTTTGGCCCGAGTCAGAGTGTTTCGGGTGAGAAAAGAGAAGCGTATCACATTCTCGTTCGGTCTCAACTCAGATCAACGCATGTACTCGTACTGACTACGCGTAGATCGTGTTCATGTGCATGTACCTACTCTGTGGTATTTTATTTTTATTTATTTTAATATTTATAAATTTATAATATGCTAACGCACACAATAATGAATAATGAAGCCTCTGCGCTATTGATCACGGCCAAACACGAAGTGAGACCATCGCTGCGTTTGGACGCTTTCTCGCTTCTCGCGTAAAGTCTCTCGTTACGTCTCGCTGTGAGTCTAGAGGGGTTTTTATATTCCATCCAGACTCACGGCGAGAAATCTCGCCGAGAAGTCTCGCCGGGCCTTCTCGCGAGAACAAGAAATTTATTAACACTCTCATTTTTCTCATTCGTGATCTGTTTCCTATGCAATATGGACGACATTGACGAAATTGAAACTGCAGCAGGCACTTGGATGAACTATATAATTGCTGAATCGTGAATATAGTAGTCTTCTCTCTTCTCGCCCGAGAAATCCTTTGTCACGGCCAAAAATACTGACACCGATCGGAGAACAGACGAACGCGAGAACGAGACGGCGAGAAACTCCTCACATTCACGTTCTCGTTTGTTCTCGGTATTAACACAACTAAAAATCGAGAAATAAATGGACTTTTTAAAAAAAAATCAAACCGACTTCAAAAAAAAAACACAAACGACAAAAACAGACAATAGCAGTACTTACATAACTAAAAAGCGATAAATAACCTAATTTATTCACTTAATGCATATTATATATCTACAATTATTTAAATATTTACAACTTAATACCTAATACTTTAACAAAGTCTTCTTTAACTATTTAAATATTTACAGTTATCACTTATTTTTGAAGTCGGTGCCAGCCAAACAAATAAATGTAATTAAGAAAACTGACCGACATTAAAATTCAAAGCAAAACTAAGAATAGGAAATTGCATAAGCGCGCTGAAATAATTTATTAATGAAAGCGACCGTCAACGACGTCTGCCCTCACGCGTCTGCCCGCGTTCGGGTGGCACACTCAACCGGGTGACCCCGCCCCAGGCGCACCTTCTCCTTGGTGTGTGTGGTTTTGCGTTTGCTTACCGGCCCGGGGCCGCGCGCCTCAGTCAAACAGCACCACAGATATACTAACGGACTACGTTACCTAGGCTGCAGGCTGGCACCGACTTCAAAAATAAGTGATAACTGTAAATATTTAAATAGTTAAAGAAGACTTTGTTAAAGTATTAGGTATTAAGTTGTAAATATTTAAATAATTGTAGATATATAATATGCATTAAGTGAATAAATTAGGTTATTTATCGCTTTTTAGTTATGTAAGTACTGCTATTGTCTGTTTTTGTCGTTTGTGTTTTTTTTTTGAAGTCGGTTTGATTTTTTTTTAAAAAGTCCATTTTTAGAGTTCCTATAGTCAAACAAAAATTTTGCAATTTTTTCATTAATATTATTTTTGTTACATCCTTCTAAAATTATGCTCTTTAACCCTTTTTTGACAATTTTTACGAAACTTTCCGCCTGTCCATTACTGGCTGGATGGTAGGCAGGAGATAAAATGTGTTTTATTGCCGTTAAGTTGACAAAAATCGTTAAACTCTGTTGATGTAAAAGATGTACCGTTGTCACTCACCAAAGTATGCGGGATTCCAAATCGTGACATCATATCATATAATTTCCTTATTATCGCTTTTGAGTTATAAGTTGTAGACACGTCATAACATTCGACCCACTTACTATAGGCGTCGACGATTATTAAAAACATGAAATTGTGAATCGGGCCTAGTAGATCTATGTGTATTCGCAAGAAAGGTTGCGCAGGTAAAGGCCAGGGCGCAAGCGGGGCGTGCGGCGCCAGCTCCAGCCCGAACTCGCAGATGAAGTCCCGGCCCAGCAGCGGCGGCCGCCCGCGCGCACTACGAACACATTCAACGTGCGCGTACCCCCCGTTATATGAAATCGGCAATGAGACAACTCCTATTGATTTTTATGTTTTCCCCTGTATAGCTGATTAATTTTTTATTGGTGGCTGTCAACGGTAATTGTTTAAAATTCGCGGTATAAGTTTTTTCGGAAATTACGCTTACTGCTGAACCACTATCTATTTCGAACTCTAAAACTAGACCACTGATCGTTACGCGCTCTGTCATCGGTTTTCCCTGCAAACACCGAATATTGTAAAAACACTCACCATCGTCACCGTCGTCCGTGGTACCCTCATCCAAATATTTCACTCTGCCCTCGTTAGGGCACATCTTACGCAAGTGACCCTTGCTGTTACATTTTTTACACTTGTAATTTTTATAACGGCACTGATTAGACCTATGATTGGTAAACCCGCACACACTGCACTTTTCCTTGTTGGAGATATTGAACACGCCGTCCAGGCCCGGGGCGAGCGCGCCCCGCGCCCGCGCCCGCCGTCGCCCTCGACGAGGCCTGGCGCGCGCAGCGCACGCTCTCCGCCAAGTCGATGGCCTTCGCGAGGGTCAGCTCCCGCTGGTCCTGCGCGAACAGCTTGTCCCGCTCGTGTCCCGCTGACATGCCCATGATAACTTATCTAGCAATGTCTCCTCCAAATTCTTGAATGCACAGTGAGCTGCCAATCCTCTAATCCTGGCCGCCCATTCAGTGTGACTTTCTCCTGGTCGCTGTGATGCGGAGTAGAAATTGGATTTCTCCGCAAACCCAAACCTTTTTGGCGTGAAGTGGTCATCGAGAAGTTTCACAATGGCCTCGTAGTCCAATTCTTCAACTTTTTTGGGTAACGCCAGATCACTCGCTAGCTTGAACGTAGATTCGCTTAAAGACGTCAACAGAATCGCTCGTTTTTTAATGGCCGCCTTATCCAACACAGAGGTTATATCGTTGGCGATAAACCATTGCTCCAATCGCGATTTGTAACTGCTCCACTCGTGTGAAAGGTGGTCAAACGTACTGAGAACGCCAAAAGACACTCCCGAAGACATTTTGGTGGATAACGAGTCCAATCGTCGCCAGATGTTATGTATTTAGGATTTTGTGTGGCGGAGCGACGTCAATCAAACCAGCTAGTCAGTTGCACACTGTTTTATTTTATAATTAGCGACTACCGCCGGCACGCAGGCCGACTACCCTCTTATTCACAAATAATAGTCTTACATACCTAACATATAGTTAGGAAGACGCATGTTCCCACTGAGTTATCAACGCTTTCCAAAAACTGCATGAATGGGCCGGCTCGACCGGAGTGATACCACTGCCTCACAGAAAACCGGCGTGAAGCAGCCCCTGTGCTGTGTTTCGGTGAGTGAGTGAGGTTACCGGAGGCCCACCCGTGGGGGAAGGGGATAAGAGGTTGGCAGCGCACTTGTAACTCCACTGGTGTTGCAAGTGTCCATGAGCGGCGGCAATTGCTTACCATCAGGTGATCCGCCTGCTCGTCTGCTACCTATCACATTAAAAAAAAAAACTGGAAAAAGCATGTACCGTCAAGTCTTAAATAGGATTTTTTCATTGGCAGGTTTCGTGTTGGAGCAGGAATAAAACCTGCAATCTGCGATCGAACTATCTAGAAACTCTTCCGATTCGAATCTGGGTGTACTGAGCACGTCTGAGTGTGTTCACTCTTCTAGTATACAACCTCAACCCAAATCAAAGGTGTGTAAAATTTTTCCCTACTGTAAATTGAGTAATATTTTTTATTACATGTGATAGGTGGCAGACGAGCAGTCGGATAACCTGATGGTAAGCAATTGCCGCCGCCCATTGATAGCCAACTGCAACACTAGTAGAGTCACAAGTGCGCTACCAACATTTAACCCCCTATCGCCCAATAGACTTAAGTTTGAGAAGTTAGAATAATTAGTGTGAATCGTCTAGCGTCTGGTACCTACACACTGTTGACGCTTGTACAATAAAAGTCATCAGTGTGGCTGATAGTACATTGTACTAATTAAAATGTTAACTACTATTCCTTATAGTGCATATATACCTGAACAATTTACGAATATCATTTAACTGTGGGAGAGCCATGCTTCGGCATGAATGGACCGGCTCGACCGGAGGGATACCACTGCCTCACAGAAAACCGGCGTGAAGCAGCTCCTGTGCTGTGTTTCACCGAGTGAGTGAGGGTACCGGAGGCCCATCGGGGGGGAAGGGGAGAAAGGTTAGCAGCGCACTTGTTGCATGTGTTCATGGGCGGCAGCAATTGCTTAACATCAGGTGATCCGCCTGCTCGTCTGCTACCTATCACATAAAAATATATATATATATATATCAATATGATTCATTCATCCCAGCAAATAGGTGTGTGACTTCATTTGACACCGATTAAAATTTTACTTAGGTTTCTATATTTGCCAATGACTTCATATTTCTTGATAAGTCGAACTATAAATATTTATTACCAGTACCTAATAAGTTATATGTGTCAGTATACACCGCGAGTAATAAATAAATGAAATGTGTTTTGTATTTATTTACGGCTGTTAGACTTCACATTTGACCTACTTATTTCTATGAGAATAAAGATTAATGTGGCTAGAACTTGATTTTACTTGTAAATCCATACTAATATTATAAATGCGAAAGTAACTCTGTCTGTCTGTCTGTTACTCTTTCACGCCAAAACTACTCAACGGATTTAAATGAAATTGGTATACAGATAATCTAGACCCTGAGAAAGAACATAGACTACTTTTTATTGCGAAAAGGGGGTTGTAAGGGGTTGAAAGGGGGGTAAAAAGTTACTTTTCCACGCGGACGAAGTCGCGGGCGGCCGCTAGTAATCTATAATGCTATCATTCTGTACAGTCATCATTATTCTGTTTTCTATAATTACTTAATGCTTTGAGAGGGCTTGTTCGGTCCAGCCATCATTTTATTTCAATTAGTTGTGCTAAATTTAAAACCTCGTACACAGTAGACACAATAGAAAATCAATTGATTTATAAGGTCTTTTAATCATTTTAAGGCTTTGGGTCTTACCATAATAAAATCAGACTGGTTATCTCTAAACTACTTATACGTCAATCAATTTGAGCTATAAATTGGTTTTATGTTATTGAGAGTGCATCTATAAAAAGCATCATCCTCTTCTGCTCATTATTTGGAACAACTTTTATATGCAAATCATTATTTCCTTTTTCTTAAAAAATATCGAATAAATTATGTCAGTTTTAACAGAAATAATGTATGGACAGCCATACGACCGGTTCAATTGATATTGAACGCAAAATAATTTCAATTGATCAATTCCCTAATTATCTACATTTATTTTTGACTATTGGTAGGTAAATTTAGTAAGTAGATGATTTATTTGACGAATAAAGGCAGCCACTGAATCTCATAAAACAAAATAACAGCACCTTTATTACACAAGTCCACTTGAAATCGCCGCTTCTCCTTGTGTTTAGAATATTCACATTTGTACAACCACGCAACCTTATGTCTTGGACATAAGAAACTATTTCGAATAATAAAGTATATTCTCAGTTTAGTGCAACATTTTGTGGCCTATATTCTTGTTTATTTTTATCGCTTCTAAAAGTACATATTCTAAAAATCTCTACAGCCTATGACTAACATTTGTTTTCATGAATATCGCTGTGCGCCAGAGATAAATCTCCAACTTTCTATGTTTTGTTTCCTGAAGATGCAAATAAAGATAGCTCACCCCAGTTTATATTAGAAAGAGAAAAATCTAATTTTATACATAGAAGATGTTATTCCTTAATATATTAACATATTATGTTTAAATCACTTGATAAATACACAATAATTATGGAATCAGTATAAACAAACATGTTATACACAATGTTTACCTATTTATCACTGTCAGTCACATTCACTTTCACTTCTTTATACATTACGCTTTGTAGTTCTTGTTGTAAGCCAACAAAAAACTAAAGGCATCGATGGAAACAACACAAAATTTTCAATCACTATTCAAAAGTTCGAAAGAGTTCGCTCCGAGAGCATCTGCCCTACAGCCGGTTTCGTTCGCTTGTGCCCTACTGAATGCTGCCAAACACTACTTTGCGTATTATTATCCTATGTCGTAACCAATGCATATAGGTGACATCATGAATGGCCCAACAAATAGTCATGGACAACTTCACTGTCAAGGCCTCACATTATTTACGGAGATTATAACACCCGATACATACGACGAAATTTTCTGACGTAACTCACTATAATTATGTGTGATGTAAGACCGATTCTAGTTTTGTTTACTGAAACTATTACTAAGTTCAACAGGTTGTTTTCGAGGCAGGAGTCGTCAAAATTCTAAGTTCTCTAAAATTTAAACAACTCGCTCGAATGGATCCGAGAATAGTTGGAACACATACGCTGGCTTAAACGAATGCCGGTCTAAATTTATAATGAGTGCTACATCTACCGCGTCAGCAGGACTTGGGACTTGGTTACTGATATGGTGTATTTACAGTGGACTTACCCTGAGACCCTCCTCCATGGCGTGAAGACTCTCGTCGGGCAGGTCAGAGAGACGGGTCTGAACGTTTCTCACTTCCTCCAGCAGACTTTCAATATCGTTAGATAAGTCATCCTGAGAACACACGCTGTTATTAGCAAAACACAAAAAAAATATTAGCAGTTGATGATGACGTGATATTTTAACACCTTCTAAATACTGATTTGATTTCTTTACTAGCTTACTATTTAAAAGCTATAGTTGTAGCTTTTGTAGTGGATGGGCTGTTAGAACCACAATCACAACTCATGTTTCACAACAAACACAAAAAAATGCGAACAAATTTCACATGACGGGCTGTAGTTTGTCATCACATTCCCTTGATTTGTACCAATTTGATCTGAACCAAAATATTATTGTAAAGCTTCTAAATTACTTATTGTTAATCGCCCAAGAAAGATACACTTAGCAAACTTAATGCTAAACGAAATTAAATTGGAAATCATTATTATTAAATTAACAACATTTTGGAATTGTATAACTTTTCTATTAGCGAAAACTGCTTAAAGCATATGTATTCCATCTTATCTGTACTATTTGTTACATTTCACAACATTACAATGCTGTTTGTTTTCCATGAAATAAATAAATTATTGGAAACATTTACAAACTTTGTTAAAAGCTGGTAAAGTAATAATGATACTTTTCAAACAGTATTTTAAGGTGTTATAATTTCACGCAGCTGAAAATGGCAAAACAAAGGGAAAACTGGCAGACACGCTGGCATTCCATATCAAGGACTCTGTTAGCGGTACGATGAACAACATAAAATCACAAACAATTAGTGGAAACTTCGGACTTAGCATGCGAATATTGCATCTAACTATGAATTCATTCATATAACGGGCTTTACTAAACACATAACTTTACATCTTACGAAAATGACGCTATGCGGTATAACTAAAACAGTAACCAGTGCCAAGATTTTGAAATTGTTTAAGTTCAACAGAGTAACAAGCGTCTGCGATTATTTTATAAGTTTATTCTAATTTTGCAATCTCAGACAAATTGCTGTAGAAGCTACTTGCATAATTATAATGGAAGTATTTTCCACAGCAACAAATAAATTATTCGTGACCAATAAAAGCTCCAATCAAAGTAATTTTGTATACATTTAGTGTTAGCTTCAGTGAGTCAAGCGTGTTTGTAAGCTTGTAACTGAAATATCGATAAGCCAATATTTTAATTACTTTGTTGAACTTTATTATACTATTATATTATATTTTTTAAATGTAGTAGAAATCTTTTTTACTGTCATCATCAACTTGAAAACTTGGGCACTGATACTTAAAATCATTTATTTACGACATTCACGAATAGTATAAAAACTGAATTCCAAGCACGAACAAAACATTTACATAACTGCATACATGGTTTCTGAACTTTGATCAATATTTAAATGCATATGGATTAGGGTCATCTACTAGACCACACTCATATGATCAACATTCTATCTACCAGCCCTCATTCAGGAAACTGCAACTAGGCAAAACTGACCTGAGAAAAAATATTCTAAAACTGTTGTTGTAAATACTCCACTTTGATTGCTAAGCCCAAAATAAAAATCTAAAAATAAATAAAGCATCATCATTTGTCGGTCGTCTCGTAGTGATCAATTTCCAGCCTTCTTGATAAAGCAAGGGTTTTTAAACAAAAAATAAAAACCTTCAAATAAAACAAGAACTTCATAAACATTTATTTTATTATTACAGCAAATATTTTTCAGACCATTGTAAGACTAGAAACAAATGTAGCTGAAGTCATAGAAATTTATAGTTACTCGTAAATAAAATCTATTGATCTGACTAGACATATGACTAGACTAATGTAAGTTAAAAACACACTACATCGATTGTTTACACTAATACCAAATGCGTAACTCTAAATACTCCGACATACAGTGCATGCCAGAAATTGGCACTACAAGACGAACGGCAAAGTTGGCGTAGCTATACGACATTTCACGATACAGAGTCTCGTAATAAGTGAAATTAAGAATTTAGTAAGTATGTCATGCCAAACATAAACTATTAAGTGTAAAATTGTACAATACGACTGGCGGTCAGTCACCTTGGTTCTCCTGGGAGTTGCTTCTGCGGTCGCCGGCTCCTGTCGGGGTGAGGGTAGGGTATCTGGTTCTATAGGTGTGGTTGTTAGTATATCCTCTCGGGTGTCCGTTCCTACTAGAGGCGTATCCTCACTTAATAAGCCTGTCAGCGAATCCGTGGGTGTCTCTAAGCTTAAGTAGGAACTTTGATCTTTCCAACTACATATGCCACCTGGTAAGTCCATGGATATGTAGTTAGAGTCGAAAGGTGAACTGCGAGGGTCTTTGGGTTCCTCAGTGTCAGAGGTGTGGCCAGAACTACCACCTGGGTCTCTATCCTTATCGTTTTGATCTTTAGTCTCTGTTTCAGTACTAACTGGAGAAGCAGCTTTAGATTTGCTTGCCAAACTAAGGAAATATTGACATTCTGCGTCGTCATAAAGGTGTTTCTCAGGCCAGAACGAATTATCATTAGCTAAATTCTCTTCAATGCTTAAGACTTCATCAACAGTAGAGTGAATTTCTAGTTCAGATACAGGTTTTAATTCTTTACTCTCCGATATGGAGTCGTCCGTTATAAGTGTGAATTTTTGCTCGTAATTTAGTTTTTCCGCCTCATGAACAATGTGTTTATTTATCCAAAAGTTTTCGGGTTTTAGACATGCATTGTTAGTAGCAATATTGGATTCAATGTTAGTGCATTCTTTATCGGATGTTTCAGATGTTATTTTAGTTACTTCAGGAGTATCTACAGTTTGTGTTACTTGTACTGTATCTTTTGGTTTCAGCTGTGTATCGGTTGGTACTGAAATAATTTCTGTGATGGTTGGCTGAATTTGTGTGTCTAGTTGTGTGTGTATGATTGGTTCCGAATCACTAAGAAGAGAATCAATCATGCTGACGCTTATATGCTTGATGTCTAAATCTTCTTCGCTCTGAAGAATTTGGTCTTGCTCTATATCATGTTTTATTGACGAAACAGGTTGACTTATATCAAAGCCCAATTCATCTTCAGGGTCAGGTGAAGCAAGAACTGGTGTAATGTTTTCCGGGACGTCTTCACTGGGATATTCTAAAGAACATTGAATGTCAGCCAATTCTTTTGGTGTTCCTTCACTAACTTGCGACGAATCATTCTCGGGCAAAAGCATTTCCTCAATTTCCCTCTGTAAGTCAGCCATTTTGTTCTCAAGTGATTGTTCCTCAGTAATTTTACACTCAATGACATCTTGTTTTTTATTGGGTTGAGTGTCTAGACTTTCTTGAGTTTGTATGAATTCTTTCAGAGTTAGTGGAACATTTTCCGTTACAGCTGTTGCTGACAAATTACACTCTGATGCATTGCTAATTTCTATCACTTGTTCTTCTTGCATAGGTTGTTCCACTTCAACGGATATTACATCCGACAGGTTAGACAATTCTATTACAGTGCTTGGATCAACTTTCCAGAATTGTGCCTCAGTAAATAACCTATCTTTGACTGGTGTGTGTGATGATTCTGGGGTAGATATAGATGATTCAATGGGTGTGGCCAATGCTTTCATTTCAATTTTTGGTTCTGGGATGTCTTGTTCAGAAGATGTAACTTCTACAGGCGAACAAGAGTCACTAGGTTCAGCTGGAACAATAACGTGTTTTTTGTCCTTCTTTTTCTTTTTGCTTTTCCTCTTTTCTTCTACTATTTCAAGTGGTTGAGGATCTGATGTCTTAACTTGTACCTCTTCCTTAAGTGTGTTTATATCTTTCTCATCATCATTTTTCTTTGTTTTATCAGTGGACTTAGAAGATCGCTTCTTTTTCTCTTTCTTTGCTGGTAATTTATCTTCATCCGATGTACTTGGAACTATTTCAGGAACATTTGGTTTAATATCTTTATCTTTCGATTTCGAAGATCTGCTCTTTCTTCCCTTTTCTTTTCTAGCTGGTTGCTTGTCATCTTCAGATGGGCTACTTGGAAGTGATTCTACATCGTCAGGTTTCAAGGTACTAGTAAGAGCATCAAACCTGTTTTTCGACTTATCCCGCGTTTCCTCTGGCTGAGGTATATTTGATGTCGATCTAGAGCGATTATCCCTAGAACGAGAACGCGACCTCCTGTGTCTATCTACAGTAATGAAACCATCATCATCGACTGTTATTTCCGGTTTGTGCGATTCAGAGTCGGATTCATCAACTAGAATGACTGGAGGCCGTATTGGAGTGTGATATTCAGGTTCTTTTTGTACTTCGACTTGTAACCTTTCTGGGGATGGCCGACTTGCTGCTACAATTTTAGCCCAAGAACCAATTGCACTTACATCTTCTGGTAAAGTATCACTAATGACAGTTTCTTCTATGTCGCAAACAGGAGCAGGACAAATTTCAGTTTCTTGTACGGCCGGGAAAGATGTTTCCGATTGGACAATTTCCTTTTGTTCGTAAATTAACCCTTCTGCTACAACTTCAGCGTATGATTTTCCATCGTCTGCGGCTTTCTGCCATACATTAATTGGCTCAGAAATCGGAATAGAAGGTTCAGGTCGCGGCGCTGATGAAGATATTTCAGGCAAAGATGTAGATTCTTTCTTTTCATCTTTCTTTTTCTTCTTTTTGCGTTTGCTCTTTTCAGTAATTACTTCTTTAGGTTCTTGTTCTGAATCTTGTACCACTTTATCATCAGTTGTATCTGCTGTTTCAATTTCGGACCTTTCTTTCTTTGTTTGTAGTATAGAAGAATAAGATGTTTGCGGAATATTTGGCAGATTTTCGGTGATACTTTCCTCTTGTCCTTGTTTTTCAGTAGAAAATGGAGTATCTTGTGATTTTGTTTCAGTTGATTGTACCTGAGATGCAGTACTTTGTACAGCTTGATACATGTATGACGGTCTAAATTCTGGTGCATCAGCTGATAATTTTGAATACAGTACAGTGTTCGAATAGGACGGTTTGAATTCAGGGATAGAGTCAATCTCTGGGAGAAGATCATGCAAACTATGTATAGGAGATTTTTCGGGGCGCGGGGGTGTTTCAGCTTGGGGAACGTTAGATCCTACAACGTTTTCTATTTTGTTAGGAATATCAGAATGTTTAAGTGGTGCTTCCGTACTTTTAACGCTATCTGAAGTAATATCAGTCGTAGTATCAGGTTGAACTGACATTTGATTATTGTCTGTTGAATGTAGTATTTCAGATTGAACAACTTGCGCCGAGATAGTGTCAGGCTTTGCCGTAGGATCATTGGTAACAACCGAGATAATTTCTTGTGATTCAGCAACTGTTTGTTCCGCCATTATTAATTGAGCAGTAGAACTCATTTCCACGTTTTCAGATACAATTGATGTTTGTAATGATTCTCCTGTTTTAGTGGTAGTGCCAGTGCTTGGAGTATGGTCGCATTCAGATGCAGTCTCAGCAGTCATTTTTTCCATAAATTGGATTGAATCAGAATATTTAGATGTTTCTGTATTATCCTCAATTGAAACTAAATCATCAGCCCTTGGAATATTTTGTTCTTCCGGACATTCAATATTTAGTTCACGTGGATCAAATAGTTCAAACTGAAGTCCAGTTGATGTCATTATTTGTTTTGTTGTTAAAGAGTCTATCTTCGCATTCTCCATAGCTAAAAGCGCATATTCACGTAGTTGGTTAAGTTCAGGCGTCATATTTTCTGCTTCCCATTGTTTTTTCAGATGATCTGCATTATTTCGATCTTCAAATCCTTCCCCGACATTAACAGATGGTAATAATGAATACTCTTCAGAAGAAGGTAAGAAGTCAGTTTCTTCTATTTCCTGATTTACTTTTTCAGAAAGCAGGGAATATTTTGGTTCTTCAGATTCAGATGTTTTTAAGTCTTCAGTTTCCTTACTGGTATCAGTTTCATCACCGTATACTATGGGAACAGGAGTATTATTAAGATCATCGACCTCAAATGAATCTTGAATACTAACAGGCGATTTATATTCAATATTTTTGTTGGGTTCGTCTTCTTTTATTTCCGATGATTTGACATCAGTTTTAATTGAGTCATCCTTGACACTTTCAGAGGCAATTAGTTCAATTGTTTGTTTTACAATTGTTTTATCAGTCAGTATTGTTTGACTAACGACATTTTCGAGGGCGGCATTTTCACTATTTTTTATTTCTGAAGAGTCTAATATCGGGGTTTCATTTAATTTTGTTGTTAACATTGTTGCATATTTTTGCTCTGCATCTTGTATTTCATGATAACTGTGGCGCATTGGTTCAAATATTACTTGTTCAGTTTCGCGCTCTGAAATGTCTTCTTCTAAGATGGTCTCCTCGATAGAAGATTGTTGAATTAGTGTTAAATCTTCTGTACGTGTTGCAGGAACTGGCTCTAGTTCTTGTGGCCTATCATTTGAATTTTCACTTGTAACTACTTCATTAACAAGGTCAGCTACTGTAGTTCGTGACTGAGCATAAATGTACTCGGCATCTCTTAGCTCGTGATAGTTGAATGATAGCGCTTCAAAAATACGGTTTATCCTTTCCGTAGTATGCTGATACTCAATGGTCGTTTGAGATTCATCTATTAATTCATTGGTTCTAGTATCTTCAATATGATTAACTTGTATCAATTCAGCAGCTTGTTCATTGTGTATATTAGGAAGATTTTCTGTAGTGTGTGAACTTGTAGCAAGGGTTGCAATTAATTGTTCTGCATCGCTTATTTGCTGATAACTTTCTATTTGTTCTTGTGGTAAACTTAAAGGCTGAAGTCTTATCCCACTATTATCTTCAGTTTGGTACTCTGTCGCATCTACCACAATTGAAGATTCTTTATCACCACCCAGATTTATTTCTTCAATTTCGGGTTTATCATTACTCTGAGAAGCTCTTTGAACATTTTCTTTATTTTGACATGCTTGCTGGTTTTCATCATCATGAGGAATTTCTTGTACGTTTTCATTATTATCACTTTCTTCTGGAACATGAACTTGAAGGTTGACTGAACCAGCGAACAGTGGTGCTAAGTTGCCCCCATCTAAGATTATATCTTGTGTTTCACGACTCCCACTTTCAATCACAAGTCGTCTCGAAGCCTGTTCATTTTTAATTATCTTTGCATGTATGTCATTTGTTTTAGTTTTTGGCGCTGGGGGCAGAACACTTTGGTCGCCTTGCAAAAGTATATCTTTAACTGTTATTTCAGATGGAGACATTTCACCAGGTAACGGTTCTGGGCTATGTTCCAAGTCTCTTCTTGTTTTAACTTCTGCGTCAGATGTATGGGATAGTTCAGTGATAACTAGTTTTTCAGTGTTACTATCCCAAAACATACAATAAGCAGGCATGCGGCTAACGGACACTTCAGTTGATTCTGTAGGAGGCTCATCTGAAACCCCTGCATTTACGTTTTCTGCATCATTTTGAATCGCATGCTCATCAGTTTTTTTAAGAGCTAGTCTCAATTCTGCATCTTGTAATTGTTGGTAATTGAATCTTGACGCTTCTGCGTCTGGAATAGTTTCACCTACTTCCTCTAGTCGATTTTCTTCGATATGTGCTACGTTACTTGTGGTTTCATCTCCAGATACATCCTCAAAAGTTTCTTTTACTTGTTCTTCTGATTTAACCGATTCATCTTTCTTGTCAACAGCTGAAACGGATGTTTGTTCACTTCTGGCTTTTTGTGCCGCTAGTGATCCATAAATACATTCAGCGTCACGTAGTTCGTGATAGCTTGTTCTGTTGACTTTGTCTTCTTTTGAGACAGCGAATGTTTTTTTGTCTTTAGAGACTGTATCAGATTGAGGATTTTGTAGTTTTCCGGCAGAAGCGTCTTCCGCTTGTTCAGGCACATCTTCCTTTGGTTTAGAAACCTTTTCTTTCTGTTCGGAAATTTGTAAACATAAAGTTGGTTGGTTTTCTTTCTTGTCAACACTTTGGCTTTCCTTTACTGAGCCTGATTCTGTGTTATCTGTAAACGGTTGATATGAAATTGTACTTTCATTTTGTTTTTTCTTTTTGGGTTTCTTACGTTCTTGGACTGAACCGAATATTGCTTCTTCTAAAACTACTCCATTGTCATCTTCAGCTGGCAGCTGTTGGCTGCAGCTGGGCTTGATACTAGGATCTTTTACAGTTGCATCTTGGAATACTGTAGATTCGACAATGGCTCTAGTTTCGGTGTCAGAAAGCCTTTGCATATCAGTTACTAGCACTGTCTTCTAATACACTAGAAGTTTTCGTGGCTTCTGTAGTAACAATTACGTCATGAATACATTTTTGATCTTGAAGGTTATCTTCATGTGATGTTGTCTTAGTGTTCACGTTTTCCGATACAAGAATTGATCTACTTTTTTCTTCGGAAATCTTTTCTGATGTTAAGAAATTGTCAGTTACTTCTTTATGTGTAACAGCAGTTTCTGTTATAGCAGGTTTTTCATCACTAGTTAGGTCCGCAGCATATTCTTCAAAGACGTTAGTTACACTTTCATCGATTGGAGGTGGCTCTTCTAGTGAATTGCTTTTGCTGCTAAATACTTTTACTGTTCTGATTGGTGGCAATTTCTTCTCTTCGTGAGTAATAAGATATATAGTACGTGTCTCAACTTCTTTTGGTATTGTTTCATAACGAGTGATTTCTTCTACAATATTGATTGACCCACGTTTAACATCTTCAGATGTAAAGAACTTGTCATTATTATTTTGCTCGCTTGAAGGGCTCGACATTGCGGATGAGGTTTCTTGTTTTGAGTCCCAATGTTTAGTATTTTTATTTGATTTGACACTTTTAGTTACATTTGTAGTATCTGTATCTTTGCTGACATCAACAGGTTCCTCATTTTGACTTTTATCTAACTCTGAAACGTTTGTTTCTTGAAGTATAGTTACTTCTGTAGCAATTTGCTGGTTAATCTGTTCATTATCAGCGTCTGGGGTAAAACTAGATGTATTTTGTTTCGTAGTTTCAATAGTTGGTTCCGCAAGGCTTTCTTCTTCCTCGGCTATTAGGGCATTCCAATCTAGTGTGACTTGTTTAGGCGAAGAATCAGTACCAGAGATGGTTTCACACACTAATACATTTTCATCTACAAAGGTCGCATTATCATCGACCGTTCCAGTTTCAGACGAAGTTTGCTTGACGACTGTCTCGAACAATGTTTTTTCAGTAGTTTGAATTTCGATTATAGGCTTGTCTTGTGCTGCTTCATCAGTTTGACTGTGTTCTTCTTTTGGTGACTTTTGTTTTTGTTCCTTCGTGAGCTTTGAATGTTTCTCTTTCGGTTTCTTTTTAGAAGATTGAGCATGTTCTATTTCTCTTAAAGCTCTCTCTACTTCATCGTCTGGTATTTTTTGCTTCTTAGACTTTTTCTTTTTCTGGAACTTTGATTTCTTCAAGGGGATCTTCTTGTAATTCTTCAATTTCTAAAACCATATCCTTGGTTACTTTAGGTTCTGATGTTTGTTCTTCAGTGTCTTTCTTTTTCGGTTCTGGTTTGAATTCCTCGACTTGTTCAACAACATTAGGAATTTCTTTCACTATTGGGTCTATGACCTTTACATCTTCTACTAGTGGAATATCAACCACATCTGTGGTTTCAAATAAGACGTGTTCTTGAATTTTTTCAGACTTCTTGCTTTTTTTCTTTTTCTTTTGTTTAGGTTCATCAGCTTCCGATTTTTTATTCACATTTTCAACAATTTTTTCAGGTTCTGATTTTTCTGAATCTAATGGTTTCTGTTTGTCTTTGTTTTTCTTTTTCTTTTTCAGTGTAGAAGATGAAGACTGATCCTGTGGTTGATGTTCAGTTGGAATAACTGAACATATATCTGTCTTTGACGTTGAGTCAGCGTCAATAGAAGAAATATCTTCGGCGGTTATATCTTGTTGCTTAGATATAGACGTTGCATTCGTTTCAATATTAACAGAATAACTCTCCGATAACTCTGTGTAAGATAAAGGTTCAGATTCCTTTTGTTCTTGTATTTCTACATTTTTGCTTTCATCCTTCTTATTTAAATCAGATAATATTTCTTCAGTTGCAAGTGGTTTTTCAACTGCATCAATGATTAGTTCAGGTTCTGATTTTTCGATATCTAAAGGTTTTTGTTTATCTTTGTTCTTCTTTTTCTTCTTTAGTGTGGAAGCGGTTGACTGATCTTGTTGATGTTCAGAAGGAACCATTAAAGTTTTATCGGTTTTTGACAGTGGCTTTGACTCTTTTATAGAAACGTCATCAGTAATGTTTTCTTTTTCAGAAACGGAAATAAAATCCGTATTGTCATTTCCCGTAACGTTTTCCATCCCAGTTCCAGTGAAGGTTGATATTTGAACTTGGTTTTGTTGTTCTACTATCACTACGCGTTCACTACTTTCCTCTTTTAGGAATGTAGTAGTAGCGGCTTTCGATTGTTCAACAATTTCATCAAAAGAGTGTAATTCCTTTTTACCCTTCTTTTTTTTCTTTTGACTTTCTTTTACTGGTTGCTCCAGTTCTTTTACTGATTCAGACATTATTGTATTCTCAGTAATTTTGTCGTCTTTTTTATCCGAACTTGTTGACAAAAGATCTCTGCTCTTATCACGAGCTTCTTTGCCTTTTTTCTTCTTACTTTTATCGGATTCCTCTATTTCTTTAAGCGCTTTTTGTATTTCATCTTCAGCTATTTTGTTTCTTTTAGACTTATGCTTCTTTTTAGATTTCTTTTGTTCATCAATGGCAACAGTATCCGATTTTTCTTCGTCAGCTGTTACTATTTCTGTTATAGTTTCAACAACAGTAGCACTATGCTGTATTTTCTTTGTGACTTCCTTATTCACTGTCTCTGTAGGTTCTTTTGCTTGAACTTTGACAGGTAATTTAGGTGCAGTAGTAATTTCTATAGGCTGCTCAGATTCAGGAATCTCATCAAAGTCTTGTACTTCAATAACTTTTTTTGATGTCTTTTTCTTTTTCATAATTTGCACGTCATGCGCCTTAGTAGGTCTCTTTTCAGGTGCACGCCGCTGACGTGGCATGTCTTTTGAGCGACTGCGTTGGAAAGGCTTCTCTGGTCTTTCCGTTTTTGTTCTTATTATTTCCACACGCTCAGTTTTAGGCTCAGGAGCCTTTTGTGGAGGTGGCGACTTTTCTACACATTCTACAATAATTTCTTTGACCAACTCCACCTGAGCAACTTGTGGCTTTGGTAGTGACATAACACTATGGTTTTTAGACTGCTTTCGCAAGCCTAGTGCTAATATTTCGGCGTAAGACAAATCCTGCGAGCGATATTTAGCTCCGGGGCTAGTGGCTCGCTGCTCCCGGTCGGGAACGCTTAGTTCAACAATCCGTGTCGGTGAGTGTCCTACACTTTGAACCGTCTCCACATCCAAGGGGACCGATTTATGAATTTCAGACGATACCTCAACATGAGGTGTCTCCATGTAATATTCGTGCACTTCACGACTAACGGGAGTAACACGGGAGAAGTCGTCTCCATACGAAACTGTGTCGTCCCTACACGTTTCACTTTCACTGACATCGCACACGCGAGTCTCACTGTATCCGCCGCCGTCGTCCGGCGGTTCGCACTGCACGATCACACTACTAACATTCTCACTCGGGCGAGCGTCCACATCCATTAGTAGGTTCCAATCTGTTTCGGGTCTGTCTGGTTCGGGTGCTCTCTGCTCGCTCGGCTGTCTCTGAGCGCTGGGCTGTCTAGACCCGATCGAGCTCGACCTCGAGCCGTAGCCTTTGACTATCTCGGCGTAGGTGGTCCCGGCGGACAGCCAGGCGGGGCTGCGGGCGCGGGCGCGGCGCTGCGGCGAGCGCGCGCGGCGGGCGGCCCGCGCGCTGTCGCCGCTCGACACGAGCATGCTCAGAGTGGCCACCGGCTCCTCCGCCGCCTCGCTAGCGCCCGCCGGCATCACGAAGTAGGGGTCCAGCTCGTAGATAGCCCGAGTCAGCTCTTCGATTCGCCGGGCGACCTCCTGATACGCAAGTACGGACATACATAATTTACATGGGGTTATTGGCTAGTCAATGACGTGGGCGATGAAGCGGGATGAAGAAAGGAAACGACGGTGGCTGCGGTGCGTCGAATACGTTTAATCGATACATCAAATACGACAACATTATCATTAAAAAATTACAAATTAAAAATAGGAATAGAGACTAATCGCGGAGCTACGCGTCCCGGAGCGGATCTGAGTCCGGACTTCCGCGTTGAACTAGCAGTTTGATGCGCTCGTTGCGCGCCTGAATCTTACTCTGGAGCGACTTAACTCTCTCTCGACACTCCTGACAGAGGATATGGTCGAAGTGTTAGTGGCGTCGGGGTGAAGGGAAGGGGAGAACAAAAAGAATAACGAAATAAGTAAAGAGTACGAGTGCGCGGCGTGTGGCTAATGTACAGTGATCCTAGTCGGTAATAAACAAAACTAGAACGCTCGCTAGCCACCTACTTGTGTCGGTGCGAGTGACGGCGTCAGAAGAGGGGCTTACCTGTTGGTGTCGCTGCGCGCGCTCGGGCTCGCGCGGGCTGTAGTGCGGCTGCGCGGCGTGGCGCAGCTGCTGCTCGGCCTGCAGCAGCTGCGCGCGCAGGCGGCCCACGTCCGCGCAGTACGCCTCCACCTGCGCCAGCGCCGCGCCCAGCGCCTGCGCCTGCGCGCCCGTCTGCGCGCTCAGCGCGTCCAGCGCCGCCGCCAGCGCGCGCGCGCTCGCCTCCACGCCCTCCGGGCCCCGCGACCCGGCTGCCACGCCGTCCGGCCCGAAGTGCACCTACAAACACATCAAGTTACAACCTATCCTCTTGTACCACCACTCCTCCTCCGATATTCCTCCTCAAGTCGAATTTTAATGCTGTAACACGAGATCAGAACGTAAACTCACGTTCAGTTTTTCAACAGCATACGAGATCTTCGTCTTTTGCGTGGAGATGTCGTTTATGAGTTTTTCTCGAAGCGCCAGACGATCGCGTAGTGGCTTCTTCGCATTCTGGGGTGTCTCAAGTGTCCGCGCAGTGGCCTCGAGCCAGTGCCCGACGTCCTTCAACTTCTTCTCGCACCTCTCCCACTCCTCGGCCAGCTCCTGTAGCAAACCGTTCTGCGAAAAGACAAACAATGTTAGTTCAGCCCGAGCTCGACGACGTAGCTCCAGAAATGCAGGCAGATACTGACAGTCTTCGCCAGCCTCTTCTCGACGTCGACTGTGGCGTTTTCCGCAGACTCGAGTCTTGAAGGAAGGTCTCCTGGACTCGTGACGCGTTCGATTGCCTCTATCTCTTTGGCCATATCTGCTAAGTTTTTGGCTTGCTGCTTGCAACTCTTGAGCGCGTTCTGTAAACATGAAAATAGTATTAGAATGTATCTAATAAGAAAACATGACTCATTATCATACGAGACCTTACCCCATATTCAGTCTGTTTCTGTTGCGCCTCCTGCAAGTCGGCCAATGGGAGTGGCCGCGCAAGGAATGCACGTTGTGTTTCGACCCAAAGTAGGACTTTCTCCAATAATGCAAGGAATCTAGCTACTGCATCGCAGGCATCCTCGACGGCTGCCTGCCTCGCTTCCAGCTCACTGCACACGGCAGCAAACTGTTCGGTGAGGGCGGTGACAGTGGACTGCACCAGCTGTCTCTCGCCGGCGTCGCGGCTGCCTTCAACAATAGCGCGCGCGTTGCGCGTCAGGCGCTCGACTCGGTCGGCGATGTTTGGCACTTCAGATCTGGTCGCGACCAGGCGCTCCCGGTAAGGTTCAGGCGGCGACGTGCGGTCTCGCGCCGTCAGCTCGGCCGCCTTGATCCACGCCTGCACGTCCTCGACGTCAGTCGCGTACTCCGAGCGAGCTGTGCGCGCACGCTTCCATTCCCTCTCCTTCTCCTCCATGGCTGCTGCTAACGCCTCCGAAGACAATTCTAAAGCGGACAACTCCTGGGCCACGTCAGCCGGGGCTGACCCGCCGTATTGTTTCCTGCTCTCTTCAGTAAAGTTCTTCGTGCGCTCCACCAAATCGGAAACTTCCTTAGTTAGCGCGCGTACGCCTTCAGTTTCGTCCTCGCCGAACACGTAGAAAGTCCTCACTTTAGCGATGGAAACTTCGATCAGTTGCCGGAGTTCGTCTATCTTCTCCGACACGCGGTCGAAATCAGAAACAATCTTGTCTATCTCCGCGAGCCTCGCCGCTATTGTCTGTCGCAATCTGTAAAAGAAAGACAAATGTTAGAACGTACTTTGCAGCGAGTATTATGAGAGTGTGGAAGTTTGGGGCGCACGCGTTAGGCGGAGCTGCCAAAATGCGACGAAAATAATCCGGCGGCGCGGCGTGACGCGGCGCCCGTGACGGGGCAAGGTCGCGGCGGCGCCGGTGTTGTGGTGGCCGCCCGGCCTACCTCGTCGTTCGCGCTCGTTCGTTCGCGGCGATCCGCTCGCGGCGCCCGCCCGTCGCTCAATGAACCGTTCTCGATAGATTCGCTGGACGCATCTAATTTTAAATTCCACGCTCTAATGTTTGCACGGTGACATCAGAGCGCGCGAGTTTTTTCGGTGCATATGCCGGCGTGTTTACGTTTTGCACACACCGCGATGCCTCCGCTGACGCCGCGGCCTTGGCTCGAGGCTTCTCACGCCAACCATTACTTAATGCTGAACTTGGACGGCCGCATCGTTTAAGCGAAAAATGTTGCGGACCGGTCGTGGAGTTGCGCAATATGAATGACATGCGCTAATGCGCTCGAGGCACGGCCGGCCGGCGCCGCGAGTTCTGATCCGACGCAAGTAAACACATGAAGGGAGCGATGCCAAAAACTACAAGTCTTACATTAAACAAAAACTGCCTTCGATCCTAATCCACCGAAATACAACTAATCCCGTGACTCATCTCGACACGTAGGCACATTCACAGTCGTATCACATAATTCAGCGCGTTTAAAACGAACTAAGTGTTTGCGGGCGGACGGCGGCACGTCGGAGTCTCCTTATGCCGTGAACTGAAGTTTGTAACTGTTTATCTTTCAAGTCGGACTTCGGGGCCGGTTTCGGGCGCGTTGTTTTTAGCACGCGGAAGGGCAGAGTCGCTCGCGTGGCCGCTCGCTGCCGGTGTTTCCCGCATTCGACGCGATCGTGTGCACATCGCGTCCGCCTCGTAATACTTCTCCTTTGAAAAAATCTATACTTGATTCAGTCTAAGATGGCGTATGTTCTAAGTATAGTCCTGTGCCGATGCCGGCTTCCAGTGCAGACTGGGAGGCCCTGACCTATAAAGACGTGGTGCGCGCATGCGCGCTAGCTTCGGAAATAGTAGTCTGCCAGTGTGAATAACGATTACACGTCCCCCGTGCCCTGCCGCGTCTGGAACGCGGGCCGTTGGAGTTGATGCCATATTTCGCAGTTTATAAGAGTTATTTTTAGGTGGTATTGATCGGGAGGTAGGATGTTGTGGAGTCGGCGTGTAATTGCTGATTGATTGTGTTCAGCTGGTCGGGATGGTCGGGTAGGTCGGAACAGCGCTCGGCCTAGGCACCTAGCCTCAGGTACGCGTGGGCGACTGGGCGGCGCTGAATCGATAACAATCCGCGACAGGCGCGTGCTGAACGCCCTAGGATACTTAGATACATCCCTTTAACTACGTCTCCTACCAAACATTCTGAACAACGCATTTTCTACGACTTATGAAATTCGTCGAAAAACTTTTCGACTTTCCATACAAAATACTCCGCCACGCCATGTGACCGATTTTGTAAGAAAAGTTTGAAAATTTTTTTATGCGATTTCCCAAAAGTTATAAAACAAATGTTGTCCAGAATAATCGGCAGAAAGCGTGGATGTGAAAGTTTAAAGATTTATATTTTTTTAGACCACTCTACCTATGCGGTATAACAAAAATGATAAAGATAAAATTGTGTATGCTAATTAAGGGGCTATACGAATGAAACTAGCGCCGCCAACCTATTTACACTGATTGTGGCGAAAATACGATATTTTTTAAGAAAGCAAAACATTACAGACTTAGATAAAAGTAAATTGAATTTTTCAAGATGCAATGCAATATATAAAAACACGCGATAAGTAACAATAACGTCAATTATTGCTAAAAGTGGCCGTTTATAGCAATAATTAACATTATTGTTACTTGTCGCGTGTTAGAAATATTGTATTGCATCTTGAAAAATCGAATTTACTTGGATCTAAATCTGTAATGTTTTATTTTCTTCGGCGCTATTTTCATTCGTATAGCCCCTTAACATTACATTAGACCGCAAATGGGATGGGTACAATATGGGTGCACCCAAAAAGCTATACTCCCATGAGTGAAATATTGCGTCCTGCGCATTGTGACTATGTCAGTTTCCGCGCAGGAAATGACTATGACATCACCGATCGAGCCGAATATTCATCGAGCACCTATCCACTGACAGGGTTAATCAGTCATTCTATTTCCGTATAATTTGTAATACCTACCTAGTAGATAAAAGTCAGTTTTCGACCTTTAATGTAATAGGTAGTATAGTATAATAGGTAGTAGTATGTACTCGTAGTAGGTTTACATACAATTCAATTTCTTACTCCATTACCAATACGCTCTTCCGCGTTATTGTTATGTCTGTTGATGTTGTGCCATATTTGTATTTTGTATACAGATACCAAAAAAAGAAAAGATACAAGGTGGGTATTGTACAGACAATATAGGATATCTAGGTGACTGACCAGCAGACGAATCACCTGATGGCAAGCGACTGCCGCCGCCCTTAGACGTTAAGTGCTGAAGATGCGAGTACGATTGCCGGTTGGCACCTCCTATGGTTATCTAGTGCTAAGTAGTACAGACCTACAGGGAATCCTCTCGTTTCAAACTTGATGATCGGTTTGAATTATTTTAGTTTGTTCCATTTATTGTTTCCTATCTCACTCTTAATTGCGTCCAAAGGAAATCTAAATGTTTTTAAGTTTGTTTTTTATGTGCTAGGTAGCAGACGAGCAGGCGTATCACCTGATGGTAAGCAATTGCCGCCGCCCATGGACACCTGCAACATCACTGGAGTCACAACCTTTTATCCACTTCCCCCGATTGGCCCTCCGGTACCCTCACTCACTCGGCGAAACACAGCACAGGGGCTGTTTCACGCCGTTCTGTGAGGCAGTGGTATCACTCCCGTCGAGGCCGGCCCATTTCATGGCGAAGTGTGGCTCTCCCACATAATTGTTTCATCGTACTCTTTGGCCAATTTTTTTTTATAGTATAGGAAGGCAAACGAGCAAGCGGGTCACCTGATGGTAAGTGAACACCGCCGCCCATGGACATCAGCTACACCAGGAGTGCGGATGCGTTGCCGGCCCTTTAAGAAGGTATAGGCTCGTTTGGTCGTCGAATGTTTCTCCGTTTAAGATACTTCAGGTTTATTCCCATCAAGTGTTTCGCAACCACCTTTGCGTTGCTTAGCAACACCCTCTACGTTTCTAATCATGGCTCGCCAGCCTAAAATAACATGACTAGCTCTGGTTCGGTGGCCACGCTGCACGCGTTGCAACACAGCGCGGCGTCAAGCCCCGAGTATGCAGGCGGTGACGAGCTACATATGTGCAAAGCGTTCGGTCACAGCTCTATTTACTTGATGTACAGATAGCCACGCGTTAGTTTATTTTTATGCAAAAGAGCAGACGGTTCACCTGATGGTAAGCGATTGCCGCCGCCTATAGACACCTGTAACACCAACTGTCACTACTTATAAGTATTAAATTGAATTTTTTCATCTAATTCTCACCTTAAAATAAAAAAAAATCTACGTCTCATAAATTTATTCCGTAATGAAATACTTAGTTTAAATCCTTGTTTATTTATTTCGATAATGTACGTACAAGTAAATTTCCATATTATATTTTTTTGTGATAGGTGGCACACGAGCAGAAAGATTACCTACCTGTAGCCTTACCATGAGTTTGAAATACTATCCTCGCTATCGAAAACTATCGCTTTGTCTCTTTCATTGTGATGCATTTGAAAGAGACAGAGCAATAGTTTACGTTATGTCAGTTTCCGATGTCAACTCATGGTAGCGCTACTGATCATGGAATCGTGCATATAAGGTGCATTTTTATCGAACTATCATCACTCTAAGTTGTATTTAGTTTCTCTGCACGAAACCAAACATTTAAAAAAAGTCTAAAATTCGTTGGTCACGGTTTTTGAATCTGCACTACACTATATCTTGGTAATTAACCAGAAATAGCTGAATTATAACATTTTCGTAACAACACCACAAACCACTGGAACTAGTGTTGGCGGGAATTTTCTCGGTTTTGCATTTTGATTTTAATCTTGCATCTTTAAATGATTGCATAATTGAAGTACAAAAACCAAAAGGACAGCATATTTTAAGTTAATCAGTGATTTTCAGTTACTTGTGTGGTTCTTTAAGGAATCTGGGAATACATCGGAAGAGACCACGAATGCATTAGAAAGATTGAGCATTGATAGCAAATAGATTAACGAATGATAAAATATCTGACTGCAAGAACCTTTTATTATTGCCAACAGATTGTGACTTAGATTTAGTGCGCAGGTTTAAATACCCAAAATCAACCTGATTTGAGTAAGAATATCATTGAGGCTGCGATTAACTAATTGATAACATGCAAAGTTATCGATATATTAGCGAAAGGTAGGCAGGCACGAGAGTCACATACACATAATATAGAGTTTAGACTCAATATTATGAGTACGCAAGTAAGCCACGGGTGCACTGACACAAAACTACCTAAGGTCAAGACTGCTAAAGTCTCGGTCTCGTTTTGGTCTTGCGTTTGGGCGACACTAACTGAACGCACAGTAGCACACCTCAAGGTTGCCGAAACAAAACATAGTTTTATTGTTCACCGCTGCTGTTTTACTATCCCTAAATCTTATTTAAGCTTCGCCCAACGGTTGAAGCGTTAATACTATTCGTCACCATTACGCAAGTTGATGACATAGGAATAGGAATAAGTCTATACTTATCAATGCGAGTCAAACGAATTCAATCACTATGCTCCGCGAGTTTGAATTCAAAATCTCTAAGAGCGAGTTGTGACATCATGGTGTTAAAAAAAACGAATCCGTTTTTTTATTTATACTTATGACATTTTTCGTTGGTGATTTCATGATTCGAGCATGTGAAGTACTCGCCAGGTCCCCTGAAATTAATGAGCTATCATTTTTTACGAGAATATAGAATTGTTTGAACAAATTTGTGAATACTTCAAGGCTCTTTTTTATTTATTTCGTGAAAATATTTAGGTCCGTAGTAAATAAAGCTAGCGACTTCTCTTTTAGACGTCGATCTATAGTTAGTTGAGATTGATTTTTTTTTTAGTTTAGGTTAGCAAATAACTACGAGTGCGCGTGTAATTGTATCATATCGTCTAGGTATGCTGTCTTCTAGGCAAAATGTTTGGTATCTTATTGTATTAGTAAACTGGGGGAAATGATGAAACTGTACGTAACTTCCACGGAGGGTTACGTCGATGAGAATAGCACTAAATAAAACACACTGGGTAGCAAATAAACCGAAGGTCTTAGCTGATTTTGATACAAACAATACGCTTTCTTATACAAAATCAGCTGGTGGCTCAGTAAAGTATTTGCTGCCTAGTGTACCAACTAAATTACCTACCAAAACATTTTTAGTTTTTAAAGCATTTCCCACGTGTCCAAGTTTGCAGCTACCAATTAAGTAAACTTTAGGTCAACCGGCAAGTCGCCCTTGACCGCCCATATGTGTGTGACACGAACAGCCGACCAATTACGCGATGACTTCACCACTCAACCCAACCCTGCCATTTTACCTCGTATTCCACCGCCACAAGGTCCAAAATCAACTTTTCGAGCTACCCTCGTAAACTGATGGAATAAATTTGCCAACCGTATGGGGCGAACCCAGACCCTTTTAAGTTATTTTGATCCTTGCATTATTGATTTAAAGTCGAATTTGCAATGTTAGTAAGTTTGCGTGACGTAGATTTTGGCAATAAAAGTTGTCCCGGCTTCCATTGGGAATTTTAATGCTTTCGACAGAAGTTTCTTCGTATCGTTGACGTGGGAACAAAGTTATGTTTAACCAAACCGATTTCATAAAGGTTCGGTAACAAGTATTCCAGAAAAACATGCATAATCGATTTTGCTGCTTATCTCATTCGTAAAGAGAATAAGTATCTAAAACTGACAGACCGTAGAACCTGCTGCAAATTAGATAAGTTATAACCTTAAAGCTTAACCTTTTAATATATAGTAAAACTACTATTTAGAGGTTACGGTCGCTTCACACTTAGAATGTATAACGACATACAGATATACAACAGTCTCTACATTGTGTTTAAAAATATTATACTCGTATTACTTGGCTCTACCCTGCGAACTGAAAGCTAATAATTCTTAATTGATAGTTAATTATCTTCTATCAAATGGCTGACTGGAATTAATTATTACAAGCTATGAGACCGTCTATTGTAGTTTCTATTTTAAATTGTATTTGAGTATTTGTGTGTGCAATAATGAAAATTTATCTATTCATAGACGTAGTGATCGATTTTTAATTTATAGTTTTAAACTAGGAAAAGTATTAGCGATTAAGTACATTTTAAATTACAAAGGTATTGTTTTGAAGAAAAAAATTGGCATGTCTAATTACACCAATGACAAGTGACTATGTTGTTGGGCGCCATATTTCACTGGGTCAGTAGGAATTTATAATTTTGTCCCGAAGCAAAGACATCGCGCCGCTGACAGCCAGTTGACGTTCTGCCAACCGTCGACTTTTGCATCCTCCTTCCGGAATTTATTTAAAAATTCTAGACACTCGCTTGAAATGTTTTGAATGCAGATGTTTCCGTCTCGTTTCACGTAATTAACTCGGTTAGAAATCGAGATTACATCAAAGTGTGACGGTAAAAAACATTAGTTTGTTGCATGTTACATTCGTCTGTCCGTTCGCTTTTGTTTTCCTTTGCTTCCGATTTGTCATGAAAGTGTCCCCATATGTTATATTGACGACGGTCATCCATCAGAATAAAACCTGCTTTGATTCTGTGATACTTATAATACGAATAAAACAACAGGTGCCGTATTAAAATTCATATCGTAACTGACGACCGAGGTTTTGCCTCCTTTATTTATCACTGGGGCCTTTTAAAGGCTACGCATTAATTCAAAATGCTATTTATGTCCAACAGACAAGACACTTGCGTGGCAGAAAAGGCCCTAACATAGAAAGCAAGTAATCGCTACTATGATTGGATTAGACTCAATCATCGCGTAATGCGGATTGGTGACCACAAACCCGAGCTATGTTCGAAAAATTCGGAACATAGTATTTGCTCGATCTGGGAATCTAACCCAGGACGGGTTCATCAGACGATCATGGCTCGATACTTAGGTACACCACAGGACCAATGGAGAGTTGGTTTTGGTTAGACATAATAACAAATTAACACCGTCTTAACATTATTTGCTAATGAAAACAATGACACGAAAGATTTCAGTCTAAATGTTTGACAGCAAGAAGTAGGTAATTATCGCGACAATCTTGAAAGATGTAGGCGTCAGACAAAAAATCGTAAAGCGATAGAAAAACGTTAAAAGCTGTCTAGCAGGAAAATCGTTTCTGAAAATATAAATCCGATACTTAGTTTACGTTCCTGGCGATGCTAGAGGACAATATAATGTACTTTGCAGCCATATCATGAATAACCAGATTAACGATAGGTAGTGGGTGCATAATTCCGAGGCTAATGACCCGACCAATGAAGCTAATTTCGTGCAAAGACGAAGTAGAATAAAACGTATAAACCGATGTAGTCACTTATATCAATCGAATTGATAGTTGCGTATTTGGCATTTGCTTGGATGCGCAGAACACAACCGTCATACTATGATTCCTAATTTCCAAGGGCACAAAATAATTGGTGCCAAGAGCGTGACTATGGGGTGGCAGGGCTGGCAAAATGCCACGGACCCCCATCTCAAGAGGGTTACAGGGCCAAAGAGGCCGCGAGTTCAACATTTTAACAACATTTTAGATGTAACGGGTTAGGTCCAAAATGTTGGCGGCCTCATGCGAAGAATTTGCAACGGACCTCAGGGGGTATAGTAACGCCACTGTATGGTTCATCAAGTAAGATCGAAGTGGGAAGACTATCGCTTATTACATTTCTAAATCAAAGGGGTAACATTCCCGACCTTTATTCATCTTTACGAGCCTGATTTACGAGTTAACCGAGCCGTGCGCACGGAAAAATTCCATCAATTTATTAAAACTGGGCAATAATCTGCCCTTGAGAACAATAGAATAAACATAAAAAATGTGACAGTTATTATCACCTTCAAACACCATAACAATATTGACAAGTTAACATAATTAAATTTACCTTGAGTCCGGGGTTTTCTGAAAAGCTATAAATGTAAATTGAGATTCAAATATCTGTAAAATGATCAAGATTCTAATTCTATCTACCCACACGACAAACACTACTTACTTCTCGTAGGCTTCCACCAGGTCCTTGACGGCGGTCTCCGTGTCCTCGGCAGCCTGCTTGGAGTGGGTCTTCAGGAGCCCCACGATGAACTCTGTGTGTTCCAGCAGTTCATCCTTGGACTCTTCTAGACTTTCCACATCGTTTTGCAGTTCCTGTTCAACAAAGACAAGTATGTGCTTAGTTATCATCATGTTATACCCACAAAAAAGTACCTATGTTTGTGCCTAGGTAATAAAAACCAGTAAGAGAACATGAATCAACGATTTATTTTTGTCAGTCTTTATGTATGCTCAAACGCGTTATTCTGAAAACCACTGATCATATTTAATTTCTGATGATCAAATGGACACTTATCGAAATATTGATGCATCAAATTGTGCTATTAATAAATTCTTACATCAATGAACAACTAGGTAGCTAATAAGAGTCAATATTAAACTCATTTGCATATAACAAGATAACAACATTGTATCGCTCACTGACTTCATCTACACAAATGATGCTAATGTTCATAAATACTATGAAAGAGGACTTAGAGATAAAACTTAAATTGAATGCAAAATTATCTACAACACAATTTTCGTGTAAAAAATGTCATGATAAGCATTTAGCTTCTCAGATATTATCATAATATGAATAATGATAAAACACAGTGACCACGATAACACTGGCTTGATATTATGCTTCGTTTATAATTAGGAGAAAATCTGAAAGCACACTTTTGACCTTTCGCTTTTACTTAGCGAAAGGTCGTGCATCTAGATCCTACCTAAAGACAGTTGAAGGATTTCTCATTGCTTAAAATAACGTCGTAAGACCCAAAAGCCTTTTAAAAGGCATTCCATTGTGTCTGCTGTCCGGGCTTTACGACGTAAAACATGTTTCTAGTGAGACCCAGGTCCATGATCTGCGAGAACTTCAGGCTAATGACTGGCAACAAGTAGTGCAGGATCGACCAAGTGGCGTTCTCTTGTTTCGGAGACCAAGACTCGTTTCGAGTCGCTGAGCCAGTGGAGTAAGCAAGTATTATTATTATTTGTAGGTCCCGGAAGCGTTCGTTTCCGAGTGGACACTGCGATCGAATAGGTCTATTGTATCCTCCGCTACCTCTAGAGATCGTCTGCCAGGCCCACGGTCGTCATGATAGCCTTGGGAGCGATAGCCTTAACATCCATATAAGTAAGTAAATTAATCATCTATTTGACTACCTGTAGAGCGTGTCTCGTGTCCAACGCCTTCCTCCTGGTGCTGGGACTGGCGTCGAGCTGCCGGAGGCGGTCGGACGCTGCTGTGATGGCTGCACCGAGGCTGCGCTGCGCGTCCTGTAGTTGCGTCCAGCGTGACAGCTGGTGGTCGGCCGTGGCTGCGCGCTTGGCTAGGCCTGAGGGAAGACAATAAGGTTAGAGTTCAGTTCTTTTTATGGCATGAAAGGGATTATTCCTCCCTTAGGGTGCGTTTCTACAGAAGCGGAGCTGCGCGGAGTTGAGCGGAGACTTATAAAAATTGACCAATCTCTCTCATCAGAGATGAGTTGTGTATTTTGAGCAACGTAATTGGTCAATTTTTATAAGTCTCCGCTCAACTCAATGCAGCGCCGCTTCTGTGGAAACGAGGCTGCTTTACTTCTAGAGAGGAATGAAGTAATTCTATTGGTGGATTCTTTCTCGCACACCGCTTAGCTACCTCGCACAGCTCTGGTGGAAAAGCAGCCTCTAGCCGGCTACGCATTTGTGATGCCTCAGGATTTGCAGATGTCCATGGGGGGCAGTAATCATTTACCATCAGGTGCGGCTCACCTTTGGCCGATTCATGCCGAAGCGTGCTCACGGTATAAAGTGGAGACAAACCTTCAGACGCGACGTTCCACCTGTCGGCCAGCTCCCTGGTCTTCTGCTCCACCCTCTCGCCGCTGGCTGCGTCCGCGCCGCTGCACAGCTCGCGCGCCCGCTCTCGGAGCACGTCCAAGAGCGGCTGCTGGTTCTATGGAGATCACAAACAAACAATAAATAATAAATATAACAGCGCTGTCATTATGCCCAAAACTGGATTTCAAGACTAAAAAAACTACAACAACATTGTTGTAGCTACAATGAAATGATCGTTAGTTACAGCTATAAACATTTTCAATTTCGAAAAGTAGCGCTCTTTTGCGAATTAAGCTTTCATTGGCGGTGACACTGCTAGCGCGTTCACGCTGTATCTATGGTTTAAGTATATGATCGAAGATTCCACAGACCTTAGCGATTCATGGGTGACACCCCACTCGGACCACCCTGTAGCTAGGACATAGGAATTATTTTTTAAGGCCCTCTCTCAAGACTACATCCCATTTTAAAGGTAGGTACAGTTTTCTTGCTAAATACAGAAAGTCGCATGACTGCGAATATTGAAAAAAGGACTGAATAGGATCTTGCAGAAAACTGTACCGAGATACCTGCAAAAACTAATGATGATGATGATTAAATAAATACATTTTTTCCTATTGAAGCCACCTAGAAAAATTGAAGCTGAGTGAATTTAGATTACGTTTTACGTAAGAAAGCAATGTTTTACGTTTAGATAACATTTATTTTACAAAGAAACAAAAGAATATCTATTGATTTTTTGTTGGAAATCCATCCAAGCAAATAAAAATACTGTTTTTGTGAAACATCGTGACAACTTTTGTGTACCAACTTAAAATCTAAGTTTGTATTTCACATTTCATTGCTTTAAACAAACGTATAGTTAAAAATATTTGCCTTTCAAAAAAACTAGCTATTCAAACTAGTACTATCGTTGACATAATCAACCATTAGCAACTGTGGAATATATGAGAATAAGGACCATATCAAATGGTCGAGAAGTCTCGATATTCCGCAAGGTTGCCAGACATGTTAGCATTGGTATTTTGGCATCATTTCGATGTTTTCCTTGTCGTATGTTCCACGTACCCTCAGGCTGTAGGTCTCATATCACCGCGATCGTAAATTAATTTCTTCGCTCATTGGCTGTCGACCTTACTACAAATTACTGTGATTTCATCGTCTACTTTAGAGGACATTCGTCATGAGCTTAAATGTAAGGTCGATTATAATAATTTATTGGCAATTTAATTGTTGTCGGAATAATCGTATGTTTATAAGATAACTTGGTAACTTAATTGACATCCAATATATTTATGTCCATTTTTTAAAAAACGTTTCTGTTTATGCCGAATATTACAAAATTATGTAATTAACGAAATATAACTAAATTTAGAAAATGGTAAACTATTGAACTAGCGAGAAAAGACCTATTAAACTATTAAATTAGTGAGTAACGACATTGTGACCTGTGAAACTAGTGAGAAAAGAACTCATGACCTGTTAAACTAGTGAGAAAAGTCATTGTGACCTGTTAAACTAGTGAGAAGAGACCTCGTGACCTGTTAAACTAGTGAGAAAAGCCTAATAACCTGTTGAACTGGGATCAAATCTAAATGGCGCGCTCGCTCCTTGCGCAAACGCCGCGTTTATTAGTCAGTGTGTCCGTCTGCCCCTGACCTTGCCGGCGCCGCGACAATGGCGTGAAGTCATCGCACTTAAAACACTCCAGCTTAAACGGAAATCATCGCGAGTTTGTTTACTAAAATGTTAAAATATTTACTTTGATTGAATTGAATTATTAGATAAATTCGCTTGACCGCTATCGCACGTGATGAAATGCGACGATTAAGTTATGAAAACTCTAGAAAATGGTCATCCATTATCTAATTAATAACCCACGACTTTTAAGACTCTACCGCGTCGAAATTAGCGCTGCCTACGTTTTGATTGTGTTTGAGATATTTTTATACTACTTCATATGATACTTGAACAAGAAGGTTGTTAACAATTTTTTAGGCGGAAAAACTAATAATTCTTCCTAGTTTCTTTGAGTTTTAATATGATGATGACGGTTTTGACTATTTCACGCATGTTGAAAGTTTTGAAAATTCAATAAAAATTCGTAAAAGCGTATTACCGCACCGATATGTCCGTTATATGCTGGTCAATGTACCAATTGAGCGTGTGGTGGACGATATAAATTGGTAAATTTGCCACGAAAATTTTAATTAATCATATTTTAGCAAATAAGTGTCTGTCCTCATGCCAGCTCTACAATTAAAAAAATGTTCAAGTCTTGAGAAATGAGAGCAGACCACATTTCATAAAATTTTGTATACATGAAGGTGGAAATAAAGTAGTTTTTCCTTCCATTCAAATGTTAAGACTTATCACCAAGCAATTTAAGCCGGGTTGCATTCCTCCGGCAGTGTTTACAATGTTATCGCCGCAATGGACTGCTGACTGATAAGAATGATATCGTTTTGATAACACACAAACACACGCTTAGATTGCACATTTTCACCTGAATATTATTAAACATTTCAGTTACTTATATCTTGGATAACTTTGGTATTGCAATAACCCAATGGAATTTAGTCTGCAAATGGAGGTCATACAAATGACCATGGTATATTCTCTAGACTAGTTCATTGCGCTTTTTCGCCAAAAGTTTCATAAAATGAAAAGTTAACAATACATAATGGTGATTGATATCTGTATCATTCCTCTGCAAATGCCGGTTGACTGACCATTATAAATAATGAGGAAAAATTGATGATTCCGTAGTAGGAAAACAATAATTTGGATTTTAACCTTGAGTTCCAGCTATTAAAGGCTTTGGGCGCCACCCGGCACGGTAAACATCGGCTCCGTGAAAAATAAATCGTCAAAAATCAATTTGTATTGATTTCTCGGAAAAAACGTTTGTTTCTCAAAGTGTGTGTCATAAATATTACGTACAAGTGTTGGAGTGCTGATATATACAACGGCTGTGTCATAAATTGAGAAAGTTTATGTGAACCAAAGTGACGTGATTCTACTGTTTTTAAACCAGGAAAGTATATATTTATTTACTAAATACCGGCGATATACTTGTATGAGCATCTTGAAGCCAATTATACTGCAGAATATCGAAATAACAGCAAATTGCGTGTTCCAGTGATAACGGTTAATTTGAATTTGTGCTAAGTACAAGCGAACTAGACGAGACAGATGTTATTTAATATCTACTAGTGACATCTATTGGATAGTAGCGAAACTGATAAGTGCACCTATTGACCGCTAGAGGGAGGACACGTACACTAAAGTTATTATGGCTAGTGAGCTTATCGCCGAGTTAAGGCTGCTAAGGGAGGAGATGAAGGCGGCTCGTACAGAGATGAAGGAATTTCGCAGCACAATAGCTAACCTGACAACCGCTGTCGAGACATGCAATCGCCGCATCGATGAACTTTCTGCTCGAGTCGTCGCCGTCGAACAGCAACAACAGGAGCGAAGTGTCAGCGTCGAACCTGGTACCTTACAGCAGACGATCGCAGACCTCAAACTGGATCTAAACGACCGCGACCAGGAGTTGTTGTCCAACGACATAGAAATCTCTGGAATACCCGAGGAGAACAATGAGAGCTGCTGCCACGTCGTACTTACCATAGCTCAAAAACTAGGTGTGAAGCTAGAGGAACGAGACTTAGTTAGCGCAGAACGTGCCGGTCCCGTGCGACGCGGGCTGACAGAAGATCGCTCGCCGCCGCGGCCGCGCCCCCTGGTGGCGAGACTGGCGCGTCGCGCCCAGCGGGATCAGCTGCTCGCCGCCGCGCGAGTGCGCCGCGACGCGACTACGGCTGGTTTAGGGTTGAAGTCAGATGCACGGCCTTTCTATGTAAATGAACGCTTAACTCCCACAAACCGAGGCCTCTTCTACAAAGCTCGTAGTGAATCGTCCCGTTTGCAGTGGAAGTACGTGTGGACCCGTGAGGGTAAATTGTATGCTCGAAAGGCACACGGAGAGCCGCGTCACCGCTTGCGTTCGGAAGCTGACATCGCTAAAGTTTTTGGTGCATGATAACGTTTGCTCATAATTTTCGTAATATTTTATTGTTTTTTATTTTAAATATTTTTATTGCAAAGACTGATAATAAATGTCATAAGTATTTCGTTATTCTTAGTAATATTCCACGGTTGTTATTTAGAATTTACAATTTGGGTTTTTTGTTAATAAGTGAAAGTTTTAGTTTTTCATGTTTATTATATTTTAAATTTAGCTACGTAAAACATAATTTGGCTATATATATATTCAGTGCATTTTGTTGGATCTTTGTTTGGAGTGACATAATTTATGTGCGAAAATTGTGGCTTAATAATTTTTATGCGTCATGTAAATTATTATTATTATTATCGGTTGCGGATGTGGTTTATATAATAACTTACACCACTATCACCTGCTATTTATTTTTGCTCAATTTTTATTATCAATGTTTGTTTGAAACGTGTTTTATCTATATGCACCTGACTTACTACTTTTCATCACTTAACAATAATACATACCATATCACACCTCCGACACAAGTCAACTATTGTTTTTATTGCCCGCTGACGCTTTCGATCTTGTCTCAGTGCTTTGCTATTACCGAATGGCGTCATATGACATTACTGCAACGGCTACTGTTGCATTGCATGCATATCCAGATCTCCTTTTCGTTTGTCATACAATTCCTAAAATACAAAAAACTATCTATTGGGCTATTAAATCCTGGTTCTCTCGGTACAAAACACGATGAATTTTTAGTGGCTATGGATCGTCTAAGCGTCGATATAGTGGCGATCAACGAAACCTGGCTCAGAGCGGGCGAAGAGGGACGCGCACCCGCGCCGCCCGGCTACCGCCTGCGCCACATACCGCGGCCAGTCTCCGTTCGTGCTCGAGGTGGAGGAGTTGGATTTTATATCAAGGAGGGTATCAACGCACGACTTATAAGCCATCCACCCGCGCCCAAGGTAGAACAAATGTGGTTAAGTCTCAACCTGAATTGTATCAAAATAGCAATCGGCACAGCGTATCGTCCACCGTGGCTTGATGTCGATACTTTTATGGATGCTCTGAGCGAGACCGCGTCATCACTCGGTAAATTTGACAAATTGATTTTGCTGGGAGATTTTAATATAAACATATTGAATAGCCAGGATACCAACACAAAAAAGTTTAAAGATTTTCTTGCCAGTTTTAACCTTACACAGTATGTAAATCAACCAACCCATTTTACAGACCACAGCGAAACTCTAATTGATGTAGTCTGCTCTGACTCCTGTATTTCCCATTTATCAGTTGAGCATATTCCCGATCTTAGTAGCCATGCTTTTATCACTTGCTGTCTTAGTATTAGAAAAGACAGACTACCCCCTAAGTGGATAATTTATAGACCCCTAAAAGATATAAATTTGGATCAGTTTAATAAGGATGCTAGTAGAGTTCCTTGGAATGACTTTGTAAATGATGATGTAAATGATACTTTACGAAGATTTAACCATTGTGTAATTCAGCTGTTCGACCATCACGCTCCCATTAAACGTATTTACATCAAACGTCATTCATTCCCTTGGATAACCTACAATGTCAAAGAGATGATGAAACTTCGGGATAAAGCGCACACACAATTTAAATCAACTAAATTAGAAACTCATCAAAATTACTATAAAGAGCTTAAGGCACTCGTAAATTCAGCGCTTCACAGTGAAAAAGTTGCTTATTTTAACCAATATATTAACAAACATACAAAAAATCCTCAAACATTATGGAAACACATAAAAAGAAATGTTGTTAATTTTAAGAAGAAAAACTTTGATATTCCCTTCCATTTAAATAATCCGGATACAATTAATGATAACTTTTTAAACATTCCTGGTAATGACAATACTGATAAACAGGTCATAAATAATTTGAATTCCTCTCGCTTTAGCTCCGCCGTATTTTCTTTCCAGCCCGTAAGTGAAGCCACCGTACTAAGCATAATTAAATCTATTAAAACTAATGCTCAAGGCACAGACGGCATATCATTGGACATGATTTTGTTTACAATGCCATACACACTAACAGTTATTACTTCTATTGTAAATACTTCATTAAAAACTGGTGTTTTTCCATCTTTGTGGAAGACTGCTATTGTCAAACCAGTTCCTAAGACTCAACATCCCGCTGATTACAAGGATTTGCGCCCCATCAGTATTCTTCCATTTTTATCCAAGATTGTGGAAAGAGCGGTTAGCATTCAAATGACAACGTTTCTCGAACAGCATAACATCCTTCCAGTGAAACAGTCTGGCTTCAGGAAGAGTCGCAGTACTGCTACCGCTCTCATGGACGTCGTGGATGATATACTGGCAGCGCAAGATGTGGGCCAGGGAACTATACTGGTGCTGTTGGACTATTCGCGTGCTTTTGATACGATAAACTCCACAGTTCTTCTGTCTAAACTGAGCTATTACGGTTTCGATGATTTGTCAATACAATGGTTCGAGAGTTACCTATCTGAACGAACGCAATATGTGGAAACTCGAAATGACAACGGCTCCACGTCTCGTTCCAGCACAGCTCGAGTAACAAGAGGGGTTCCTCAAGGATCGATACTAGGACCGATACTCTTTGTACTGTATACCGCCGATATCACAACCAACATAAAAACCTGCAATTATCATTTGTACGCGGATGATCTCCAGCTCTACATCTCGTTTAAGCCTGAATCAACTACTGCAGCTGTGGAGAATCTAAACAGAGATCTTGCCCGTGTTGGCCAGTGGAGTGATCAACATAATCTAGTCTTAAATCCTCAAAAATCCAAATTCATGATTTTAGGATCTAAAAACGTTATGTCTAAAATTGCTGCCCAAAACCCACAAGTATGCATGATGGGGAACTTTTTGGAGAACGTCTCTCAAGCACGTAACCTGGGTCTTGTTATGGACGGGGGACTGCAATTCGAGGGACACGTACTAGAGATCACGCGTAATTGTTTCTACCGGCTAAAGATTCTCTACCGCGTACGTGATTACGTAGATGTTGAGACACGGATTAAGCTGTGTGAATCGCTTGTTCTCTCGAAACTTAACTACGCTATTACTGTATTTGGAGGTTGTCTGCTGGGACGCACAAAAAAACTTATGCAGCGTATACAAAATGCCTGTGCACGCTATTGTTTCCCAGTTCCCCGACGCGCTCGTATAACACCATTTTTAAATAAAAACAACCTACTTAATATGTCCGGACGATACACTCTTCACTTTGCTTTCTTACTTTTTGGTGTAATAACAAAGAAAGAACCAACGTATCTATACCATAAGTTACAGTTTACACAGTGCAAAATGCGTATTGCCCCACGTCTAAGGTGCCCACAGCACAGCACGGCTGCGTTCCGTGGCAGCTTTCGCTACGCTGCCACTAAATGCTGGAACAATCTGCCGCCGCCGATCAGAAATTCACAGTCAGCCTCCTCCTTTAAACGCAATCTCAGGAAATTTCTGTTCGACGAGCAAGTAGCTATGACTTAATCGCAGCCGTACTGTACCTTACACACACACACACGTACACACACACCCACACACACACACACACACACACACACACACACACACACAACACACACACACACACACACACACACACACACACACACACTTACACATACGTACGCGTATACAAATACACCGAAACACACACACACCCACACACACATCAATATCCACGCCCGCATCCGAAACATGAATGTTTAACATTATATTGGAAATGAGTTTAGATCAGCATTGTTAAATTTGATTTCGATGTATGTATGTAGCTGTCTTAGATATTTATTAGAATTTAGTTGTTATTATTTGTTGTTCTGGCTGGTGACTCCCTCTCTACCTCAATGGTTTCCACAGAAAACCAGTGTCATGGCTATCCGCCGTGACAAAACAGCTGAGTGGAATCCATTTTGGTGACACGTCACGTAAAATGTCACATTTGTTTTTTTTTTATTGTTGTATTTTTCTTTTGTTTTATGTGATTGTGTTAACCAAATAAAATTTTATTCTATTCTATTCTATTCTATTCTATTCAATAGTCTATTTTAGGGGCCTAAGTAGTAAGTAGATATATTAAAATACTTACTTCGATAAAATTGTATACAAATAAATCGTACTTAACACATTAATTACACAGACACTAGATTTAGTTTCGATGGATGTCTGAAAAATATTACGAACTTCGGTTATCAGTTTTTCAGTCTCTGTACTTACATTCAAGTTAAAACTTAGACAGTGAGTAGGTAAACTTTTTACAGGATGGGATATTCTTAATCGAATCTGCAAAATAATAAGTAAGTTATATGTAAACGAATTCTAGGCAGATATTTTCTAGAAAGTCTAACTAACATCCATCGGTAATCGGTAATATATAAATAAATAAATATAATATCGGCATGTACTGATCTATAAATAAAATGCGTTTTAATCAGTTGTTTCGTGACTGAGTTTTACGACCATTTAGAGACTACATTTCTTCGAAAACGGGCTATTATTGAAAGTCGTTCGCATTCGTTTGATCGAACAAGAGTCTCGATCGAAACACGCGATTTGACGATAAATTCGGTAGTAAAATACGAGTCAACTTAACTTTTTAACTAAGAAAAAAAAATTCTCTTGTAAATAGTTTTCGATGCAAAATCTTAATTGATTTGCACTGCTGTGATCACATCAAAAATAAGTTAACACAAACTTAGAACTGTAACAAATTTCTTAGACTGTGACTAAGTTTTCTGTTACGACGATAAAATAGAGAAACAAAATTATATTCAATCGTAACAGTAAATTAAGTTGGCATAGCAATGATTACCTAATTAATACGTCCATTAAAATGTATGAATGTGTATAATACATTCTTATGACTACACATGATGCTGCAAAATTTTGTTGCACAACCGTATGCAATGTAGACTAAAATCTTTCTTTTTGACAAAATTATAACGTGTGTAGAAATAAACAAAAGAAAAATTATAAAAAAGAAATATGAAAGAGTTACTAGCGAAAGTTTGAAAGATAATCATAAATTATAAACAAACAACGCACACGCCTAATAAACAAAAACACCGGCTAACACACTAGATAAACTGCAATTCAAGTTCCAGTCAAAACTGAAACCTGCACTCACCTTCCTTTTACGCGGAATGTTTGCTTTTTAACTTACAACTAAAAAAATAACAACTTAATACTAAAAAAACTGTTAAAAAATCTACGTTGTCACGTGGGTTCTGCACTTGTAAAATAGTAAAACAAAACAAATAGTGAATTTAGTGTTGATTATCATTGCGTTGGTATACAGCGGTGTACTGGACGCAAGTGAGGCCGCGCTCGCGCGCGTTGGATGACATCATCAGTTAAGGCGAAGCACTCAGAGTGGTAATGATAAAACGTGCGGGACTTATTCTGCAGCAATTTGCTCTCGTTATGAAGTAACGTGGGGACTCATAATCAGCTCTATCTGATATTATGATGATCTTAGAATTATACATAATACTTATGTTAGTCAGTAGTAGACGATTTCATCGCGACGTATTTTTAAATGTCCCTATTGACCTATGACAAGTGATATAGAGAAAAAAGCATATGGTTAGATCCCAAAAATGACAGAGTAACTTGATGCCGAAAATAAAGGGTCTAAAGTACAACCGGGAGTTCAAAAAATATCCAACACGTAACAGGTTTCCCACGATGTTTTGCCACACCACCGAGCGAATGGTAAAAACTAAAAATTAAAAACTAAACCTACGCATATGAAACATCCAGAGGTGCTTGCTCAAACTCAAACGTCGTCCCCCCGTATGGAAGGTTGCGTTCTTATCTAGTCAGCTACCATCACTCATAACCAACCATTTAACAACCATGTAAATTGTAACCTGCAGGTCAGCTCAGTGGTTTAAGTTATAATAGAATATCTATTGTGCAAGTCAGTGCTATTGTGAACACTTAAACTTTTATCTGAGTGCAGATCTAAATAGGTAGCTCTTTATGTTGTTGAATAAATCAAAAAATATTTTTCCCGTTCGACAAAGAAATCTACAGACCCATCTTAGCAGCTAACATTTTCAAAATATTTTCCTTGTTATGCCTTGATCTATTTGAATAACTTAATTTCACGCTCTCAACATTGTCTATGTTTACTAGTTAGTGATTTCCCATTGAAAGTCAAAATAGATTTCGTTAATCAGATATGAAAATGGATATTTTTTTAAAAATCGTTCCACTGGATTTTGAGTGTATTCATTACACATAATAATCATTACTCTTTATTTGTATCAATATACTAGTGGCCCGCCCTCATTTCTTCTTGGGACATTAGTTCCATATTAATCCAAAAGATGGCGCTAGGTGTCGATTACATCACACATGTGTTTCGCTTTTCCGGTTTACTTATAAGCCTTGCCTTGCCGATGTCTTGAGATTTTACCTCTTTATAAATTGTAGACATAAACCTATTAAATCAGCTCACCACAGATCCTAAAAATGGTTCATATTATGCATTATTGAGCAAATAGAACCAAAATGTCACGATGATTAAAAAACTGCTCAGTTATCGTCACCTTAACTGGTCTCAGGTGCATTAACCTAGTAAGGATATCCTCTAAATATAGGCAGCCCACGGGTGACGCTGTCTAGCTAAGGTGCATTCAAGGACACTGGTTAGGGGTTCAAGGTCTTAACATAGAGATTAAACATTTAACTTCCATTCCATCCTTAATTTCTACTAAGTCAAAGATACCGAGTAACTTGATTTGAAAACTTTTGCTGCTCTGTTGTTATTGACGTAATCTTAAAAAAAACTCAGGCATTGGTACATAATCTCTAAATGCACAATAAACGCGTTGGAAAAAGTGATGCCATAGTGTCGAGTGGCCGTGTGTAAAAATTTAGGGCCCTTTTGGACCAATGTTGAAAGCCGTTGTCAACTCTTGCCTTTCTGTTTGTCTATGAAACTGGATCGAGCGGTAGGTTCGTACGACAGATAGACAGATAATATTATTAATGATGTATTCAGGCACACTTAAGAGATAAACAATAAACATTGTAGAATATAACGAGCCGGGAACTTCTGCTATAAAATTTTAACCTTGGGAGAGTCACGCTTCGGCATGAATTGGCCGGCTCGAGTGATACCACGGCCTCACTTAAGACCAGTGTAAAGCAGCGCCTGCGCTGTATTTCGTCGAGTGAGTGAAAGTACTCGAGGCCCAATTAAAAAAGGGGCTAAAGGTTGGCAGCGCACTTGTGACTCTAATGGTGTTGCAGGTGTCTATGGACGGCGGCAATCGCTTACCATCCGGTGATCCGTCAGCTCGTCTACCACCTACCACACTAAAATAAATCTTCAGGAGAGTAAGGATAATTTTTTTCGATTTGAGATTCAACAAGTAGGAAAAACTGTATCCATCAGCTGTTTTGTCGCTCTTTAGAAAAACGAAGTATTATGTCTGTTAGGATATCATTTCCTATATTTAACTATTAGATACCCACTTATTATTGAATTATCTACAATTGAAAATATATTCCCAATGATAACGTTACGCGGTCTGATAAGAGAAGCCGTTTATTATTGGGTGACGTAGAAAACTACTATATTAACTATATGTAGACAGCGGCATAACTGTGCCTCGTCATTGTTGTTATCTATGAGCGGCGGTTACCATTTACCATCAGATGGGCCGCATGCTCGTCTGCCTACTTCAGCAATAACAAAAAAAAAGTATCTAATATGTAGGAATCTACATAGAGTTTTGTATTGCCTCCAGAACTGGTGACGAGAGGCCGTAGCATGAACATTTTTAAAGAAATCGTACCGTATGCATATCGTAAACAATGTGTATGAAAAGTTAAAGAGCTCCCTGTATCGTACGTAAGCATAACTAAAATTGACCTCACAAACTTCAGAAATGATAGTATCGTAACGTGAGCTTGCGTCCACGGATTAGCGTATCCAATATATTTTTGAAAGTAATGGTACGATACCATAATAATAAATAAATTATAAATTGAGACAACATCACATACATTGTCCTGGTCCCAAACTAAGGTTTTCCCTTGTACTATGGAAACCAGAAACAACGGGACTACAACACCCAACCAAGAAAATCTGTTTCATCACATATTATCTTGATGCGGGAATCGAACCGCGACCCTTGCGTCTCAACCGGCGCTCATACACTACTCCAAATGGTCGTCAATAATAAGTTGGTATGTCGACAAAGGTACGATTATAATACGTCGGCAAAGTAATGGTACGATACGATAGTATAGTTCGACAAGGTAAATCAAACGTCGGCAAAGTAATGGTACGATACCATAATAAGTAGGTATGTCGACAAAGGTACGATATAATACGTCGGCAAAGTAATGGTACGATACGATAGGTCGACAAAGTAATGGTACGATACAATACGTCGACTACGTGCTGAGTACGAGCGTAATTGTAAAACGTGGACACGATACGTTACGAATTCTTTAAAATATTAGTGCTAGTGCCTCAGGACTTAACCTAGCGCCATTTGATTGTGGCTCTTATAAAACGGGACTTTGTTTACCATAGACAAATGCACTTAAGTACCTACACTCAGTCTTTAAAGTGGCTTAAGAGTTGATAGCAATCAAAAGTATTCACCGACATCGCGAATCTTGTTTATCGCATTGAAACGTAGGTGACAACGGATAAATAGGGACTTTTCTGAACATAGGCAAATGTAGCCAACCTCAGATGCTTCATATTGTAGACTGAATCCCTGCTGAGGTCTGTTTTCCCCGACCACTTTAATCTGGGCATCTTTAAGGCAAGAGTGAACAGGCATCTTCTAGGCAAACGCGTGTCATCCTAGACCTCATCAGCACTTTTCATTAGGTGCGATTGTGGTCAAGCGTTGGCCTATAGTATAATAATAAAAAAAAAGATTGAGGCCATAACAATAAATTACCTGTGTGTTGTATTGACCATACTATCACAAAATAATTCTTACACGAACCCCTGTACCTACTTACTATTTCACGCGATAAAATTTATTACCTACCATAGACAAGAGCCTTACGTAAGTAGACAATTAAGTTTAATTGAGGCCTCATGGGCGGTATTGAACAGACAATAAAATATCATTTTCTGCTAAGCGAAAAGCATATTACATTAGTCGAATTAGATGATTGTGACTAGAAGGGTCGAATATTATGACATTTTTTTCGCATGGATCTTTGGAAATAGTTTGTGGTTTGTAATGGGACTTATAAATATATAATTATAATAATCGTCTTTAAAATTTAGTGATAATAATTAAATAACACATTAAATTTTTCTACAAATTGTTCTATATTCTAGATAAAGATGTCGTCTTAACATCCTAGATCTCATCGTCGCTTTCCATCAGGTACGATTGTGTTAAAATAATAAATAACTTTCGTTTATGTCAGTAAAAATAATGTGAAAGCGATACTACTGAAAATTCTTTTGTTGTCTAGACGCATCAAGCGCATTTGCAATTAAGATGCGTGTATAAACACGCACTCTTTACGAGTACGGCTGTGTTTGATAGTTATAATCACCTATCGTAGCTACATAACTGTGGTTTAGGTGGCTCAACGACGAATCGTGTGAAACCTAGATTACAGTGGTTCTCCTTGCAATAACTGCCTGTTAAACGATAAATATCATGTTCATCATCATCATTATCATCATTATTCTACTCTTAGATAAATTGGGTCCACCATATACCAACAATAAACATAAATTAAAAAAAAGAGTAAGAGCTACGACTCACCTCTAGGTCACTCTTCGCTCTGTTCAGGTTCTCCAGGTGAACCCTCAGCTCGTCTACCGTCGCGACAGCTTCGTCTTCGATGTCATTTTTGTCCAGGATCGCCTTGATCTTCTCCACCAGCTGGCAGAAGTCCTTCCAGATATCCAGGTCTTGCTCCAATTGCGCCTGTCTTGACTTCGCGGAGTTCAAAGTATTCTTCAACAACTGGTTGTGCTTCTGATGGTCTTTTGACAATTCTTCCTGCTCTGACTCTGCTAGAGAAGGCCAGATCTTATCCACAATATCTTGCATACGCTTCCCAACTAAATCTTTCATTTCAGGCTCACTGGTGTTAAAGAAAGACTTATGTTCTTCAAGATCTGATTCAATATTCTCGAAGTCTGTCCCATTCTTGCCCATATTGAGTCGAATATTAGCTTCATTAACCCAGAGGTTTAATTTCTCAACTAGTTGCAAGTATTGCTGTCTGTTCTTCTTATTGTCCTGCAAATATTTCTCTCTATTCGCCAATTCAGCTGGCAGTGACGTTTTGAGGGAGTTACCTTCAGAGATCATCTCTAAAAGTGTTCCTGGAATGCCATCGTCGTTCTTGACCATGTCTGAGATCTTTGTAAACTTGTCCAAATATGATTGAATATTCTTAGCTAAAGTAGTATGCTCAACAAGTTTCTTGTCAACGCTTGCAACGTCTCTATTAAGAAGTGGCCGCGAATGAACAGCAGCTTCGTTGTCGTGCAGAGACTGTAGGATTTCTGCAAGGTCAGATGCAAGCTTCTTATGTTCAGCTGCCGCTCTTTCATGTTCTTGTCGTTTGGATTCGACAGTCCTTCTAAGAGCCAGAAGCTGCTGTTTCAAAGACTGCAATAACTCTGTAATATTATTCCTGTCGATGACGGTGCCTTCTGCCGCTATCTGCTGACCTTTGTCGGTAGCTGTGGCCAGTAATGCTTCGCAAACTTGGATTTTGAGAATAATATCGTCGTAGCGTTTTATCTTGTCTTCTAGTGTATCATTCGATTTTTCAATTTCAGAAGTGAGATCGGTGTATTTAGCAATGAATTCTTCGATTTCTTTGACAAGTGCGAAGAATTGCTCCCTCAATAGTAGCAACTGTTTTAGTTTTGATATTTGATCGTCAATAGTGTCCATCAAATCATCTTGTTGTGTGAGAATGTCTTGTAAATCATGCAGGTTTCCACCTTGCAATTCTTTAAGCATCGCTTTGTTCTTTTTGAGATCTGCGAGTATTGATTCGTAAGCCTGTATAATTGGAATCACATCCTCTACTTTGCTGCCAATTGGTTTGTTCAGTGCTTTGAGTTTGTTTTGGATTTCGTTCAGGAACTCCAGAGCTGCAGCAATCTTAGCCGCTGCATCTTTGTACTCCTTGATATGTTTGAGTAATATATTCTTTTTGTCATTAATGATAGCGTTGATTCTTGCAAACTTATCTGATAGAATGTTGACTTGTTCTTTAAGCTGTAATTTGTTTGAGTCTGACAGTGAATCCATGATGTCTTTGGATTTATCTTTGATTTTCTTAATGTTTTTATCAACGTCTACTGCTTCCTTGCTTAATTTTTCGAACTTGGCAAGTTGTTCTTCCAAAAGTTGCAAACTTGTAGTTCGTAATTCAGGAGTAGCTGCAACTTCAGCTTCGTTCAGCCAGCTCTGAATCTTAGCTACTTCAGATTCGAATTCATTTCTTCCTTGTAGTAATTTATTCAATGCGGATAGTTTATCATCGACATCCACTTTGGCCGACGTGTAATTCTTATTCAAATCTTCTAAGATAGCCTGTAATTTAGCGCGATCTTCACTAGAGCAGTCTTTGGATACGGCGTTACCTTGACGCATGACTTCAGTTAATGTGTCATTGTGGAAGTCCGATAGCTCAGTTTGGTGTTTCTTATGTATAGCAACCTCTTTTTCTACCTTCGCCGCTTCCAATGGAACTGGCCCACCAAGCTTTTTGATTTCTGCTAGCTTAGCTTTCAGCCAGTTCTTAGCCTTCTCGATATCGTTTTCAAGTTTCTTCCTGTCTTCTGTGCAACCACCTAATCTTTCGATTTCTTGTTTTATAAGGGAGGCTAGCTGCTTCTGTTTGGAAGCAAGTTCAGACAACTCTGATTCTAATTGCATTTGTTCAGAAGGCTCAAGTTCAGCTTGAATGTTGCTAACCTTCTTTTCCAAAGAGTCAATAACAGTTTTCTTACCATCAGTTTCTTTGAGTAAATTAGCAATCTTCTTCTGGCGTTCTTTCACAGATTTGCTTTCATAGCCAAGAGGTTCAGGATGTAGGATATTGTCGATTTCTTTCTGCATCCATTCATTTTGTGCATTGACCTCGCTCTTTGTACCATCAATAGCTTTGTACGTGATTTCAAGCATTTGCATTTTGCGTTGTATCCGTTTAGCAATGTCATTGTATCTCCTTTCAACTGATTTCATCTGAAAAAAAAAATAGCTGTTACTTTTGAAGACTCACAGTATTGGTTCTAAGGTTAAAACGTCTTTGTTCATAATATGAGTAGTAAACAACGAGAACGAAATAGATTTGTACAGACCCCGATAAGTAACGTATTAATGATGATGACGTATAGATGATGAAAAAAAAATACTTACTTGTTCTTCCACTTGCTGAGATTCCAAGTTGCTGACAATGTTGATGACCTTCGACCCGACAGTCTTGATATTTTCTACCCTATCTTTTCCGGCTTGTCCGAACTCCGAAGACAATTCCCGCAGAGCACTAAGCTTCTGAGGACACGGAAGGCCGGAGCCTTTGTCGGCTAGACACATCTTCTTCAGTACGGAGTCAAACCAGTCGTGGATCTCTTGACACTTGTGACGGAAATCATCGATGATGGCCTGGTTGCCCTTCTCCCTCTCAATGGCCTGAATAATGTTTCTTTCAAGGTTGTCTAAGTCTTCTTCAAGGTTGATTTCGTCCTCCAAACCTAGAAAAAGTTTACATAAATCATTGTAAATAGTTTTGAAACTATATTCAATCTAGAAGCTACTGAAGCCTGTTACTAAGGTTTCAGTAGATTTAGCTCTAAACAATGACTATTTGCCTTAGGTGGATAGTGACCTATTTATACCAGAGGCAACAAACGTGCAAGCAGGTTACCTATTAGTAAGTCATCACCGCTGCCCATGATCAGAGAGATCACTAATGCGTTGCCGGCCTTTTAGATTTAAGTTTACAAATATTTGTGCAATAAAGTTTCAATAAAAAATATACGTACCATCAGTTGGTATCTCAGTGAACAGCCTCTGCCTCTTCTCGCCCAAAGATACCAAGGCGTCGCTCATGGCTGCGATGTCTTGCTTGGCCGCCTCAGGCCGCAGCTTGGACGGGTTTGCCAGCCAGTCACGCGCCAGCGCATTGTGGACGTTTATCCATTCTTGGATCTCAACGACCTGCTTCATCGCTTCGTCCATGCCGTGGACTGCATCACTCAGCGTCTCCAAATGACTTTGCACCTGTATATCAATACGCATTCCGTCAGGTTCCTTTTTACAAATTATGATTACTTTCGATGTTGGCATTATTTCAAAAATAATTTTACTTAACTCCAAATTTAACGATAGAGTGCACATTGCGTGAGTTGGAGCGTCAATGTTGTAAGTGCTAATTTTTGTCCGAATGAAAAGCATAGTGCAATCGTTGTTCGGCATCAAATGTAACCATTTAGATAAGTTTTCAAGTGTTATCTCAAAAGCAAAAGCCTTACCCTTTGTTCAAAAGCCATCAGCTTTTGACTAAACTCCGGTGTTTCGACGTTCCTAAGAATAGCGTGGATGCGCGGCGCGCTGCCGACATCGCGCACTTGTTTCTAGAAACAAACCATGCATCACACCATACAACACGCAGTGCTTGTTAATGGGCTTTGCGGAACAGTGGACGTGACAGAAGATAAACTTGTAATAAAATGAATGAGCCCTTGTATTTGGAAGTAAGAACTATTTTAATCATCAGTTACCAACAAACTATTTTTTTAAATAATTTTATTGTAACTAACTTAGATAATTTGATTAAATGTAAAAAAAAATGAATTAATCGATGACCATCTATTTTGTAGTAGATGCATTCTGTAGATGATGTAGAGTTGATTTAAAATAGTTTGAAGGAAGATATAGTAATAAACGTATATCTTACTAAATGTAGAATTAAATTATTTTCTTTTTATAAATGTAGGCTCACAAGAAAGTTATACCTATCTAGTTCCCCGATAGGTACAGTAAGTGATCTATACAAGTTAATGTTCTGTCACATACATAGAAAAAGTGATGTTATCTTCAAGAACAAATAAAGTCTTTTTATTTGTCTGTGTTCCTGCTTATGAGTAAATTGTGTTTTTATGATCCACACATTGTCATTTTGTGTGCGAATTATGATAAGGGTATTAGTGAATCACACTAGCAGTTATCCAAACATGATGACTTTTGCTAAGATCTGAATCAAGACGATTTTATTTACTTGTCATATAAATGACCAAGTAGGATAACTTATTTAACATGATTCACAAGTTCTTGTTATTTTGCTTTAAACATTATTTATAATCATCTTGAATCAGCTGTGTTACCAGGTGCACAAAAATACATTGCCAACGACAAAGCCTTTACATTGATTCCTTTTACTAACTACTCTATTTTCTCTATCTACAACGTCATCAAAATTACTAACTTTACATAAAATCAAAGTCTTACGTCAGGCACTTAAAAACTCGTTGGTTTTGCGCTTTTTGTTGACCTGGCAAACTAGAACCTTTATTATAAGTTAAGAGTATTATCATAATTATTGTAAAATACTTATAAATTAAATCATGAACACAATTTCCATTTCTTCCTAAGGCACACTTAACAGAACCAACAAACCCGGAATACATTCACCTAAAATATCTGGCTAGAATACGTTATCAAAAAAAAATTAACTTTCAAAAGTTTACTTACAGCTAGCCTTTTTACTATAAGTAATAAGGATTTAATAAGGATCTATAGTTACTTTCATTTACCCAACGGACATAGGGTTTGTCTTCAAATTGACAGCTTATGATGTACAAAAATGTTATCAAAAGCGCAATCACAGAAGTTCAAAACTTGATTAGAATTAAGTTTCTAAGTTGTTAAAGGCGATGTTCACCGACTTTTTTTAAACAAAATTCGACAGCTTCCTTGATATTATTATGAATTATTATCAAATCTGCTCTTTAAATGTTAAACAGCTGTTTTAAAAGTCGGCAAACTCCAACCTTAATAAAAGGAATGACAATTGTTAATTACAGTCAGGAAGCAAACAGTTAATTAAGTTTCAAACTCATCAGAAAGAAGTGAGAACATCGGAAGCAAGGACGGAAGCGGAGGCATTCAGTACCTGGTCGATGAGGTCCTCCAGACGGGCCCTGACGTGGAGTTCTCTCGGGGGGATGGGCAGCGGCGCCGTGTCTGCCGGCGAGGACGGCCGGGAGACGGAGGCGGCGGCCGCGGAGCAGGCGGCCACGGCGGCTGAGAGACGACTCTTCTCCGTTTGAAGACGGTTGTGGAGCGACTGTACATGGTAAGAAATGATTATTTAGGTGATATGAGGCAGATAGAGAGACGTATCACCTGATGTTAAGCGATTGCTACCGCCCTTAGAAACCCGCAACACCGAGGGAAAGCTCTCGATTAGGCTTAAAGACGGCCTCGATGGCGCAGTGGCTAAGGTGTTCGCCCGAAGCGCGAAAGGTCCCGGGTTGATTCCCGGACAAGTTATCTAAGGAAAGTAAGTATTTTCTATGTTTTCTTGGGTGTTCTGAGTTGACGCCCCCAGGTAATTATCGTCACCTGGTACTCATAGTACAGGGGTTGCCTTAGTTTAAGACTAGATTGATTGGTGCGATTGTCTGGCGCATTTATTTATTTTTATAGCGCATTAAAATAGGTACAAGTATCCTTCTACAAATCAAATAATTTTCGTTTAAAGAAGACATTAGAATCGGTCCATCCGTTTAAGATATAGAAACCATAGACAGGACGTACACAATAAAAATCAAACACACAAACATAGATTACAATACATTTAAAGTAAGACTCTTAACACCTCTCGCTTTTTGACGTCGAGGGTTTCATCAAAGGAAAATGTTGTGTTGAAAATTGTTTGGTTTCCCTGCCTTAGGGTCAAAAAGATGATAAGATCAGACTAGCAAATTCAAGAATCACATACTATTGTCCATGGTCTGAGCTTACCTCTGCTAAAAACGGGACATAATACTGGGAAAAAGAAACATTATCTATTAAACACCGTGATGCTAAACAGTTTCATAATAATAATTTAATTATTAACATTTATTCCTCACATTGCGCCCTATTCGAAAATAATTTACCCGCGTGCAATATCAAACTAAAAAGGCAATAAATGAATAGTACATACCCTAGCTTTGTCCAATAGCTCACGGCCATGAGACAGCCCATCAACAGGTACATCCAACTCCGTGATAGCAGGCTCACACTCATCCAGGTTGTTCAGAATACTCTCCAGAGTGTCTTCGTACTCCTTGAACTTAGCAAGACCTTCCCTAAGACGACGCTCGATCTGCAGGGCTGTCGCTAACAGAGACTTGTGGCTGTCATTGACGTTCTTCAGCTGTTTGCCGACGGTGTCCTTGATGGACGGAGTGGTCGCCTGGTACCGTTCGATCTGAGCCCGACCCTTAGCCTCCAAGTCGTCCAGAGTAGACCTGTACTTCTGAATGTCGTCTAACAACACCGCGTGCTGAGCCAACTGTTCTTCTGTCTGCTCCCTGTTTGATATGTAAAGGGAATTATGTGCCATAAGCTGGAATGATATTTGTAGAAGCCATTTTTCTGTATCTTGCAAGGATTGGTGATACTGGTTGTAGTCTTTAATGTCAGATTCCAGTTCTGCTTTCTTAGCAGCACATTTAGCGCGTAGAGCATTGATTTTCTTCTCAATTTCTGTCACAGATTCCTTTACTGCAGGTTTTCTTGCCCAACTGCTAAGCTCAGCAGCTTCACTCTTAAGCCTCTCTAGTTCGGGCTTCTTATTATCGATTTCATCTTCAATGTGTTTGTACTTCTCAAGCAACGTCTTCATTTCTCCTAATTCACCACTAGTAGGTGGAACTTTAGTCCAGATTGTTTTCTGTGTCCTTAATCCATTGATTCATCTTGTTTTTGGATTCTTCGAAATCTTCCCATTTACCGATAGCGGCTTTGAGTTGCACTGTAATAGAGTTGAGGTCTATCTTCAGTTGGTCCCAACTCTCTTGCAGAAGCTTAACATCGTCTCTTAAACCGTCTTGTTCCTCAGGTGGAGTGTTATTCAGAGCTTTCTTGAATGCTTCTTGCAACACCACGAGTAAGTGATGACCTTCAGTCATTCTATTACTAACAAGCTTGATTGTTTCAAGTTTGTCTTTAGTGGTATCAATATCTCCCACTCCGATTGAATCTTGCACAGTTCCATGAGCTGTCTCTAACCATTTTTGCAGATCTTCCTTTGCTTTAATGAACTCTGTGTGGTCGGACAAGTTCTTCTCTCCATTAGAAACGAGTCCTTGAATCTTGGTAAGAAGAGTGGTGTATTCAGTCTGCAATGTAACTGTTTTATCACGAACCCACGCGCAAGCACTAAGCTCCATTAAGTTTTCGCACCTATCATTCAGTTCTTCTAACACATGCTTGTGTCCTAATGCTTCAGCTAACAATTCCTGCAAGAAAAAAAAACAATAATTAAATTTAAAAGACAATAAAAACGTTTAGTTTTATTATTTATTTATTTAATTAATTTATTTAATCTAATATTTTTAAACTTACCCGACACTTATCCAAATGCTCTGGCGTGATTTTGTCAACTTTTTGCACTCCTTTCAGTTTATTATCAAAATCTTTAACCCACTTGCTCATCTTTTCAGAGGTTTCCATGAAGTCAGACCAAGCCGACAAGCATTTCTCTAACAATTTCTTGGTGTCTCTACATATTTGTTGAAGGTTCTCCCATTCTATTTGCAGCTGTCTGATTTCCTGGTTAATATTATCTTTTCCTTCATTGCCAGTAGTTTTCAGCACAGCTTCGCTTTGGGTGATCGTTTTCTTCAGAAGAGCTTCACCCTTAGGTAGTGATTCAATGATTTTGTTCACATTCTTTAATTTCTTCTGTACCTCTTCCTTTTCTCCATGAGAATCTGAGCACTGTTGGATTTCGATCTTGCAATTACGAATCCAATCATAAAAGTTGTCATACGATTCTTTGTATTGAATGTGAGAGTTGACGTAATCTTCCAGTTTCTGAAAATGAATAAAATATTAAATTTATTTTAAAATATTGCATAATATTTTTATTATAATAGGTGTTACATAGATACTACTTACGGCAATCATGTCATTAACAGTCTTTCTAATATTATCATAACGCTTCAAAGTGTCTTCAATTTCTTTAGATTTCAAAGATCCATCATCTTTTAGCTTCTCATTCAGTTTCTTTATAAGATCACTATGAGAATCAATGTCTCTATTGAACGTCTTGAACTTCTCTAACTTAGCCTTCTTCTCAGACAAGTCGTTGAGTAAAGAGTCATCAGACTGTATTTTCTGGTCAATATCGTCTAACCACTCTACTAACAGTTTGTGGATCTGGAATAAAAAGATTTGAAAGCTGTTACCACTTATGATGAATACTTCTAAATTACAGGATTAAATTTTCTTACTGAACTTACATTCTAGTAAAGGTGATAAAGAGTAAAATCACATGAAGTTTTTCTTGACTTACCTTTGAAATGTCATCAAATTGGCTAGCCCTATTGGTTAGTTTGTTGCGAACGTCTTGCAAGTCAGCTATGAGCTTATCAAACTCAACTTTCAAATTATCAGTATCTTCCTGAATTTTAGCTGCACCAGCTTGCTCAGTGTTCATTATAACCTTCTCTTTGAGTTCCAATAGGTACCTAAGTTTGTTCTGGCCTTGCTCCAATGATTGTCTCAGGAGTTTAACAGTGTTTAGTTTGCTGTTAACTTCTGGTAATGTATTCGGTATGTCAGCGCATTGGTTGAGTTTTTCTCGAGTTCTGTCCAACCAGTCTTGGCATTCACCATAAAGGGCGTTATGTTGTTGATGTTCCTGATTGAATTAAAATAAGATAATTGTTATATTAATTAACATACAAGTGAAGTTTTCATTTTATGAAACTACAGGAAGATTACATAAATGTGAGTTTCTTAAATAACATAAATACCTGATAATGAAGTTCTAGTCTCTTCATAACTTCCTTAGCCAATGATAGCAACGCATTGTATTTTGTTGTCAGTTGGGTAATTCCATTAGATATCCTGGTGTCTGCGCATGTTTCTAACAACGTTTGAGCGCGAACATTAAGTTTGTCGAGCTCAGCTTGCCAATCAAATAGCATTTGAAGATGCCCCTGAAGAAAGTAAAAAAAAATTAAATGATGTAATCAGATGAGTAAACGTAGAAACTGGGTGAATTGACGCTAAGATTACGGTGTAGAAATTCACAACACCAGATCTTAATTTCTATTATTTTAAGTATGAGTTACTTACCTGGAACTCTTCAAGAACGACTTTCTTTTGTTCCAAGTTATTTTGCAGTTTGTTGAAAGATTGCACTAATTTTTCAGTCTTTGACAACCAATCCAAGGCTTCCTTGTACTGCTCTTCATATTCTGTCCACTTGACGATACCTCCTTCGATTAATGCTTTCGTGTTATTTAGTTGCTCACTATAATCACAGAATAAGGTAAGGTTGAGTACATAAAAATTAGAAATAATAATATAGGATGATTTCAAAACATTACTTACACGTAAGTATCGTATTCCTCTTGCATAAGAGCTACTTCTTCTTCGATTTCCTCCCTGTCTTCATCATCTGCTACATTGCAAGATATCTCACCTTGTTCCAGGGCTCTCTGTAATTTGGCTTGCCCTTCAGGTAACTCACTTTCCAAGACTTTGAGTTGAGATATCTTACTACTTAATGATTCTTTGTCTCCAGTTGCATCGGAGCACTTGCCTAACTTTTCTTTAGCAGCCCTTATCCATTGGACAAAATCAGAACCAGCGTCTATAAATGCTTGGTGATGTTCAACGGTTTCTTTTTGCTTTTCATAAAGATCTTTAGCTTGTTTCGATAGTGTTTCGTATTTGCTGGTAATTTCAGATGCCGGAGCTTGCTGCATAAGTTCCGAAGCCTTAGAAGTTACAGACTGTATCATTGGTTCAAACGAAACGATATCTTGCACAATATTGTTTGTTTGACGAAGTGTGGCTTTCCTTTCGGTAAGACTGAGTCCAGTAGTCAAACCAGGAGGGCCGGTCTTGGCCCTTCTTGGACTTGGCCACTTTTTGCTCACACACTTCTTGTAATTTTGCTTCTCTGTCTAATATCCATTGCTGGAGTTGCGAATAACTTGAACTGTAATCGGCCCATTGAAGTAGAGCCGTCTCTAAGTGAACTTTGGCTGTCGTCATCTTTTTGACTAGTCGATCCCATTCATTTTGCAGTTCTTTAAGTTCAGTGTTAATTTTATCTTTGCCGTCAGATCTGGTATTTCTGAGAACTTTCTCTCCACTGTTTACGGTGGCGTGCACCAAGTTCTGGCCTTCCTCACGACGTTTGAGTAAGTCTTCAATTTGTTCTAAGCGTTTTTGTAATGCTTCCTTGCTGCTATTGCTTCCAGCTTCGCTGCCACTGCGTGTGATTTCCCAAGCATCATCAATCCATTTCTTTGTTTTTGCATAGTTATCATCATAGTTCTGATGCTGTTCATAGTTTGTCTCAACTTTCTTTAAAACATCATTTGCCATATTTACCAAAACTTGGTACCTTGAGTTCAAATGCCTTAACTGGTTGTTAACGTAAGTGTCAAGATGTGAAGATAATAAACCAGCCGCTGAAGCATTGAAATTGTCAATATCTTTTTTGCCTTTGTGTAGCAAATCAACAATTTCTTTTACTTCGTTCACCTGAGCGCCTTTTTCTTTGGCTGTTCCAAGCAATGCCAGTTTGTGATTTTTAATAAGAATTTCTTTCTGCTGCAACCAATCTGAAAGCCTTTCATACTCATCTTTGTACTCTCGCCACTGGTTTACAGTGTCTTCTAGCTGGCTCTTCTGTTGTTTAATTTCATTGAACAGATCATCAAAGCTTTCTTTTAGGGCCTTCATTTCATTCTTGATCACCGCTTGGCCCTCGGGCGAGGTGCTGGCAAGAACAACTTCACCCGTATGTTGCAAATGCTCTAGTAATAACTCCCCTTGAGCTTGCTTATTTATAAGTGCATCCAGAGGAGCCACTGAGTTTTCAATTGCTAGCTTATCGCTTAATGGTTTGGACTTCAACGATGGTACCTTTTCTCTAGCCCTTCCCAGCCATTGAATAAGTTCATCGTGGGCTTCTTTGTATAATCTATGATCTTTGTATTGTTCTTCACGATCAGCAAGTAATTTCTTTACCCTGTCATACAGTATATCAAATTTATTCAATGTTTCTTGGGCCTTTGACGCTGCTTGATTTTGTTGACCACTGGCAATCATTTCAGCAGCTTTAGTCTTTAGTGTGTCAACATCGAGACGGTCACATCTGGCTTTTTCTTCAACTTCCTTCAACTTTTCAAGTTGTGCTCTCTTATCAGACATGGAGCCTTCGTAAGGTGTCAGCTCAGCTAACATATTCTCAAGCCAAGCATTGCTCTTTTCTATCAATTGAATCTGTTCAAGGAATCCAGCCCATTTGGTAACGGAATCATCAAGCATGCTCTTTGTTTCGACCATTCTTGACAGTAAAGCAGACCATTGTTCTTGTAAAGCAATCAAAGAGTTATTGATAGCTTCATGCCCTGCCGGCGCGGTGTTGGCCATTACATTTTGAGCCAACTCAACGAGAGACTGCACTTTCGTAAAGCCTTCATCTTTTGTCAACAACAAATTCTGGATCAAAACCAACTTAGTTTCCAAATCATCTTGAGAGCTTGAGCTTAAATCAGCACAGAAATCTAATTTATCTCGTAGTTCCTCAATCCATTGTGAACACTCAGTCACATTGCTTGCAAATTCTTGATGTGTTTTCACGTATTGTTGCCATCTATTAGTCAAGTCCTTAACTTTTTGTGATAGTGTCTGATATTTCACTGAAAGATCAGATATCTGTGATCCACGAGGTCCAAGGACGCCCGTGTACAAGTGTTGCGCTTTCTCAGTGATGTTGTCAATTTCAAGTTCTTTAGCTCGGACTTCTCCTTGCAACTCTTTGAATTTCTTGAACTGTTCTTGTTTCTCAGGCAATGTGGCTTTCAAGTCTACAGCGTGTATTTGAGTATCAGTATTTCTGATCCATGTAAGACACTGATCTTTCATGTTTTCGTATTCGTTCCATTGCTGAATTTTGTTTTCAAGGGTTTCGATGGTCTTGTTAATGAATGAAACCAATCCTTCCCATTCCTGGTGAGAAGCATCTATTTGGTTTCTGATATTTGCTTGGCCATTACTTATTGTACCAGGTAAGACTTTTTCTCCTAATGAACGTATTTTGTCAATGCGTGTCTTCTCTTCTGGCAAACTAAGTTGTAGTGATTTTAATTTTTCGCAATTGCTGCTCAAGGCAACACGCTCTAAGTCTACATCACCCCAAAGTTGCGCAGTGTTGTGCGTAGCTTCTACCCACTCTTGCAAGTCCATTACCGCTTTGGTGTACTGTTGATGATTGTTTACAATAGCTTCGTATTGTTCAACGAATGATTTGGCACGAGCTAAAATAGTCTCGTGTCTTTGCTTGAGTTGATTGATTTCTTTAGTTATTTCTTTTGTAACGTCAGGCAAACTTTGGGCGCGGGCTTCTAAGTTCGCGATATCTTGCTGATGGGCAATAGCGTCTTGCAAGTATCCTCTATAGACGTTCAGTTGATTACGTTTTTCATCCAAAGTAGCTTTCAGCTCAATCTCTTTCGGCAGGTTCATCTCTGCTTTTGATAGCCATTGCTGTACACTCTTGAGATTTTCGTCAAACGAAGACCACTTGTTCAGTTCAGAATCTAAGTCTCTTTCAGCCTTTGTGATGTTATCATATAAGTTGTCAATAGACTGTTGAATGTCGTGAAGTTGTTGTTCTATAATTTCTTTCCCTTCAGGTGATGTAGAAGGGTACAATTTTTCTCCCAATTCGAAGGTATTATTTACAAGCAATGTAGCGTTGCGTCGTTGGCTGAGTAAGTCGTTTAAGCTTTCACGTTTTGCACTGATACCTTCAGGAGTATTGGACAAATTCTTATTGCATTCTTCGAATTTGTACTGGGCTGATTTAATCCAATCTGTACATTGGTTGTATTTATCCTGATACGCATTGTGGTCATTTACAGCTTGTTCACATTTCTTTACTAGCTCTTTAGCTGTCGATTGTACTGACTGGAATCGTGACGTCATTTGTTGGAGATTCATGGTGATTCTAGTATCATTACAGTTTTCAATCAAATCACTGAATTCGTCAGTAACTTTGTCGACATCATTTTCCGTTTTCTTTAGATTGGCCAATATTGCCTGCAAGGTTTTAATAATTAAATTAAATCTTGATTCTTGTATTTCAATGCTTTGAAATTAGAGGTGAAAATTTATTTTAAACTATACTACGACAACTACTATTAGTATCGTCACTTAGATGGGTGACCGTCTTTATATACCAACCATAAGTATTATCAGCTCTAAAGGATACCAATAACCATCGCCACTAATTAAATTAGTATTTTGGTAAAAAATACATAGTATGCAATAGGAAAAAAATGTATTTCTCATAAGAAAATACATTATTAAGAAGTATGTAATGTTAGACTTTGAATATAAGCTCTTGTGTAATTAATAGACCAACTACTGAAAATTAGACTATATCCTACAGTGCTGAGGATATAAAAGTTTTCCGTTTCATAATCTTACTTGATCCAAAGCCTCGCCAAGTCTTATGACTCCACTCAAATCATTTTCATGATTATCAATCGCTTTACATAAGTCCTGTATTTACAACAAACGTTTAATTTCTATTACGTGGTATGTGACTAAAACACAATAAAATAATTCAATACATACCTGGTATTTACTTAGTTGATCAATCTTCTCATCTAATGTGGCTTTAGGGGTGTAGGTCTTCAAACTCATTTCTGTGTCACTGAGCCAATGCTGCAACCTGTCATTTGCGCTTTCAAATTCAATCCATTGCTGAATCTTGTCCTCAATGCCTCGTTTCACATCATGAACTGTGGCTGTGAATTTTTCTAGGTCAGCTTTGAGTAATGCCAACTCTCGAGACATACCTTCTCTACCTCTAGGTGAAAGTTTCGACGAATTGCTTTCAATCAAGTCTTCCAAGATCTTTAGTTTGTTATTGCCAGTTGGTATAGCATCTAACAGTTCTTGAATTTTAGCCAACTTGCTTTGAAGTGCAGCCTTATTTCCAGTGAAGTCTGACAGTAAATGAAGCCGATCCCATAAATGTTTTTGATAATCTTGAAGGGATTTTTGTTGATCTGTAAATTGTTGGTATATTTCGAAAGTCTTCTCATGCTTATCAATTATTCCAGATAGTCTATTTGTTAGCGCATTGTATCTGTCCCATACTGACTGAATTATTGCTGTCATTTCATCGCTTTCATCTTTTCCTGAATGCATTGTAGCTGCTACATTTTTGGCTTTCTCTGTGACAGTTTCAATTACTCGTTTATGTGAGTATATTTCTTGTAAAAGAGTCTTGTTTTTCAACAACTTAGACTTGATGTCTTGAGCTGAGTTAAGTACAGATTTTTCTTCTGCTTCGACAATCTTTTCCTTCTCATCCAACCAAGACAATGTTTGTTGAAGCACATCTTGGTAACTAGACCATTGCAACGTCTGAGACTCATATTCTTTTTGTTGCTGGAGGATAGTATCATTTAGTTTATCCCATCTTTCTCTGAGAGCTCTTATTTCAGCTCGAATATTCTCCCTGCCATTGGCTGCTGTCTCAGGGAGCACCTTATCACCAGCACTCGTAAGTATGCCAATTTTGTGTTCACCATTATCTCTTTCCATCAAGAATACCTGCAGTTTGTTGCCCTTACTCTCAATACTTAACTTATCCTCTTTTGTGACAATTTGTGATAGCTGTTCTTCTAGTGGTCGCAGCCAAGTATCAAACTCATTTCGTGATTGAACGTATTTTCGATGATCAGCAACTAACTCGGACCAGTGATTAACAATCTCTTTTGAAATTAAGTGAAGCTGTTGGTATCTGCTATTTACTTGTGTTACAAGAGGTTTCAATCGTTCAACGCCACTAAGTTGGATAAGGCTGTGGGACTCGTCAACAAATGCGTCAATTTCTTTTTCTTTAGCATTAATCTCGTTCCTCAGATCAACGTATCTCTTCAATTGATTTTCCTTTTCTTGTAATGTCGAACAAAGACTTTGATCGCGGCATTTGGATTCCATGTCTTTGAGCCACTCTGTAATAGATTCAATTGAAGAGTCGAACTTATTCCAAGTTTCTAAAGTGTGTTTCAGCTTTTGTTCAGATGTTCCAATACTTTGTACAGCATTACGTAGTTGTTCAAGCAGGTTATCAATTTCTGATTTAATCGCTTCATTACCGCTTTCCGATGTGCTTTTACTAACAGAAGAGAACACATTTCTGATTTCGTCTAATTTGCTGGCTCCAATTTTTTCAATGTCTTTCAGAGCAACTGCAGAATGCAGTTTTCTGATAATCTCTGGTTTTTCTCCAGTTGCGTTCTCTATGTCGAGTAGTTTTTCCGATTGAGAGCCAAGCCAGTCTTTGTATTGTTGTATAAGGCGTACTAAATCTTCATGCCTCTTTACGCAGTCTTCTAGGTTATCTTGAAGGTTTTGCGATTTTGTAACAATGTTTTGGAATAATTGTTTAATGGATTGTAAATAAACATTTAATGACGCATCATGTGTTTGGTCTACCAATTGTTGCGCTTTGTCACAAACAGACTCAACTAGCTGTTGATGAGTCATTATTTCTTGGTGCATTATCTTGTGATTCTGTAACTGTGCCTTCTTTTCCTCAAGAGAAGCCTTTAGTTCCGTATGTCTTTGCATTGCTCTCTCTACATCTTTGAGCCATTTAGTCAATTGTTCTTGAGCAAGAGAGAAATCAGAGAACTGTAATAGACACTGGTCTAGTTTGTTGACTGTTTCTTGGAAGCTGTCACCAAAGCTATCCCACAGCGTCCTAATTTTTCGAATCTTTTGTCGAATCACTTCTCGACCATCTGGGCTTGTATGAGTATAGAGCTTTTCACCCAAACTCAAGAACTCTTCAAACACAGGTGTCTTTTTATTGCGGGTTTCATAAAGTTCCTTAGCTTTGTTTTGTTTTTCTTGCAAAACAGCATAGTCACCGACAATTTCATTGAGATCTTGCAATTCGCTAAGCATTCCAACCAACCAACTTTCCATATTATCGTATTCATTTTCAAACATTTGATGTTCTGATACAAATACTTCGTATTTGGAAATAATTTCATTGACGAGATTGTTCAGCGTATGATACCTCGTCGCTAATTTGGATGTCTTATTAGTCAAATCAGATTCACTGGCAACCACCTGTTTGCTACTTGTTAAAGCAGCAAATTCAGGGCTACGTGCTGCTAACTCGCTTTGAATTTCTTTTACTTTTTGTAAGTGACTAACTTTAGCCTCAAGGTTACTTTTCAAGCTTTGATCTCTCACTTGATTTTCCTTTACTTTGAGCCATTCTTCTAATTCATCTAAAGTTTTTTGACTTTCATTCCATTGCTTAAGAGTGTCTCTCAGTTTTTTATCTTGTTCCTTACATTGGGTAGCAAACTGGTCCCACGTGGTTTGAAGTTGTTCATATTCACTTATCAAGACTGGGTGACCATTTGAGCTGGTTGTTTCCAAAACTGTGTTAAGTTTTTTCTTCAAACCGTCGAGTATATTTTCAACGTCATCTGCTTTGGAAGTAACTTTTCCGATCGCTGCAATTTTAGCATCAACATCTTCCTTTTGAGTCACAACTCCATAATTAAGCATGCTGTTTTCTGCAATAATGTGGTTAAGACGATCACGACAGTCCTCGAACGCTTGAACATATTTTTCGTGATCCGCAACATGCTGATTCACACGCAGAAACTCGCTTTTCGAGTTCTTTGGACATGCCCCTATATCTGTCGATAGTCTTCGAAAGGCTCGATTCTGCTTCATCATCCGGCATAAGTTTAATCTTCTCGGTTAATTGCGTTAACATAGATTGGTGTAATTCAACCTCTTGATGCATAATTTTGTTAGCATGAAGCTGTGCTTTCTTTTCAGGTAAAGTGGGACACAATTTGAATTCACCCAACTCTTTTTCTTTATCTCCAATCCATTTCTGAACTTGGTTGAATGTATCATCAAATGACGATCTTTTGTTGATAGTCGTTTCAATATCTTTTATAACATTATTTAGTGAATCAACGGATTCTTCGAAGGAATCTCTTAAAGCACGTAACTCATTTCTTACTTGTTCTCGGCCCTCTGGCGTTATACCACTAAATAAAGCTTCACCTGATTCAATAGCACTGTTAAGTAACCTTTGTCCAACTTCCTTGTTCTCATTGAGTCGTTTAACTTGGTCCAAGTCAGCTGGCGTAGGTTTGGCATGTTTGCTCATAACAGCCAAATCTTTGATCTTACTGTTGGAGTCTTGAAGCCAATTTTTGAAGTCAGCAATAGATTTATCGTACTTGCCTTTGTTATTTTTAAGGTCTTCTAATCTATTCAAATGAGTATCCATAAACTTAGACACTGTTTGATATCTGGTCATTAGATGATTTATGTATTGCAAAACTCTAGAATCAGGATTACGAGACATGATATTCTCTCCAATTGTGGTAAGTTTATTGATTTCATCGTTATAGCTTTTGACTTCTCGGTTCAAAGACTGCATTTCAGAAATTTTCCTGTCGATTTCATTCATATTCAGGAGATTAGCAGCTTCAAGTCGCACTGTGTTTTCTTTTTCTTTTAACCAGTCAGATACATTTTCAAGCAATGTTTCATAATCTTGCCAGGCGTCAATATTTTCTTTTAATCTAGTTTTAATTTCATCGCAGTTAGCCATCAAAACGTCTAGATTTTTCTGAGCTTTTTCAGTTTGTATAGCTGCTTCTTGAGCGCAAGCTGGTTCTGCTACAATTTTCAAAATATCACTTGCTTCTTTTAATTCTTTTACTTTAGCCTTACATTCAGCAATACCATTTTCAACATCAGTTAAAGCTGCAGCCTTCACTTCTAAATTATATTTATCACTGCTTGCATCTGGCACACACCATCTGGTCTTATCATCAAGTATCTTTAGGTTCCGGTTAAACATTGCAAGTTTATCGGTGAACAACTTTTGTAAAAACGTGAGTAGGGTTGTTTCCGTCTTATTTGCATGGACAACTACGCTTTCAAATCGTTTTTGCAAGGAACTCAATTCCTTAGGAACAAGAGATTCATAAAACCCGGGATAGTTAGCATTCATTTCCGAAACTGTCAAGGTCAAATTATCGATTTCATCATTAAGATTTTGCAACTCTGATTTACATGCTTGGCACTTCTTAAGGCGATCCAGTATTTTTGCATTGTCACCTGTCATATCATCACACTTAATAATATCATCTCGGATTTTGCTCACGCTGTCTGACAGGCGCTTGATATTATCTTTCAGTTTATTTTCTTTTGTTTCTAATGACGACACAGCACTCTCCAAATTATCGGCAAGGCTTTGTAGGGCTGCAAATTCTGATTCCAAATAATTGCCAATGGAAGAAACTTGTTCTACTGGGATATTCTTATTGAGATTAGTAATCTGTTCACATTTGGCCTTGATACTATTTTTCAAAGATAAAGTATAAAGGCAGTTCTTCTTTGTACTTAGTAAGATGGTTTTGACCGAACCTAATTTCCAAATTATCACAAGCATTAGATAAGTTTTGTCCAGTCTCACTAAGCCAAGTTACTACTTGGTTTTTGGTGTCATCAATCTGTCTCCACACAATAAGCTGGGATTCCAAATCTTGTATCCTCTTGATAGCAGCATCATTAACTTTTTCCCAATGGGTTTGCGAAGTTAAAAAGGCTTCTTCAAGAGGGCTTGTGTCAAAACCTCCAAGAGTAGAGGCCTGTTTTAAAATTGATTGCTTGATAACATCCATTTGATCTAACAACCCCTTTGATCGTTTTAATATTTCGTATGATTTTTTGGCTTTTTCTAAAGACTGAGCCGTTTGTACATAATCATGAGGGGCATCTTTTGATTCGTTGTATAATTGTTCAGCTCTATTCATCTCTCTGTCAAAAGCAACTGTAAAGTTCTTCAGCTCTTGCAAAGTAGATGAGAGCAAAATGTATTTGTTTTTGGTGTCTCTAACAGAATTAACGATTTGATCCCAGTTATTATCTGCTGCAGAGAGTGCATTTTGGATAGTTCCCATGTTTGGCTGATCTTCTCTCATTAAATGCAAACCTTCCTCTCTCAGCTCCTTTCTTATTGACTGTTTATCTTTTAACTCAGCATCTAGCTTATCAAGCTGTTCCGTCATGTCTTGAATAGTAGCTTCTGTCAAAGGTACTGGTTTTTGAGCCATGTCATTGAGAACAGACTGAATGTTGTGTAAAACTTGACCCAAAGCATTATGCTGCACATTGAATTTATCCCATCTGGCTCCAACCTTTTGCACAAGGTCTCTCTTTGACGTCACTTGATTCAATAATGCATCAGCTTTCATTTCAATTTCCTTTACTAAACTTGTAGGTGACATGATGCGGCCTGTATTTTGATCTGTTACCTTCACTCTTGAAGGTCCATCTAATAAAGCCACATTACTCTTCCACTCTGGTACTTTAGTGGCGATATTTACCAGTTCTTGTCGCAAAATTTCGTAGCTCTCAGGTGTTAGTTTAGGACCTTCAATTTGATATTGAATGTGCCCAAGTTGTTGTTTGGTGTCGTCATACCAATTCAAAAGTTCTGACCACTTTTGTAGAACTGCTTTGTTTTGTTGAATATTGTTTTCGATTATTTGGTAGTGTTGTGCAATATTCGAGTAAGTTTCGCTCAATGCACGTGACTCGTCAGGGTGAGACGGAGAGAGAGTCATATTCTTTATTTCATTATAGATGTCTGTAAATTCTGGCTCTTTAGCCGCGTGTTCTTGTGACAGAACATGCATCGACTGCAGGGTGGGCTCTACTTTATCGGCACTGATTTGATCATAACTTTCCGTTTTCCTCCTGAAGTCTGTAATCCAGTTGTCAAAATTGTGTAATTTTGTCATAAATTCTTGTCTTACAATTATCTTGTCTGATAACTCATTTACCCTGGTCCTTACTGTTTCCGCTAATGTGTTTGTACGTTGTTTGATATCAGATACTTTGTTTTTCAGTAAAGTTGCACCCTCCGGTTGAATATTGTGGCAGATGTTATCACAAGTCTGCGATAAGCTGATAATCTTGGCCTGTTGTTGTGAAATCTCATTACCAAACGATTTCAGTTTATTTAGTTCACGGTCAAGTTTTTCTACCTGTGGCGTGTCAACCGAGACACTGCGACTACTTAAAAGTTTCTCGCCGTTTTCAATCCAGCTTTCCAGTTTCTCAGCCTCTCGTTCAAAGTTTTCCCAATTGCTGACAAGTTTATCCAGTTTGTTATTCCATTGGTCTGCAAGATCATGAACGACGGCCCATCTTGAATGTATTGCGTCAACCTCATCGGGGGCACTGGTCTTGCCAGACAATTGATGACTGACACTTGACAAAATTTGAAGGTTCATGAGTTGTTTGTCACAGTCTGTAATCAATGCCCTCGATTGCTGTTGCAACTGTTGGGCCTCGGGTAAAGTAGTGGGTTTTGGAACATTTCCTAGTTTCATTTCTGCTTCTTCTATCCAAGGTTTGATTTCAGACACTCCTTTCTGATATTTCTGCCAACTTGCCAAATCATGTTCAACAACTTTAGTTTGGTGTTCTGTTGAGCGTTGAAGATCCGCCATCATTTTTTCCAGTAAAGCTACTTCGCCTTTAAGTCTGTTGGCGTCTTGGACTCTATGCTCTGTCGCTAACTTTGATCCTTGCTCTGCAACATTCCTTATTATGTGCAGTTTTTCAGAAATAACTTTTTGCAGTGCTTGTGATTTCACTACACGTTCTTCTGGAGTAATATTTTCTGATTGGATCTGTGATATTAACGCAGGACTCTCTTTTTTAATCCATTCTCTTACATGCTCCAATTTACGCTCAATATTTACCCATTCTTGATTGAACTTTTCTAGATGCTTAACTTTGTTCTGTACTTCATCTTCAACTCTTACTAATTTGCGTTCAATTGTTTCCAAATCCTTTTCTATAACAGGTTTAGGCTTATTTGCAGTCAAAGAACGTAGTTCAGCATAAGACTGTTGTAATTGTGGTAGTCTTTGAGATTTGGCTTTCTCAATGTCAGAACTGAGTATTTTAGTTTCTTGAAGTTCACGTCCAATGTTCGTCACGCCTATCTCCAAGCCAGGGTGCGCAACAATATTTTCAATCTTGTCAATATCGGAGAATAATTCCTCTTTCTGGTATTCGTAGTTAGACCATACTTTTTGAGTGTCACGCAACTTGTGCAGACGGTCTGTAGAAGTTTCGTAAGCGGTATTCCATCCACTTTCAAGATTTCTAACGTCTTCTCTGACAAATGCTGGGGCGTTAGCATCTTTGATAAGATCTTTGCCGCGTTGCAGCATTGTCATGACAGAAGGACGTTGGCGATCGAGCTTCTGCACTGCCGACTGCTGCTCTAGAACAAGCTGTTCCACGTGTTGGAGAGACTGCGGCTCTGGTTCAATCATTGCCTGTTCTTTAGCGCTTTCTAATATACAAATAACTTCATGTACTTCTCTGCGGTACGTGTAACACCTAGTATATGTCTCGGTCTTAATCATTGTGATCTCTATTGTGGGTATTAGGTTCTTATATCTCGCTATGAGATTCTCAAGCTTGACCTGTTCTTCTTGAGCTTCTAACTCAGAGCAGTGGTTTGAAAGCATGTCCAGGGTCTGGACTAGCCATTTCATATCTTCACGTTTCTTGTCAGCTTCACGGCAGATATTCTATAAATATAACATACATAACAGTTAACTACAATGGTTACCACTAAGAAGTAAAATTAATAGGGTTAATATTTACCATGAGCTCCCTCAACTGTTTCCATAGAAAGCATTCAAAGAATTCATTTTAGAAAAAAAAACACAAAATATGAGTCAGTTATTATGTATCTTAATCTGTACAGGCAGATAATATACATATTGACTATTTGAAATCACACTGTAATCTGGTAGTATTTTACTTACTTTGAATTACGAATTTTATTTGGAGCTACACTGGGTCAATATGTATGAGTTGGTCTTATATGATTTATAGATTAGTTAGACCTGTACAACAAACATAATAAACTCACCTGGAAAATGGTCTTCTCTCGTTCAAACGCTTCAGCAGAATCCACCTCTCTCACAATGCTGTCCATCGTCTTATCCACATGGTCCATCCACCTCTCCATTTCCCTGAACTTGTCCCTATAAGCATCCCACTTCGCCGGGATCCTCTGCAGCTGCTGCCTGAAGTGTTCCACTCTGTGCACAGTGCTCTCCCACTCTTGCTCACACCTCCTCACAGCTTCCTCGAGCGAGGTGTCACTCGTTTGGTGCGTGAAGCTGGTGGCTATCTTCTTCAGGTTCTGGAGACAGTGCTCGACTTGCATGACCTTGCCTTGGTTGCGGAAGTATTCCTCGTTTCTGATTAGGATGCCGTCGGCATCGTCACTATGATTGTAGGCCTGTGAAATGAATGCCATTTAAATCAACGCGGTTCAAATTATTCAGTGCGACCAATTTATAGGAAGTCAAGTTGTTTTTTTTAGAATTAAGACTGTTTTGAAAGCTACTCAGGAACTATTTTTAAAAGGCTGGTAGCACACTTGTGACTCCAATAGCATTAGGGGATGTCCACTGGCAGCGGTAATTGCTTTCCATAATAATAATATGATCTGTCTTCTCATCTGCAAAAGAATAGGGGCAGCATTTAGTGCATCTTAGAAGCGCTTCTTCTGAGGAGCACGCACTCACGGAGGAGGACTAGCATCGTATTTGTGGAGCGTTTCTTTTGTTTTGCAAAGAACAGAAATAATTTCGGGAACCTGACGGCTTTTAGAACTGAAGAGACACCTAAAGAAGAAGGAGCTCGTCGTCGAGCTAAGTGACAAGATTTACGTCTTTATATCGCACGGGTAGCAATTGCAAAAACCCTAAAGTTAAGGTAAAGTATCAGCATATATAAGTACTGTCCCACTGTAGGGCAAAGGTCTCCATCAAGTTATCACTACCCAAAACCCTAAAAGCCCTAGTCAAAAACTAATTACACTCATACCTGCTCCTCATAGACGATCTCTTTCTCAATATCCTTGATGCAGTGGTGGAACACGGCCTCGTCCAGGCGGAACTCGAGGCGCATGAGGTGGGGGGGCGCACGGTCCAGCAGCTCGCGCCAGCGCCGCTGCAGCTCCTCAACGGTCTGGACCACGCGGGGACGGTCCTCTTCGTTCACCAACTGGAGACCAGGTAGAAAATGGTTTATTAGAATTTTCAACAAGTGTTTTTTAATAAACGTGATTGGGGCGTACGCTAAAGCTCGCACGGTGGCAAGTACACATGTGTAGATAGATATAATAATAATAATTGAAAGATGTGTCTGTATCGGAATAATTAGACACACAAATAATAGCATAGCCTGAACTATTCGATATACAGATACCACAACATAACAGGAGCGTGTCATTTAAGCTACATTAATCCTATACATCCTCAGGGTAAGATCTCAACAAGAATAAGAGGACATCAAAATAAGTATTATTGCTCTGTCTTTTCTTTTTTAGTACTGCAAATACTATTTAGATGTAATTGGAAGATGCTACAAACCTCGAGGAGCTCTCGGCCCGATCGCACTAAATCAGCCACGGCTCTCTCATCTGCGCCCTGGAAGAATCTCTTGTGGAAGTCCACAGCTTGCTTGGAGTCCACTCGGTTGTCGGCCAGCAGGGCCTCCGCCCTCGACGCCCACTCCTCGACGATGCGCTTCTTCGCCTCGAACTCCTCCCAGGCTCGTGCGAGGCGTTGGAGTTCCGCCTCTCGGCGAGTTGCTTCCGAGGACACGTGGGCGAATCTGTTGATTTAAAATTGTTCATTAAGATACTTCAGACTTCACATAAAATCTTTTAATTGTCAATTGTGAATTATATAGAGATGCACGAAAAACATCAACATTTTTCATTTATGACTTTACAAATAAAATATTTTAGAACCTAGTAGTCAATTCTGGATTTTTCAGAATGATTTATACCATTTGCTCGGCGGTAAAGGTGAAAACATCGTCAGAAACTTGATGTTTGATTATGAATATAATAATACATATAAGTATGTATAGCCATGCATGATCCAGTCCTCTTGTTTGTCTTGTTCCCCTGTCTAAGGGATGTGAAGATCAGACGGCAGTCGCTTCATTATAATTACCATCCAGCTGGAATTCTGAATCATGGTCCAAACGTAGCCTAGAGCTCCAAAGCCACAGCTATGGATGCAACTAGGATTTACACACTAAGATGATGATGGATGGAGACAGTATCTTACCTGTCATTCAGCTCCTTCATATGGCGGACTTGGTCAGTGACGTCAGCACTCCTGTCGACGTCTGCTGCCTTCACGATGTTCTGGAAGACCTTGTTCTTGCTCTCCAGCATGGAGCGGTAGTAGGTGGTGCGGGAGAAGAACGAGCCGGTGAATCTCGTAGCGCTCTTCCACAATCTCTCTGAAATACAGAATGGGTGGTTTAGGTATCTGATAAATCAATTGAGAACTGAGATCAACTGATCGGCTTGATGGTGGTTCAATCGACACGACGTGCGATTTACGAACGGAAGTCGTAGGTTTGAATCGAAGCACCTCTAGATTTTTCAAATCTAAGTGCGAATTTTCACCATTCGCTTCGTGCTGAGAGCAAACATCGTAAGGAAACCTATATGATTCGGATACTTTTTCTCTTGTTACCAGACTTCAGTACCTTACAATGTCTATTTTAATTAAGTGGACGTTACCATAACTAAGTTATGGTCTGATAGGTAGAAATAACGTCTTTTAGAAACTTTACTTACCGTCTAGTTTCTCCGCCAGTCTGGAGAGCTTCTTCAGCTCTATCCAGCCACTGGCCGATCTCCTTCTGCCCGCTCTCCAGCGACTCGTGCTGGACCAGGAGCTGTCGGTACTGGTGAAGCTTCACAGGCACTGTGGCTCGGACGCGGACTAGGGCTTCTTTCTGTTGCTTTAGTTTCGCCATGTTATGTTCTACTTCGTCACGCGGCAGTTCGGCTATGGCGTTTTGGAAAGTTCTAGAATGATTGAAATGGAGAACGTTAGTTTTTACTTAATCAATTTTCAATGTTTCTACTTCAGCGCCACTTAGCTATGGAGCAAGTAGTTAAATTAAGAAATCAAATACTTTAGATGCAAAAGGATAAGTTGTTTTCCTTTAAGTATTTGGAAAAATAAGCAGTCGAGACTTGGCTTAACTTTAAGGAATTGAAATGAATATTTAAAAAAGCGATAAGTACCTGCTGATAGTTTTGAACAGTTCCTCGTGGTGCTCGATTTCAGAGTTGAGCTGCAACAGCTGGTCGATGTAGGCCTGTATGTCTGTAGTGTTGGCACGCGGCTGCCGCGACAGCAGGTTGTCCGCTGCCGCCAGCCAGCTGTCCAGGGCTTGCACTCCAGAGGCCAGCTCACGCCGGTGCCGGAGCGCGTCACCTCCGCGCGCATACCGTTCAGCTTCCTCCCACACACGCTCCCAACGTTCAGTAATTTCCACGTATTTCCTCTTTATTTCCTGGCTGATTTCCTCTGATGAAGAAACAGCCAAGAAACCAGCTGCATCACCTAGCATCTGGTATTTTTCCTTCCAAACTGTCAAATCGTGGAAGAATTCTAATCTTTCATCTTCTGAGACTCTGAGCATGTGCTGCGCTTTGTCCAGCCAAGTTGTGAAGTCATCAGCCAAGGTGTTCCATCTCTCCCAATGGACGATGACTTCCTCTAGCTCACTGCGAACACATCTCACCTCCGACGCGACTCTTCGCCACGTCTCAGCTACTTCTAACAAAAACGCATCAATCTCTCTAGCTTCAGTCCTATCTAATTCACAAACTCTCTTGTACTCTTCGGCAACTTGCTTAATATCGACGTACGCTCTGTCGAATTCTTGGAAAATCTTATTCTTAGTTACAAAATTGTCATAGTCATCTAATAAGGCACGGACATGGTCAATTCGACCGTATTTACCTTTCCACGCGGCAAGCTTTGCCCGCGTCAAATCAGTAAATGCTACAATACAACATTTGTGCTCTAAATATTTTAATCTGGCTTTCCTCTGTGGTGCTCTTCGACTTACAGTCTCAAGCCTATCTTTCATTTCTTGTAATCTCTGTGGAGGGATTCTCGATGCTTCAGGAGATCTTAAGGCTCTATCAAATCCTTCAATGACTTCTGGAAGACTTGCAAAGAAAGAACTGTGTTCTTCGAGTTTCTCGCTGATGATTGCAGCGGTCCTCTCAGTCTAAGTTTGTGGGTATTTCATCGAAGTACAAAAGGTATTCAGCTCTAGCGAGCCATTCACCTATGACTTTGAAGTCTCCAGGCAGATCTGAGTCCAAAAGCCAAAGCCATCTTCTGTGAAGTCTTTCCAGCTCCACCCAGAGGGAGACCAGTTCCCGCCAGGATGCGGGAGCTATTGCTACTATGCTTTGTGTGTACATAATCTTTTCGAGTTTCTGGTAGATCGGTTCGCGAGCGAGCCTATCGTTTTCGGCGCGCACGTAATCTTCGTAGTTTCGCGACAACGTTCGCGAGTCGTATTGCCTCTGAACTGTGGTGACGCGGTCTGTCAGCCACATTCTAAGAGATTCGTACTCCTCCATTACTGCCGCTAAGGCATCCGGTCCTGTTGTCTGTAATGAATTAAATGCGGTTAAAATGCGATCAGTCGATTAAGTATGATTATTATAATGTTGGTTATTTAACTAGCAGAAATGTCTCTGTCTATTTTTTTCATATTGTAGTTCATTCAACTAGAGAGGCGAAGACCACGTCATCACTACATATTCCATGGGCTATCAAAACCTCTGAAATTCTTACCTTGGGTTCAGGATATTTATGCAGGAACTGGGCTACATAAGTCATGATGGACCTCTCGTCTGGCTTCTCCACATCCACGTCTTCGGCGTCGAGGAGCCTGGCGATGCCGAGCTCGCTCTCCGCCACGTCGAAGGCGTGCTCCAGGCGCTGTCTGTTCGTCTTCCTCTTCATCTCCGCCAGGTTGATGAGGTTTGCTTTGATGGCGTCGATGATGGCGAGGAACGCGACACCGTCTCTCCAGGATGGACCGAAGTCTGTCACTTGGATGTTTGAGTCCCTGAAAGTTAATGCAACATTTTAAAAAGCGATAATAGCTTAGTTCAAACAATGGGTGCCCTCTCAACGGAAGGTCATGGAAGAGCGCTTTGAATGATTTGAACTTTGAATGGCTCAACCAGAGTTATACCACGGCCAGTTCGGGTTCAGATGTAACAGCTTTGGCCATAACTGAGAATTAACTGCTTCATAATTTCAACCACTAGACGTCCATTGCTGGAGATAGGCCTCCCCCTATTTTGAACACAGATCAGTTCTGTGCCGCCCGCATCCAAAGAACTTTCAAGAAATCTTCAACAAGTTTTTGGTCCTCCTTGTAGAGGCTGCCACGACTACGGCCTCTACTGAAGGACCTACCCACGGATTACAAGCTTCGATGAGTATGATGAGCTTTACAAATGAGGATGAAATGCCATACTCACTTGGGCAAAGCATTCGCCACCCACTGCAGTAGGGTCTTCCTGGCGCCTTGCTTCCACCGGTCCTCGGCCCTGTGAGTCGGGGTGGCCGACCCCGACTCCTGGGACATGACCGATACACAGCGCGGCCCCAAGTAGTCCAATGCTCGGCTGTTCTCTTCGATCTGTCAACAAAATTGTCTGTCAGATACGCTGCAGAAGCTAATCTTGGAATTCCACTATCCTTCGATTATTTTTTATTTTGCGCTTATATTTGACATCTATCCGCTTTTTCCACACATCACTAGCCTAAAAACTCCTATAAACAACGACTGCCAATCCCGTATTGTCCTTTAGTTTCCTTGTTAGTGTTTTTGCTTAACCTTTTGTTAAAATATAAACAAGTATTTTCTAGCTAGTTAACGTCCATATTGGGAATAGCAAATTCCTATAGGCAGTTTTAATAAAACATGTCTTATTCACTAGATTCACACAACACTTGATTAAATCTGTGGGTAGTTTGTTTGTTACGTAGAGTAGGTACATTGCTTACATGAATATAGATATCATGATCACTAGCTGAGGTTTAATGTCATAAGACATAGTTTTTAGTTGCATCTGAACATTTTTGCTTTAAATATTAAAATATTGTGATTTCTACGATACCTACTTGTGCATAGGTGGATCTATAAATATTAATCTATGAATAACGACTATTTACAAAATAGAATATCTAGCAACTGCAGCTTACCTATTTCTATGTAAATATACATATTAACATTTTAAATTACATCGTTACTTACCTGGTTCCTTAATAACTTATCTTTTGGATCGTGTATCTGGATTTAAAAAAGTTAAACTTACCTACCTACACTCCACATTAGCTTCAACTATTTTAGTATATTCACTCAGAAACATGCTAAAATTCAACAGTGATAGAGTGAATCAAAACACAAACGTGAATCAAATTAATGAATGGCAGAAATGATATATGATAGGTGACCGTGAATATGTAAGTGTCCGATTTGTTGTAGTCAACCAATAGCAGTCATCTCCTGAATCATAAATATTAGCAACGGTTTTGCTGTGTGAAGTTGCTGAGATGCACATAGAAGGCAAATTGATTGAAATTAATACTATAAAATGAGGAAAGGGGACTAAGAAATTGATGACAGGTTACTTTATATTATATGTATAAAGCTCTTACAAAATATTGAAGCCTTCTTATCAATGTGATGGTTGAGAGAACATAATATAAATTAAAGACATTCAATTTCAGCTTAGCTTTTAGCGATAGACTAAAAGAGGAGATAGGACAATGAAAGCTAAATGTAGGTAGGTAGATACGTGCAGGAAACATCTAAGTAAAACATTGCTTGTAAACCTAGATAGTTCTAGCTATAATTTGCAATGAATAACTAAGAACATAATGGTCTTCATTCATCATTCAAATTTGTGGTTACTACCAACTTTTCACCGCCGTCCATAGAATACTGCAATATTAGAAGGACTGCAGATGGGTATAAGTTTTGAAACTTGCAGTTTATATGTGTTAGAAATGTTTTGGGCTACTTATTTACATTTTGTTCCAAGTTATTCTTAGCAAAATACAAAGTGTAGCTAGAAGCTGTCGGCATGTCTCACCCACCTTTGGTCCTCTGTCCTGTGGGTCCAATAAATTGAGAGAAGCTTGCGCAAACAAAATAAGTTCAAGCCAATTAAAATGAGAATAGACCGAGAATTAGTGACAAACATCTGTGTATAATGAAAAAAAATTAAAACTATAATTTTGATCGAAATTGTAAAGATTTAAGGTTTATCCTCATTGAAAATGGTCCGTGTGCCACTAAATTTACTTTTCACCCTCGAACAAAATGATCTTCTGGTTATTTAAAAATGTGTGGAAACAAGTTTTATAAATAATTCATTATTCGATGCAGATTTGCACAAATGTGAAAGATCATTCTGTCCAAAAAATGGTGTATATTCTAAAGAAATTAATATTTGAAATGTTAATATTATGCGTATAGATCAGCATTTAGGAATATGAATAGATATGACATAATATACATAAAATATTCTGCTATTGGCTGCCCATGTATTTATTCGATAACATAATTTTGAATCAGATTATTAATAGTGTTACTATTAATACTAATATCATGAGACTAATGCCAAACTATAAGATGTTAAAAGTAATAAAAACATCGATTAAACGTTCAAAATGTCTGATCTTCGAAAACATCTAATAAAAATATTAGTCGAGAACATAAAAACGCATATTTTATCAAGATGAATCAATAGTAGCAAACAGATATTAATTATGATAGATTAGATGATATTATTTATAATCAACGAATGTTGAAAGATAAAAACCAATTTAAGATTGTTAATACAAATACCACTCTGTGATGTTACTGTGCTCAGATAATCTACCTAATACAGCACTCCAGTGCTTTCTAAGATATCGCTGGTAATCTATGAACTACCTACACTTTTTATAAAGGAACAGCGAATGACAGTCAACAGAAGACGAACCTGACAGAAAATTCATAGTAATTTTTACATACTGAACGACCTAAAATATGTTTTACAAGTATATTTTTTTTGAGACTAGGTGTTTAATTGTCTACCTTTTACAGATAGGTAACTATTTGATGACAGATCGTCTCCTAAATCCTAAGCTTTTTCTAAGCTTGCAAAGGTATACCAAACATAAATGTTTGTAGAAGGAGACGTCATAGACGCCAACATTTCTCTTAAATTGCTTTCTATGTGCCTATCTGGTTTCAGTTGCGTGTATTCACTTAACGTTTATTTTTAAATTAAATTGTCGTGTTAAGTGATTAAAGAGACTAAGCTAAGAGTTTACTTAGCGATTATTTTCTTCAGCTGTGACATTTTAGGTGCTGTAATTTTTATCTACCCTGTTCACTGTGTCACACTGTTGTACAGCAAGCTGTAAACAGCTAAGTACATTTAGGTTATTCACTTGTAACTGTGTTGCTGTCAAACCGCTGTCCCCACCATGGTCCCCACCGACCCAAAAAGAACGCAGCCCATCCTACCTGGAAGTACAAGATGATGGTCCAGATGAGTCCGAGCACGACTGCAGGTCTTCCATCCACCAGGTCGGCGGCGTTGATGTTGACCAGCTTGATCCTCTTGCCCGCCAGGAAGCGGAGGGCGGTGTTCGCGTTGGAGAGGAAGTGGGGGCGGCGGAGGACTCGACCGCGCTCCATTGGCTGCAAAGAGACATTTTGACATTTTTGGCAACTGTAAGCCAGCATGTTCATTGCAAATAAATCTATATCTATACAGATAATTTCTATAGACAACGACAAGGCTTATAGGTAAACCGAAAACACGAAACGCTTGCGCGATGTAATTGAGCACAGCGCCATCTATTCGTTAATTTCTGAATTACGGTCCCGAAGCGAAGTGAGGGCGGGCCACTAGTAAATAAATAAAAAAAGAGAAGAAGACAGGTTACACAATTACAGGGAACCAATGAAGCTGCGCTTGCGCTGTATTTCGCCAAGTGATCACTGTGTTTTTATTGTGATAGGTGGCAGACAAGCAGACGCATCACCTGATGGTAAGCGATGGCCGCCGCCCATAGACACCTGCAACAGTCTGCAACACTAGCAGAGTCACAAGTGTGCTGCCAACCTTTCACCCCCTTTTTTATGAGATAGGTAGCAGACGATCATGCGGATCACCTGATGGTAAGCAATTGCCGCCGCCCATGGACACCTGCAACAGTCTGCAACACTAGCAGAGTCACAAGTGTGCTGCCAACCTTTCACCCCCTTTCCTCCCAATTGGGCCTCCCTCCCTCATTCACTCGACGAAACACAACGCAGGCGCTGATTCACGCCGGTCTTCTGTGAGGCCGTGGTATTACTCCTGTCGAGCCGGCCCATTTATGTCGAAGTGAGGTTTTACCGTGGGAGAGCCGCTTCTTCTTCTGCTTGACGTCGGTCTTCTTTATATTAAGTAATGTTACCAGGAGTTGAATGCCCATGATTAAACCATAATAAAAAGGAGACAGACTATTTGAATGGGGTCATTGTGCGAAATGGTTTAATTCTGCACAATAGACTATGGTTATTCGGCCAAACTCGATTCGATGGTAAATTGGCCGTTGCTAATGATGCAAAACGATACTACAATACGGACTGCGCGTGCGCATATGTCTGACGTTGCTAGGTGTTTACACTCAGGAGAGAAGCGAATACATTATAATAGTGGGTTAGCCACGCTTCGGCATGAATGAGCCGGCTCGACCGGAGTGATACCACGCCCTCACAGAAAACCGGCGTGAAGCAGTGCATGCGCTGTGTTTCGCTGCGTGAGTGAGGGTACCGGAGGCCCAATCCAGGGGAAGGGGGGTTAAAAGGTAAGCAGCGCACTTGTGACTCTACAGTGATACGGGTGTCCATGAGCGGCGGAAATAGCTAACCATCAGGTGATCCGTCTGCTCGTTTGCCACCTAAAGATAAGACAAGTTTCTCACCAGTTTTTCCCCCGACAGCACCTCGAGCAGCGCCAACAGCTTGGTGCCATCGCGCAGGTCGTAGATCAGGTCGTCGATGCGCAGGGGCGGCACCCGCTGCAACAGACAGAGAATCAATCGTCAGCCCGTACAGACAGCCACACATCAGGTTACCACAAACTGTCAAATTTCCTAAGGCGTGTCGCACACACACTCAAGAGTCGAGGCGGAAGCGTTCAAGAGGCGCACCGCCTCTGACTTTTCTATACAATCAAATATGTCAACGCATACTGCCAGAGTCGCGGCGCAGTCGAGGCGCAGTCGAGGCGGCGGAGGTGCAGGGTCGAGTCGGCGACGCGGCGCGGGCGCACGGCACGCCGCCGCCCCCGACCCATCAACCCAACCCAATGATTCCATCCATTACCATATTGAATGGGTGTAAACGATGCTCTGCACCTCCGCCTCGACTCTTATATCACACCACCGCCTCGACTGTGCCTCGACTCTGGCAGTGTGCTACCCGCCTAAATTGATATTGAACCAAACGCATTTGACATAAAGGTGAGAATAGTATGAGGAAATTTGACAGTTTTGTATACTTTGATGTGTGGCTGTACGTACATACGGGATGTATCTGTGAACATTTACATCCTTTAAACACGTCTTCTACCAACCATTCCGAACAACATTTGTTCTACGACTTTTGAAAATTTACTCTACTCCACATACAAAATGACAAAGTCACGTGACCGATTTTGTATGAAATGATGTTTTTTATGCGAATTTTCAAAAGTCATAGAACAAAATAAATGTTGTTCAGAAGACGTGGTTAAAGGGATGAAAATGTTCACACCCTGTATTGGGATTTGGGAGTCAATAATAATCTTCATTATTGTTATTAAAATAAAGTAAAAATGTGCCCAATGGGGCATCCCAGATATCACAAATAAGAGCTATATTCGAAAATTTCGAGATACTTTTTGCTTAATACGGGAATCGAACCCAATACCACAAAATAAAGACTCTGACACAGAAGGCTGACTGCCCACTAAGAGCTAAAAATATGTCATTTACTCACGCATGCGCACTAACGGGCAAAAACGACCACATTAATCCTAACTTATGACATAAGATTGTCAAACTGTCGAGGTCTATGGTAGAGGCCACGCGCTCATGTACTCATGCCGGGCAACAACCCTAGCATATGTCAACGAACTCTTCTAAATTCAAAGTCAAAGCTAAGTCAGCCTTCTGTGTCAGAGTCTTTATTTTGTGCCAATACCCCGAGATCACAGCCCGGTACATAAATCACCCCCGGTAGGTAACTTAGACCAACGGAGCATTTTAAGACAAACTCTAGTACTTAAAGATGTAAGTAAATTAAAGTGAAGAATAGAGATTACTGGTGGTAACAGCCTCCGTCTAATTGGAGTGAGGATTTGTGAAAATCCGTTGGTATAAGTAGATCAGTGGTTCTTAACTTTTAAGTCACGAGGGACAAATTTGTCAAATTTCTGTCTTGTCAGGAACCACACACTTCGGACATGCTATGCGTCGCGACGTCGCTTGTGTTATGTTGGTGTTGACATAACTCATCACAATACGTCACTTGTTTTACGTTAACTCTCCGGACCACTTGGAATGCCTCAAGGGACCACCAGTGGTCCGTGGACCACCGGTTAATAACCACTGGTATAGATAGAGCCTCTAGTCGAAGACACGGAGAAATAGCGAACATTGGGGGAGGCCTATGTCCAGCAGTGGACTGAGACAGGCTGATTATGAATGGTTAGTAGCCATGTCTGAGGTGAAGAGAATAACAACGTGAAGAGCATGAGATTAAACAAAATATGCTTAATTATTTCTTACCTTCGACAAATGTGAATTGATCCAATTGACGAATGTTTTTTTCTGTACTCTTTCTTGTTCATCTGTAACAAATAAAAAAAAATCATAAATAAAAATTACAATTATTTTAACTAAGTAACGAGCAATAATATTCTTAAATACAGTATTGGCATCATTCTTTACAAAGATTCATTTGAATTTATACGAACCATTTAGTGCAATGGTTTAATTGTGCACAATAGACCATGGTTATTCGGCCAAACTCGATTCGATGGTAAATTGGCCGTTGCTAATGATGCAAAACGATACTACAATACGGACTGCGCGTGCGCATATGTCTGACGTTGCTAGGTGTTACACTCAGGAGAGAAGCGAATACATTATAATAGTGGGTTAGCCACGCTTCGGCATGAATGAGCCGGCTCGACCAGAGTGATACCACGCCCTTACAGAAAACCGGCGTGAAGCAGTGCATGCGCTGTGTTTCGCTGCGTGAGTGAGGGTACCGGAAGCCCAATCCAGGGGAATGGGGGTTAAAAGGTAAGCAGCGCACTTGTGACTCTACAGTGATACGGGTGTCCATGAGTAGCAGAAATAGCTAACCATCAGGTGATCCGTCTGCCCGTTTGCCACCTAAAGATAAGACAAGTTTCTCACCAGTTTTTCCCCCGACAGCACCTCGAGCAGCGCCAACAGCTTGGTGCCATCGCGCAGGTCGTAGATCAGGTCATCGATGCGCAGGGGTGGCACCCGCTGCAACAGAGACGAGAATCAACCAACAGCCAGTACATATTGGTTTTTGGGAGTCAACAATAAACTTGATCATTGTACTAAACCCAGTAACCCAGTCTAGTGGGGCGTCCCAGATATCACAAATCTGAGCTACGAGTATATTCGAAAAATTCTCAGCAGGCCTTCAGGGTGAGGATGACAGACTCGATTAATACCTACTTAGTCTGTTCTTTTGTGCCTGTCAACCTCATATTTGGATCTTACGGCCGCTTACCCTCAGGCGGAGTGAGGTCATCTTGATTGTCCTCAATATAAAAAAAAATATCAAAAGGTACTTTTTGCTCGATACGGGAATCGAACCCAGGACTCCAAAATCACAGACCGGTACATAAATCACCCCCAGTACTTAGACCAAATTCTTTAAGACAAAATCTAGTGCTTAAAGATGTAATTGTACTTAAATTTAAGTTAAGACTAGAGATTTACTAAAGGTTAGGTAAAGGCCTCCGGCTAGTTGGAGTGTCGATCTAAACGTAGTGATTACTTGGTCAGCGTGTCGATCTGCAAAAATCCGTTGGTATACATAGAGCGTCTAGTGGAAGACAGGGTGAAATAGCGAACTTTGCGGGAGGCCTATGTCCAGCAGGGGACTGAGACAGGCTGATTATGAATGGTTAGTAGCCATGTCCAAAGTGAAGAGAACAACATGCTAAAGAGCATGGGCTTAAACAAATATGCGTAGATTTTATGTAACAAAGTATTTCTTACCTTCGACAAATGTGAATTGATCCAATTGACGAATGTTTTTTTCTGTACTCTTTCTTGTTCATCTGTAACAAATAAAAAAAAACATAAATAAAAATTATTTCTTCAACAATTATTATTTTTAAGTAAGTACCTAACGAGCAATAAGTATTCTGGTTTCCATAGCACTATATAGCTAACATACATACTATATTGCATGTTGTCTCAATTTATTTATTTAACTATTTATCTAATAACTTAAAAATATCCCTAAGATTGTCAAACACAGACGAAAAATTTAAAACGATAAGTTAAAAGTACGTAGGTAATATCTATTTTAAATCAATGCCTGTAACAAGTACATTTTGGCAGCAATAGTCATGTTGACAATAAACGCATTCATAATGTCCAATCGTAGCTTGTTAAGTAAGTACTTAAATACTAATGATAGATCTGTCGTCAGTATTCTCTCGCCGATGCCACAATGCAAGGGCCGATCAGCGCCAGATTTAGCAGCATCTTAATGCGATGTGATGGCGTGAGTCACGGCAAGCGCCAAGTTCACTGCACCAAGTGTCTGCTAAACAATGCAAGGCTATGCACTTGTGAAGTTGCGACTCTACTGGTGTTGCAGGTGTCTATGGGCAGCGGCAAACGCTTACCATCATGTGATCTGTTTGCTCGCCTGCCACCTATCACATAAAAAAGGCGGGGAGAGTCGATAGCTTTATCTAAGCTAATGAGACGTAGTAAAATGATGTAAATGTCCCCTTCTCAGTAAGTCAGTCTATCGAGGAGCTGTTCGGAATCTTTGACGCGTCTGTGTCTCTCAACAAACCACCCAAAAATATAAAAAAAATCTACCAATACACTTGTTAGAAGGTAAATAAAACAGCGATACCAATAAAAGTACAACTTAACGATGCACGCCAACAATGCATTTCAAAATAAATCACAGCAGTTATTTCCAAAAAGAATTTGACAAGATTACAATTCGATTAGCATCAAATTCTTCCACAGGGGTGGGGTCCCCGAATGCGTGCTCCCTTAGGATTGACAGGCCACGCAAGTCGCATCACGACACGCAGTTGGCACTACCGGGCACGGGCAGGGTTCGAGTTTGAAAGTTGGTAATGGGCCTAGTCGGGTAGTTCTCAGCTACTTGTATTCATGAGTGTAACTATGGAGGTAAATGGAGCAGGTTACTTAGGTACTCGTACCTAACCTAATGATACTTTGGTACTTAGGTATCATGGTTTTGAAAGACATTTTTGGAGCAACGTTCAGGTTGCCTACATCGCGACCTAAATAGGCTACGGCTACTAACCAGGCGCGGATCCAGACCTCAAAAAGGTGTTTGCTTAGGCGTAACTAAGATTTTTTCTGATCTGGGGGACCATGGCTAAACTGTCCCTATTTAGGTATTTAGCTGTTTTGTGCATAATGAAAAAAATAGCTTTTTTTATGTGATAGGTAGCAGACGAGCAGGCGGATCAGCTGATGGTAAGCAATTGCCGCCGCCCATGGACACAACACCAGTGGAACCCAAGTGCGCTGCTAACCTTTTATACCCTTCCCCCCTGATGGGCCTCCGGTACCCTCACTCACTCGGCGAAACACAGCACAGGAGCTGCTTCACGCCGGTTTTCTGTGAGGCAGTGGTATCACTCCGGTCGAGCCGGCCCATTCATGCCGAAGCATGGCTCTTCCACAATTAAACTCAACTGAAAGCTCAACTGATAATGAAAACATCGCTACACTGACTTCGCGATTCAATCTTCAGTAGTCAACCCTATAAGCCATGGGCCACTTTATTTTTTAAATTAATACTCAGTTTGCGTGCTAGACAGCTGATGAGTTCGCCAGCATGTCATCGGCAGCCATCGGAACTTGTTGCCATAAAACCGTTACATTATCCCGGAAGTTTTGAATACAATATTGACAATGCCATTGTACAGATTTAACATAAAAGCCAGTTTTATTATGGTAATAGTAACGAACATTTATACAAACAAGTTGATCGAAAACGTGGGGGACAGGCAGGTGTAGGCCAACAAATATTTGTAACGATAGCAAATAAACCAAGCCAAAGACATTAAAGCAATATAGCTAAGGACCTTAAAGCAATTAAACCTAAAAGAAAGTCGTGACAAAGGTTGTCTAAGGAACTAACAGAGTTCACATACTTTACAATCAATGGGGCTACCAAATCCGTTGACGTATTAATTAATTTCACGCCTTAATTGACACATTATTTATTTACAATTTTTCTAACAAACTAACAGATGTCACCATCCAAAACGCTTATAAGACACCTATATACCTTTATAGGTAGTACCTATACTCGTAGTAAGTAGTACCTAGATCTGGTAAAAGCTTTAAGATGGTAGAGACCAATTAGTAAAAAAACATTCTAGGTCTCAACCTAATGGAAAAATATTATGTTTTGGAATGACATATTGAGGAATGCGTACAAAAATTTTGACCTTTAGTCATAAGCTCACAATAATTTACAATCGATGCCATAAAATCATAAATCGCGAGAAGCTATTTTGTTTCGTGGCTTTAAAATAATAGAAATAAAAACCTGGTTTTTACTTACATTTAAATACCTATCCTCGCGTTTAGTCCCGTTTATATAAGTATTTCGTCGGATCTTAAGAACAAAATCGTATCTGCTAAGTAAAACAATAGGTACTTAGCAGATACGATTTTGTTCATGGGACTCGTCGATTTGTAAAATGCAGATTTTATCACATTTTTCAATCCTAAATATTACCCTATTGTTGTAGCTGAAATAACATGACAGTATAAACCAAATTTCCGCTGATTGAATTGACCCCGGCTGGTCAAACGACCGGCAATTGTCGCTTCCACCCACGCCAATCATAATGATCATATAATAATAAATAAAACCTTTGGTAGGCCTTGACTTTTGATATTTTGAAAGGTATCTAAACTTTACATTCCTCTAGGAATGTTTCGGAAATTCGGAATATTCTCTGAACAGATAAAACCAAGATCGCTAATACCACACACACACAGAAAAGGCGTGAAGCAGCCCCTGTGCTGTGTTTCGCCGAGTGAGTGAGGGTACCGGAGGCCCACCCTGGGGGGAAGGGGATAAAAGGCTGGCAGCGCACTTGTAACTCCGCTGGTGTTGCAAGTGTCCATGGGCGGCGGCAGTTGCTTACCATCAGGTGATCCGCCTGCTCGTCTGCTACCTATCACATAAAAAAAAACAAATATCACACCTAGATACTTATTTAATCAAAAGTTCAAAACCTTCGATTATTCCAAAAGAGCAAAATTTTGATTGGTTCTTATATAGTAGGTACCTATGAATACCTACATGTTCTGAATCAGCTGTTGATTAATTAGGTATTTAGGAATTTTAACATTTATTATGTTAGATTATTTTGGAACTATTGATCTAACATTCTAAACTGAATAAAGAGTGTTTCTACTTTCTCTTTAAGAACATATCAACTGTTGTTATTAACATCAGATCAAATACGTTGTACCTACTTAATGAAAAATATTTCGTGTAAGTAGTTGAATTTCTTCATAGCAGAAAAGCTTGCCGAGAGTATAAGTTACAAACATACGGCTTTGTTGCTAATAGTGATCTTGTCACACCAGTTCTTGCGTCATTATACTGGTGTATCACACTATCATTATAGTGCGACACATCAGCCAAAATGAAACAACGGACAAAATAAATGTTGCGTTAAATAACGCACTAAAGTCGTGTACGCAGTCATAATATACAGTAATTGAATACAACGTTGTGACTATTTTGTTTATACTCTGTAACCTTGGCGGCAATGTTTTAGTATTTTTTCGTCTACGTACGCCCACCTATTATGTTGTATGTTACGTTAAATATTTCCAACAACGACGAGCAAAACTAACGACGTTTTTATAATATTACCTAAATGCTTGCCTTCCATCAAAACATATATTTACTGAAATATCGTATTGCACTGAAAATTTGAGCTAAATGTTAGTTGTGGAAAACATTGTTAAAATAATCCTTTATTAATTTTGCTTCTGCTCTTGTAGAGCCGGAAATATGTGCATTTGCCACAAAGTAGGCTATATAATTCGTCTAATAAAGAAAAGGTTCTTTCCAAAATAATCATTTGCCGTCCCTAGGATTGTGCGGCCCTTGACACGTCCAGGACTATGGTCTTGTCTGCTCTAGAATAAACAAATGTTTAGATATTTTGACATTTTCTGCTACTCAACGTACCTCAAAACTTGAATTGGAATTTCCATGTCAAAAATAGATTCTATAAATGACTTAGACGGAATTAGCCAATCGAGCATAGTATGAATTACGAACTACTCGTAATCCATACTATGCTCGATTGACATAGTTAATTTAATGTTCGGTCTATGAACAAAAATACACAATGACCTTGCTCATAATATAGAATTCACACGAATTCAATACTTTTGGTTCTAATGGTTGCTTTCGTTTTTTTACCTAACTATTGTTTAGCTCTTGAATTGGTTGGTGTAGTCAATTGTTAGATTACATGGTTCGGGCATTTTCTCATAGCACTGCAAGTAAAAAATCTTTATGACTACTATGGAGAGATACCACGGCCTCACAGAAGACCGGCGTGAAGCAGCGCATGCATAAACTTACTAAGGTTGCAGGTCTCTATAGGCGGTGGCAATCACTTACCATCAGGTGATCCGTCTGCTCGTCTACCACCAATATATAAAAAAATACAAAGGAGTTTCGTTTACAGGTTGTTTATCTGTAGCAAGCTTGTTCGATCGATTGTGACCACATCAAGTTAACATTGACCGAAGTAATATGCTCTGTTTCATGGGAATTTCCATGCAGTTAATCGCGAAGCTCTTGACATTGGTGGCTCACTGGCATGGTCTATGACCTAGATGACGTCACGAACCGTCTATTAAACGCCATGAGTGGAAACCTTCATTGTTTCGTGGTTTTAACAAATTAATTAACATAACATTTTTAAACGTTTTTTTTATTAGGTACTTCATCACGTCATGACATCACTTTATTTCTATTGTAATGGTAAGAGACAGACATCCATTTAAGTCAGAGTGGGAAACTAACCACAGCATTTAGTGTTTCAGGCAGAGTTACTATCAAATAAGCCAGGCAATGATTTTTTATTTCTTTTAGGTTTTGAGTAGACAAGACTGACGAAGGTAGTAGTCTCAAAAATATATCACTAATGTGACTCGCTTATGCAGAAGAGGTTTAATAATAAAAGCGACATAAAAAATTTAACATAAAGTTTAATATCTTAGATCTATAAATAAATTAGTCTTCAAAGACTTAGATTTCAAAGAATTGCTAATGGTAAAACATAAATCTGTATTTTACGACACTATTGAGTAAAGCTTCTTTAGCTTAGTTCCTATTGCTGATGGAAATCTTAATTGGTACCATAATAAGGCAAAGTAAATAAAATTAACACCCCGGTTGGTCTAGTGGTTTAAGTAGCGAGCCGTGATCGCGGGGTTCTGATGTTTGTCGGATTCCCGAGTCGAGCAAAAAGTATGAGTCGGATATTTCGTAGGTAATAAATAGCCTGGGCTTGTGATTACTAATCCGCATTAGGCAAGCGTGGTGATGAAGCCTAATCCATATCATATATGATAGTAGCGATGACTTGATTTCTATGATGTAGGCCTTTGTCCTGCAGTGGGACAGTAGATGCTTTATCCTAACTTCCTTATCCTTATCTATCTTTACTAATATAATAAATGCGAAAGTAACTCTGTCTGTCTGTCAGTCTGTTAGTTTTTCACGCTCAACCAAAACTACTGAACGAATTTGAATGAAATTTGGTATACAGGTGGTCTAGACAAGACTCTGAGAAAGAACAAAGGCAACTTTTTTGCCGAAAAGGGGGTTGTAAGGGGTTAAAAGGGAGGGGAGGGGTGAAAAGTTACATTCCACGTGGACGAAGTCCGGCTAGTACTTTAAATTAACCCGACCGGGAATCGAACACGGAACTTGCCGCGCGTGGGCGTTACCTCTGCTACTACGTCACCGAGATTGCCGGTTGGTCGTGATCATTCAACTTGTTATCTCCTTTGTGTTCTGGTTCAGTGTCACGGTTTTTGCTGGTGATTAACCTCGCATGCTCTATCTTCGAAACGTGTTCTATTAAGCTAATATCTCCACTGCTAAGGAATGGAACAACTTGCCAGCTTCTGTATTTCCAGAGAGCTACAATTTGGGTGTCTTTAAGTCGAGAGTGAATAGGCTTCTTCTGGGAAAGCACGCTACATCTTAGACCTCATTGTCATTCTCCATCAGGTGAGATGAGGTCAAGTGCAAACCCATCTTATATAAAAAAAAACACTAGTCCTCACTTTGTAATCATAATTTTGCTATTATATTAGTAGTTCGAATATAGATGGCGCTGGGTGCCGATTACATCCCGCCCCAGTGTGTTTCGTCTTTTCGGGTTGCATAATTATAAACTTTGTGGTTCTTCTTCAGAAGTTATCTCTTTATAAATAGTATAGAAAATAGATAATTATGAAATTCATCCCTCACTTCGTTTCGGAACATTAGTTTCACCTTAAGGGTCGTAGGCGTCGAATGCATCACCCTAGTGTTTCGTTCTGTCGATCGTCGATATCTATAAAGTTTATCTCTTTATAAATACTACCTACTAGTTGTTTGGAAGATATCGCTCATAGCGAGGCCCCTTTGTATTTGGCCTTTTTTAGTTAAGTATTTTATCTTATTGTATGTTGTGTGCACTACAATATAAGTACTAAATATTCATGTTCATTCAACTGATCAAACTTCCCAAAATAAATTTCGTAGTTACATACTATCCTGTATTTTTGTTTCAAAGCCACAAAGTATAGTTTGTATGTAACTTTATTTCCATAGTTAATCCTCCCACAAGTAGGCTTGTAAACCGATTTCCTTCGCCGTGATAATGAAGCGCAAGAGCGTCGGTAAACACGACCGCACGATGATCTAACGCAACCTTGGCTCGCGACATTCGGCCGCGCGCTACACCGGCGCCTGCGCACGCGCATACAATGCGACAGAGCTTGGACACTATGGATGATTTTACGCTTATTGTGACGTTTATGGCTAGAGGACAAATCATGGTATAAAAAGTAAAGTATCAGAATATATTGTCCCACTGCAGGACAAAGCCCTCCATCATAGAAATGCGACAGAGTTTTGGAGAATATAGATGATTTTACGCTTGTTGTGACGTTTATAGCTAGAGAACAAATCAAGGTATAAAAAAAGTTAAGTTCAGCATATACACTATCCCACTGCAGGGCAAAAACGTCCATCATAGAAATCAAGAGATCGCTGCTATGATGGATTAAGGCTCAATCACCACGCTTAATGCCAAATGGAGGTATAGCCAACAAAAATATAGTCGCCCTTCGGTTATATGGCTCCTGGCAAAAGTAAGCTGTTTTCCTTACAAGTGTACAGATACCTAAGCTGTCATAGTACACTACCTTATCTACAAATTGATTATCTTGAATATTATTCGTAATACACATTGAGGAATGTCATTAAACTCGTGTGGGTTTGTATGAATCCCTACTGCACACCAACTGTAAATTGTAAATGTAAAATTAGGTAGGTGTTTGTAATCAAGTGACTTGAAATCATTGAAGGGCGAAAAATCGTCTTCGTGGATAGAAGGATGTAAGCAACATTAAATAAACCGATGTTGAATGATCAACTGATCTATTTATATCCATAATTACAGCTAAATCAAAACATCTAATGAAGGAGATACTTCTGTTAGATAAAAACCACTGAAATAAAACTCAGAAATAACTAATAGATTTTATTAACATGTTACTGCCAAGACCATTAAGATTTTATTTAATATCCAAAAGCCTTGGTATCACTATCTCATATCGCGAACTAGTGGACCTTGGAGCTAAACTGTCATCGTTATAAATACTTTCTTAATGTACTGTATAATGTTACAAAACATTAATCATAAAGTCTTATCTCTAAAGTTCACTGCATATTTATTGCTCGTTGAACCTCATTGTGAATTATCTTGAAATACAACCATTGCTATTATGAAAGGATAATTATTGAGTTTAATGAAAAATCGATTCAATAAATTTCATTATCAAAAAAGACATCTGACATAGGGCCAAGATTACTAAATTAATTCGTAGCAATTAATTTCTTGAACCGTAATTAAAGGTTAGAGAGATTAAGAGTATCTGGATTGGATCCAAATTGTGAGATTCTAAGCGCCGTGCCTATTGTTTTAGTTTTTCTTCAATGGGCAAATGTTGTTCGCCCTTACTGGTCCTTTCACGCCATATAATTACAGACAAGAGAAATGCGTTAAGGGGCGTTAAACTAAAAGCGAATCTAAAACACAGATTTTTACCTTTAAAATGGGACTGCAAATCTTTGTGAGCCCAAGTTAAGATTAATTTTATCAACTTTACAATTGCAAACATTTTAAACACTCTATTTAAAAAAAACACTATCATCATCTGTCCTAAACTGACGTCATTTCCACATGCCCTAATTCTGTCCAACCTTGGCGTGCACTCAAGCCCTTGGTCGTTGCCGCCGTGACCGTGACGTCATCGATGTAGACTGCTGGCGGAACTAATGGACCAGTCGGCGAACATAACAGGTGTGACAGGTTCACTAGGCACGGTGGTAAAGCCGATTGGCAATACAAAATTTAGTAAAATGATTAAAAAATAACACTTTTGTATAGAAACCTGTTCTAGTCATACTGTGTTTGTAGTTGGGTAAAAGCTGAAGTTAACTAGTCTTAATTTAAATTAACCTCTAATCTACAGCGAGAAGTTGCAATAAATGGATGTCTTAATTATTATTATTAATATCTGATATATCTTGAAACGCATTTTTTGTTATCTGAGATAATATCGATATTTTGCAGATTATTTTTATGACTGAAAAGCAATTCAGTAGCTATGATGTACTAATAATTTGGTATTGGTGATCATCTGATAACATCTTTACTGCATAGGTAGTCACTTCAGTTGCCGTTTACACTCCGAAAGCAATAGCAACACAAATAGTAATTATTTGGTCAGTCAGCATTGCATTATAATCTTTTAAACCCTCTTTTAATGCGATACATATAATCATTTTGAATTTTTTCGTGAGTATGTGTTTTATAGACATGTTGGTATAATCCTCCACTAAGTCCTTTTAATTACTCTAGTCATGCCAAATTATAATGACACTTTATTATGCGCTTATAAGTTTCTGTGTTTGCAGAAAGAATTAATAATTCAACAGGAAATCCTACATATTTGCAATAGGTAATGGATAGAGAATATAAGGATAAATCTAGTATATTTATGCAAAAGTAAGCTAAATCTGGCTGTGGTATCATTACTAACAAGTGACATCATATCGTTTCCGATGGATCTCTTGTCACGTAGATCTTTGGCAAAGAAATACAGGTCATACGAGCAGAGTGGCCGTGGCGCCAACGTAATGTTTTGCTTGCTTTTTTATGCTAATTGATTCAAAATCTTGATTGTGTTTTGCAGTTAAGACACTAAGATTCGTTTTCATTTTTATAAAAGTATAAGTTTATGTCAAACACATCTATATAACTGAAGATTTTAATTGAAGTTACATTTAAAACATCCAGCATAACTAGCTACTACAACATGACATTTGAATTACTATACGAGGCTACGACTATTTCGCTATGAATAAAAATTGATAGTGATTATAAAGGGCGTCTTGCAGCATACAGCATATTTGATTGTGAAATATTTTTCTGTAAATTACGTGACAAGCGATTATTACTTGTTACCTAATATCAATATCAATAATTCAGAGAAAATATCAGTGATGTGTCGTTGACCCAAAAGATCACTTATCGTCACACATAAAAATACGAATGACATCATTAGTTCACGGAATGACCCAGTTACAGCAAGTCGTAACAACAATTATATCATTGCCGACGTCATTCATTACCATGCGAATGTTGTTTTAGTACTAATGTGTTTAATTATGAATGGAGGTATGAATGTGCGAACAAATTCAACAAATCGAGTGCATTTTGAACTTTGATCGGCAACAAGCATTAGTCAACAACATCAGAATAGTTCATCATTTCCAGTAAGTTTGTATAAAATTGCAAAACCCTTTCCAGTTTAAAGAGGAAAACTTACTCAAAGTTTCCGTCTGAAAAGGAAGGACGAGTGATCGAAAGAGAACGACTTGATCTCTGGCATCGATAGGATAATCAGCTACTTTTTATGTAGTCCGTTGACCGGTCGATTGGTGTAGCAAAATCTTCCCGCTCATCTCTTTTGAAAAAACAATAACCTCTTTTTACATATCAGACAGGAACAGATTTGGGTCTAGGTTGTTGTTTGGATTACTTCTTGTCCTATTACAATATGATATGATTTGATAATGTCACGTTACATTGACCTTGACGTCTTGTTTTAAGTTAGTATTACATGTGTGGCGCAAGCGACCCAAAGAATTAGGTTAATTTGGAGAAGGTTTGCTGATTTAGTTAGGCTTCAACGCCTTGATTGTAATTGAGGTAATCATTTTTACGAGCAAATTATTATAGAGTCACAAATGTCATGGAATTAGTCGAAGAAATTAGTAGACTGATATTCAATATGCAAATTTTACAGCCCAAAGCCGTAAACAGCAAATTTTCCAATTAGCCGTAAGCACGTCATGTTATTTAATGCATATAAAGAATTGAATTAGGGTTTCTAATCAAAATAATGTTTGTGACCTCCATACCATTTTGGCATGATGATCATCCAGTAACATACCTACGTTGTACTATCAATCAGTTGTCTATTTTAAGATATTTTTACTAAGAATTGTAATCATGGCTTGCAAAATCATTCTCCAAGTGCTATCCTAAAGGTGAAGAGTCAACTCTTAAAATAGAGATTTGAAAATCTATAAACACTGTTTACTACTTATCTATTTATATTTCCACTTACAAATGCTGCTCTAGCATGAATGGAATGTCGTGTAAAACCGTCAGAATCAAAGTGAAATCTGTGAATCTTTTTTTTTGCAACAAATGATGTCGAACAAAAAATACTTGTAGTTACATTGGGTGCAGTAATGTTCGAAATTTTAATGTAACTCTTATTTATATATACGACGTTTTTGCACCAGATTTTCTTGAAACAAACAAGATCGACACAAAAATAAGGTAACATATTTGTGTTTGTCCACGTTGTTTTCTGTTCAGCATACTTAACTGACTGGTTTTAATTGCTTTGACCCTTCATTTGCAACCAATTTGTTCTCCTTTGACTTTAATTTGCTTAAAAAATAGTTTTGCAATTAGATTGGCTGACTTCTGAATTATTTACACTTGTATATATACTTTTTAGCATGCCGTACTTAGGTAGGTATGTGCCTAAGCTATGTACTTAGATATTTTATAGCTGTTTTATTACGTTGTTCACTTGATTGCAAATCCAATTAATTAATAGAATACATAGGTGCGTTTTTATGGTTCAGCGTCAAATAGCGAAGGTCAACAGGTAATTTATTAGGGTTCATTACTTCATCTTTTTGCAGTAGGTTGTCAAAACATATTTGTACATTTACATCATCAGCTGAATTGGTCAACATATTTAGTATTTTTTTCGTTAAATAGGAAGATGAATTGGAAATTCATCTAATATTGCCCAATCCTATAGGAATATAACTCACATAATTATCTTTTTATCATGCATCTTTTCAAACTACTTTATTTATTCATTAGTGGTCGTCCTTACTTCGTTTTGGGACATAAGTCTACTCTATTGTATTGGTTGAGATGGCGCTAGGCGTTAATTGCATTATGCTAGCGTTTCGCCATTTCGGTTTGTATTAAAAAGTTCATCGATGTCAATAGGATTTACTTCTTTGTAGTACCTATTTGCTACGACTTTTCAAATTTTATCAACTTCGAAGATGGTCCACTCCTTGAGTAAACCTAGGGGGCAATTCTCGTGCACTCGATATTGAAGTCGAATTAAGAGATTTATACATTCGTACATACAAATTTCTAATTCGACTTTAATGTTGAGTGCGCGAGAATTGCTCTCCTAAACTTTTTTTATATCTACTAGTAGTTATATGTTACAAGTATTTAAATAGTTGCGTTTCGGAAACATACTGTCTTTATATTTCAGCTAGTGCCATGCCACCGAATACATAGCGACATTGGCGACTCTTACTAATCAAAATGTCACGCTCTTAGCTACTTTGCATTGCTGCAAGTGTTTGAATATATAGCGATGTCAAATCAATTCTTCAAAAAGGACTCTTTAGCTTTACGAATAAGAGCCGTTTTGTGTATGTCTGGTATTCAATAACAAGTCTGATGAGGTCACTACTGGTGCTGTAACGTGATTGAGCCTGGAGTTAAAATTGTGTGAAATGTCAGTACGTGAGCTGGACTGCGGTAGATATGGTGACTGAGTCACCGAAAGCGTGGCTAATGACTTAAGAATTTTCCAAGTGATTTTTATAGTACCCTTCAATAAAGTTCAATAAAGTTAGTCGTTTAAATCCTGAAGCCCTTCATAATAAGTAACACGAATAAAGCGCCTTTAGCATGTGAGATCATAAAGCTAAGGAAAATATAAATTAGCTGCTCCATTTTTGGTGAAAATTCTTTTTGGTACACTACATTTAGCAGTTTCTTATACTAGTTGCCTAATTGGCAAGTAACTATGCAAATAAAGAATACGGATACGTTCATGTATAGAGTTTTATAAGTTTAGTTCAATTACTATAACTACACCATTCATTTTATTTTGCTCAACGCCTAAGATAATTATTGAGTGGATATCAATTAACTCTTAGCATAACTTTAACTGGACTTCACCTTTCCAATAAACTTTACAATCAGAATCTATCACTACCCAAAACACACAATGACATTTAAACTAAGGAAGATATTTCTCCATCACTTTTGCATCATCTAACCTGATGTAAAGATGATTAATAAACTAGGTAGTACCTATACTATTTGCTAAGAATTTATAGTAGTCACTCTTTCTGCTAGATATTTCCGTTATGGGTGTTTAAACCTTAAATCCACGTGACGTTTGCGTATGACTTCATCTCGTCTCACTCACGTTTTTACTTATAACTTACGTTACGTGTACCTAATAGGTATATTGTATAAAATAATCGTAATGAAATTGTACATGTCGGGTCAAACCACCTCATCAATATTTTAGCGTATTAAATCTACAACGATGTTAAATAATGGTCGACAAAACGTCGTTTGATTTGCACGCAAATTTCCACGATTCCTAAAATATGAGGTATCTTTTAAATTAATATTTATTGAATATTGAAGATCATATCATTTTCTACGAGTAAAACCGAGCATAATTCAATCTATTCCTGTTAAATCAATCGTTAAGATATTTGATAGATACAAAGTACGGAAAATTACTCTTAACAACATAGATTTATGTGTAATTTTTATTTTTAGTATAGCAATTCTTTGCAATTTATTCTTAAGTAAATATTGCACTTAAAAATTCCTGTTTGCGGAAGGTTGTGGGTTCGAGTCCCACCTGAACCCTCCGAGGATTTTTTTAAGTGCAATATTTACTATAGATTTATGTGTTCTGAAACGCAACTAGCAATCATAGCACACCTTATAGCAACCATGCGTGGGTGGGTAGATATCAACGAGGGATGTTACGGATAGTGACATTCCAGAAGATACTGATAGGTAGGTACGTATAAATATTGTATATTTTTGTGATAGGTGGTAGTGGACGGATCACCTAGGTAAGCGATCCCTTACCAACTCCAGTGGAGTCACAAGTGCCTTGCCAACTTTTTCAATTTATTGTGGACAGCAACAAAAATTTTCGATAAATTTAATAACATTCAGTTTTAAAAAATCCGAAATTTATTAGACAATATTATATGTAAAAGGTAAGCAGCACATTTTCACAAGTGCGCTGCTTACCTTTTAACCCCATTTCCCCACATCCACTGGTGTTGCAGGTGTCCATGAGTGGCAGTAATCGTTTACCAACAGGTGATCCGTCGGCTTGTCTGCCACATACCTATATCATATAAAAAAAAGATTCATAAACAAGTCCTATCAAGCTGTAAACAAGTATACTATCTCCAGCTAAATATAGCTGCATTAAGCATGCGCAAGCGCAGTCTGCATCTTCCATTTTAAATTCCAAGCATGACGCGTCTACCTTTAAAGGAATACTAAATCTGTGATCGAAAAGAGACCTTGGGGGAAGAGGGGAGAGTCACTTTTCATTCAAAGGGGGCAAGGCTGCTATTTTTGTATGTGATGTGCGTTTTGTAATCCTGATTAAAAAGTCCTGTTCAGGGTTCTTGTTTGATTTGAATTGCATTTCTATGTATATTTAGATTCTAACTGTCTTAAGTACTGAGTACTTAATGAAGCACTATTAATATTAGAGATCCAAAGGATTAAACTCATAACTTTGCTGGGCCTTGCAGTTGAGGAAAAGCTCATTTTAAATTTAAAGTAAGTAACCTAAAATTCTAGAGTCAATATAAAGTACCTATGACATTCGTCCCTAAATGACTTCAATGCCAATTTGCAGCTCACTAACTAAAGGATTTTGGAAACAAAAATCTGAAAAGCAATGTATAAATCACTGTGTTAACTAATGTATCATCAGGTGACCCGGTTGTTTGTTCGTTACCTCTAGCATACAACGAAGAACTTCCACTTATATACTTGTTCCTGCCATCATAATAATCTCGGTAGCTTTTTTTATAAATATTGACCATTTGTAGGTTTATCTGTAGACATTTTACATACCTTTAACCACGTCTTATATCATCCATTCTGGACAATATTTATTCTACGACTTTCGTCCCCCCACACGAAATGGCCAAGTCACGTGACCAACTTTGAATGACAGGTCAATAATTTTTCAAGCGAATTTACAAAAGTCATAGAACAAATGTTGTTCAGAATGCTTAAAAGAACACGTGGTTAAAGGGATGTAAATGTTTACAGATACACTCTGTATTTTCTGATCCACATTCTCCATTCAAAGTCTTGATTGCTCTAACCACAATCGCTAAGTCAAGGCCAACTCTCAAATAACATAGATCAATGTAATCGTTATGTTTGAAAAACGTTCTTGCGCAACCACCACCGCTGCGCCCGCGCCGCGTGACAAGGAGGGACATACGCGCGTAAGTGAAATGGAGAGTGTTGCCGAATTTGGCGATGTGCACTCTGACTGGTTTGGTTGGTGCTTAGAAGTTTTATCGAGAGCTAGAATTTACTGGATCTTAAAACTTGAAGAGAAAATGGAATAACGTTTTTGCAGGCATTCTAGAAACGATTTTTAAGGTGAGTATAGCCCCAAATACGATTTAGGATAGCAGATTTATATTGCAGGAAAACTATAAAGAAGCAACGACCGAAATGCCATACTAAACTTTTATTATTCGAATACAAAAGTCACGTATATTTCAAATACTTATCAATATTGAGTTTTTGCTTTGCCTCCTCGTTTTGGAACACTAAATTCTATTTTATATCCATTATTTTACTGTATGTTTTTTATTAGACTATAATAGGCCAACGCTTCACCACAATCGCACCTGATGGAAAGTGACGATGAGGTCTTGGATGATACGCGTTAGCCTAGAAGACGCCTGTTCACTCTTGCCTTAAAGGTGTCCAGGTTATGTAGGAACCTACACAATATTTTTTAATGATTATAATTTGTAGCAACATCCGCAACACTAGTGGAGTCACAAGTGCGCGGCCGTGGTATGACTCCGATCGAACCGGCTCGTTTATGCCGAAGCGTGGCTGTCCCACGGCCAACTTTAGCCAAGTTTCCCAAATATAACAACACACAACTGGTTGTTATAATCTGTGATGCTAACGAGCATTGTGAGCGAGCGGCTAGACCGCCAAGGTGAAGGCCTGGTGGCTTATAACGAAACCGTCTCGTAACAAATGAGAATACACTTGTCACATTCAAACAATCGAGGCGCACAACGCATGTGAAAGGGAGGGGAACTCCGATGCGGTCATGACTTCCGCTTCGTTTTAGGCCCTCTGGTGGCATTCAGCTCAAGGCCATGGTGCGTTCAATGATTCAATGGGAAGTCAGTTTTTCGACATTAGTGGTCGAAAAATAACCTTTTTCACTAACACAATTTGGTTTGGCATTAATCTGTTGCGTTCAGATCAAATTGTTTTGTCTGTCATACTAACAACGGCTAAGTATTTAACAACTAGATTATGCAAAGCAAATAAGGCTAAAAGCACTTCAAGGATCAGTTTGATAAGTATTCCACAAGATTCAATTCTAAGAAAGACATTTCGTGTTTAACTGCTTAGTTGCTGACATCACCATCATTCCGATTCACTTCACACACTTCAGAAAGATACAATCTGACGTAAGTAATACAACAACACGTATCTCCACAATACCTATATCCCCATAGATGATAACTATCTTGTTAAACATTCACATTCCGTCAACTCTATATTAATAGCGAGCAATTTTAGCTCAGTGGGTAATAATGCGGGGGTCGTGGTTCAAATCCGAGCTCCTCTGGATTTTCCAAATTAATCTAAGTATGTGCGTATTTCTATCATGACGGAAAATATTGTGAAGAAGCCTGCGCGTTTGCTTCGGATAATTTCTGAAACGGGTAACCATGATTCAGTTGGTGTGGTTCCCCTTAAAGGCTTGCAAAGTTCAAACGGTTTCATTGTAATTACCAGACACCAAAATCCTGAAGTAGTCTGAGCGTGCCCCGGGCTCCAAAACGACAGTTTTAGATGCAACCTTACAAATAAGTTCAGATGAGAGACAGCAGACATTTTTACAGAATGTAGAAAATTGTATTCCTTAGCTGTACAGTGCAACAGTAGATGATCAAAATCAAAAAATCTGTACTCACTATTGAGCGGAGTTCGCGTATGTATGAATTTGACACCATACAGTTCTGACGCGAACTCTCAATAGTCAGTATAGAGTTTTTTGATTTTGATCATCTACTTTTGCTGTAGTACATACAACAGAAATATCATTCTCATAAAAATATCACTACCGTGATAGTTTTCAAAACAATATCCTCTGAATTTGAATCTTAAAATTTATCGATAGTTTGTGTACAGAAGCTTAGATTATGCGAACTTGTTTATTTACTAAGGGTTAACAACACAATACTTTTGATTAGGGCACTTACCTACCTACAATTCCAAATTGTAGGCCACCAGCAAGACCAGACCTACATAAACGAGATACCTCGTAGGAGAAATACGACACTAACAGTCTTGATCCAGTGAGACTCATTGGTTAATGGGGCTAATTCTTGTAATCCGAGAGGATGCGTGTGGTTCAATCGAGTTGACAGCGAAAGTTTATTAAATATATGGCTTTTGCTAATTGAGAACGTCTGGGAAATTCTATAGTCTGCTATTTTTTGGCGTTAACGCTTAGGTATGTGCTAATAAAATTTGCTGTCCGTTACGAAATGGAGACCCATTTTTTTTCTACATAAAAAATATGTTTACATTTGTTACATTGATTGACAATGGACTATATTTATTAGTCAAAATAATAAGGAAACACGAGAAAACAAGTAACTAGAATCTAAAGCTAAAAAAAAACTACCAAAAAGAAAAATTAAAACAGAGTAGGCCCCTGTGGCAATATCCCCAAAATGCTGGCAGCATTACGTTGGATAGCGATGGAAATTCGGTGGGCGAAGTAGCTACCAGCCTGACAATGCCCTTTTTATATAGTAGTTTCTATATCTTGCCAAAAACAACATGCACATATTAAATCTAAAGATACAAGAGGACATTCGCTGAAAGTTGATTATGTAAATCCAAAAAAACTAAACACAATAAATCAACTTCTATCATCTGATGCAAGAAATCCGTAGAAGGCAAGGCCAAACGAAATGTTCCTCCAATATTTAGTTGATAACGTTTTGGCTACAAACAAGCCAGAAAAGGCTTGTGATGTCATAGCTATTAACATACTCGCACTCAGCGTAACTATAGAATACGAAATGAACGCGAGATAAGACATTGCGAGGGAACTGATGAATGATAATGATGCAAATAAAATTATAATAGAACTACAATTTAATGTATAGACAACTCTAACTGAAGATAATAAATAAGCAACTCATACTAAAAATAATGAGCTTCACGGTAGTGTTACATATCAACAGATCCAAAAATTAGCACTTGATAATCAAGGTTTTTTTAGGATATGGGGGCCAAATAAGCAGACGGATCAGAACGGAAGTGATTATGCCGCCCATCTGTAGCACCAGAGGAGTCACAAGTTTGCCAACGACCTTTGTGACCTTGACCTTGTCAGAGTTGTGAGTCCGCTGGTGTTGCAGGTGTCTATGGACGGCAACAATCGCTGACCATCAGATGATCCACCAATAACTTTAAAAAAGTAGGCAAAGTGAAGTTTGAGGTCAGTCAGATCCCAAATTAAGCATAATGGTTCCACGGTACAAGAAAATGCGGTAGCAGCACTGCTGGTATGCTGAGGAAACATTAGGTATTGCTGGCTATCTGAAATACCTATACACAAGCATTTTATAAATCTACTTGTGGTCCGCCCATAGCCACATACTTCGTTTCAGGACATAATTTAGACTAGTATAAAATTAAATATATGGCGCTGCGTGTCGATTACATCGCATTTATTTCGCCTTTTCAGATTACCCTATAAGCCGTTCCATTTACTATAAGATTAACCTTATAAATAGTATAGAAGATAGATTCACACTCGAATTCAAATCTAAGACCCCGGTTTAAAAGCCGCCCGCTCTTCTCTAAGCCACAATCGCTCACACTGTCACAGACTATTAGGTGTTCATAGTGCGCTATTACTCCGGCGTGTAACCACGCCAATGGTGCGCGTGCGTCTCCTGCGGTCGCGTTTGATGTGGCCACACTGCGGCGCGTGGGCGGATAGAGTTCATAAATCTTGAAACTCCCTGTGGCTTTGTACAGTCAGCCACACATCAGTTTACCACAAGGTTAAACGTGAAAGAGGCACGTTTTGACATGATTGGTCTGGCTCGACCGGAGTAATTGACCTCACAGTATACCGGTGTAAAGCAGCGCCAGCGCTGTGTTTCGTCGAGTGAGTGAGGGTACCGGCGGTATCATCTGTGGGGAAAGGGGGTTAAAAATGAGAAATAATAAACATGGCCACAAAATTTTTATTTGGCCACGAGCTCAAACTTCTACTTTAATAACTAAGCATCGGGAAAATTACTTAGCCTTTAATTAACTGATTCATCTTCTTAACAATGGCCACTAAAAATGTTAAAGAAAGCGTCAAGTGAATATCCACAGTTAATTTAACTTGTCCTTCTGATTTATATATTGCAAACTAATTTACTAACTCAGCCACGGAATTTGTAACTCATCACCATATTAAGTTTTACAGCTTCAATACAATGTCCCCAAAAATAATACATTCCAGCTTCAATACTCAACATCAAAATATTATAACTTAACATCTAAAATAATACTTCATATTCTTTTATTGAGAAAATAGCCACTGTACCTACGATTTAGCGCCAGTGCGTGACAATATGACAGCAACCGGCAAGCATCTGATCGGCCTAGCAATCAGACTGAAATTCGTAATGGCGCCATTGGAGGTAAAAGCACAGTGCTTGGACTGAAAAGTAAGCGTGGAAGGCCAACTTAAGCGCGAGCGCCATTAATAAGCCAGTAATACATATTTTATTTTTCTTATAATTTCTGAATTACATACGTGCTAATTTAAATTTATTACTTACTAGCGGCCGCCCGCGACTTCGTCCGCGTGGAAAAATTTTCCCCGTTTTTTACACATTTACCGCTCTGTCGTTGCTCCTATTGGTCATAGCGTAATGTTATTTAGCCTATAGCCTTCCTCGATAAATGGACTATCCAACAAAAAAAGAATTATTCAAATCGCACCAGTAGTTTCGGAGATTAGCGCGTTCAAACAAACAAACAAACAAACAAACAAACAAACAAACTCTTCAGCTTTATTATATTAGTATAGACTAAAAACGATACCAATAAAATTGATTTATTTTAATTCTGAGGATTATGAGATATATTTAAAAAATCCAGCTATGAAAACATAAAGGAATCCATTAATTTTTTTTTAAATGTGTAGTAATAATATTTTTACATGCGCCAAACAACAATAACTTTGCAATAAAAATCATTGTGATTTGTGGGAAGAAATTATTACATAAGTAACAAAATATTAATACTTTCCATTTTGTTTTCATAGCGTGATTGTTTTTTAAATGTTTCTCATAATCCTCACAATTAATATAAATCAATTGGCGGCTAGTATCGTCGTGTTGTTGCCTTAAATAGTTCATGTGTAGTAATAATAGTGGCTTTAATATAATTTTCGATGACAATTTTAGGTAAATTTAACGATCGAAAAATGTAGGATGAGTTACATTTTATTCATACTAAATTATGAAATTAGAAGCTAATATCATTACTATTTTGGTGTCAAATATTATTAATTTAGAAGGTTGCTATTTGAATGCATACCACAAATTTAGATGCTAAAAAATAACTGCCATGCTGAGTTATATTTACAGTGCCTTACATAAAAGATATCTAGTGGCTGAGATACTATTATTCAGATGCGCATTGGTTGTGGCTGACTTAGTAATTTAGAAGCTAACATATATTTTCTGAGGCGAAAAATGCTATTAAAAAGAAGCTCGTTTAAATAGTACCCGTTAAAAATTGGCGTCGCACATGTGACTCTACTATGCAGGTGTCTATGGGCGTCGGAAATTGCTTTCCATCAGGTGATCCGTTTGCTCGTCTACCACCTATCACATAAAAACTTGTGACTACACCAGAAGAGCCACAAGTGCGCTGCCAACATTTAATCCCCTTTCCCCCCAATTAGGCCATTGGTACCCTCACTTACTCAACGAAGCACAGCGCACCGGGCTTCTGTGAGGCTGTGGCACACGCAAATTAGTTTTGCCCAGTCATCAGAGACGCGATGATTGGCATCGGTTGAGACAGAACACAAATGAAGTGCAAACAACAATCCACTTTCGTTGATGACCACGATCCTCAGTCATGAAGAAGCCATCGCAGTGAGAGTTACCAAAAAGTTTCGAGGAAAGGGTAGCAAACGCCGCGGAAAATGCCATTTGGGGCGGTAGACTACTGCCCCGGACGGCTGATACCCACGCGCGCTACGCCACTGGTTGTCCGCATTCACTAACTGATGTGTTCCCGTAGAAATGAGACGTTTTCTCGTTGTAAAATCCAACTTATAACATAACGTTAATACAATCATGTAAGTATCACTCTACCTCACCATAAATGGTGGACAAGTCCTCGAGATATTATATTCACAACGTCGTAAAATGGCGATAAATAACCCGTTTTGTGGCCGGCACAGCTAGATGCTGGTCGTTACATACAGATGATTTTACTTCGTTTAGGTTTTATTAGTGTTTAGTGCGTACGTTAGTCTTATATGCAGTATTTTATAAGGAGGTTGAAATGTTCGTGTTTTGCATGACAACAACGATTATTAGATATAAAATTTTAGATATGAATAAAATGCAAGAGGTTGCTGTATTTAGATACTCGGAAATTGCTATGATATTAGTAGACGATAGGTACGTACTTACAAAAATACTTATAGTTTGAGAAGAATGTTTTGGCCTATATACGCACAGGGGCAAATTTTACCGGCACCCAGTTACTAGAACCCCCTAATCATTTGTAAAATATTAACACCCCCTAGATACTTTTGCTCAAATCATAATCATCTCATCATTAACTTTAATTAAAGTACAGATTTAGATATACCCGGCCAATCGTAATGCCCACTCAATCGTGTTAAACTCTATCACATAGGCACGGCTGTGTTGATTTTAACTATTATTGCTGCCAGTAATGCTTAGTAATTAACCAATAAGAACCATCATTAACTGGTACCTTTACGTAGATCATTAAGATCTTAAGATCATTTGAAATTACTGCAATTTAGAATGCTATAAAACTTGCAAAACCTATCCAAGAAAGTTTTAGATCCACATAACTAAATACTTTATTACCTCTTTACATAAAAGATCACGACAAACATGAAGATTCATGAAGAAATCTGGGGGGCAATTCTCGTGCATTCGACATTGAAGTAGAATTCAGAGATTTCAAACATTCGTCCAAACAAAATTCTAATTCGACTATGTAACGTGTGTCATAGTGAGCATCTCCTAGGCAAACGAGTACATCCTATACGATGTGATGATCAGCGTAATTTTCCATCAGGTGCGATTGTGGTCAAACGTTGGCCTATCCATATCCATACATGTGCTTATAAGAATTAAAATTCTATAGACATCGACAGACCTTATACTAACCGAAAAGGCAAAACACTAGCGCCATGCAATCGACACCCTGCGCCATCTATTAGAAGAGAGTGGAACGAGTGTCCCGAAACGTAGTGCGGGCGGTCCACTAGTAGTAAAATTAATAAAAAAAACTCATGACTAACAAAACTCCGTAACCTGGGTGACTCTTCACAATTCTATTTTAATCTTGCATTTAGAAGAACAAATGCATTGATCGAGCCAATTACCTCTCTGTTAATGAAGTCATTCGGAGCCAATGATTGCATAGCGCTCATTATCATCTCAATTAAACCGGCGCAAGAGTGACATCATCACCGGCTTTACGATATAGTCACGTGACGTAAACAACATGGTGGAGTGTAAATAATGTAGCTTGTTCTTTTCAAATTAATGCGCCTAACTTCACAATAGATGTTTTGTCCCAAGTAAATTCTTGTAAGATGCTGACAGCAACACGTTGAAGTACCCTATCCTTATTAATATCTATTAAGGACTTTAGATTTTAATCCGACGTGATTTTGCCTGAACTATGACTCAGATATTTTTTGAATCCTCAAGTAACTATCTCTCTCTAATCCCAGTTACGTCTAAAGCTGTTACTTTGGAGACCATGATACGCTAAGACCATGATTCAGGATTTGGGAGAGCCCGTTAATTAGAATGAAGCGAGTGCCGTCTGATCTTCGCAAATCTTTAACAGGGGAACCGGTTCAACTGAATCATGGTTACACGTTTTGAGAAACTATACGAAACGTGCAGATTTCTTCATGATGTTGTCCCTCACGGCTGAGTGGTAGAAATATGGACATAGATTTGAAAAATCACTAGGTGCTTGCTCTTATTTATTGGGCAACCAATCCTCAAGAATAGTAAACGTGATTTACCTAATTTAACTATAAAAGTCTAAAACAACTTAACATTAATGTAGAAGTGATTGTTTGCCAACGGAAACAATAAATGTTTCTATGACAGGTTACTTATTAAACATACGAGTAACTCATTGTATACGATAAAACGTGCTCTGGAATGATGCCCCTAAGGACTGCGATATAAATTGAAATATGATTATGATAATTACAGAATAAGACATTGTAAAACATACTCCATGATGACAATAATAGCAGTTGTGATAATGGGAGTACTTATTTGAGTAGAAGAAAAAAAACATAGACATTATATCGAGAAATTAGTGTAAATGATAGTATCATTTATTTTGTAAAACAAGAGATTAAACAGTAACGAAAAAGATGATAATAAAGGTAAATAAGAACATATTTTTAATGAAGATCCAATTCAAAACGTAGACAGTAAGGTAAATAACAGGTAAACACAGGAATGTTTTTTTTATTATAGAGGCGGCAAACGAGCAAGTGGGTTCAGTGGTGGTAAGTAATCACCGCCGCCTGAGCATCTGCGAGATCAGAGAAGTCGCTGATGCGTTGATCACGTTAAAAGAGGAAACCATGCTTCTTTAGCAATCATATAGTATGTTGTATAGTTGTACCTACAATGAGAGACCCATATAAAAGTACAGAGATAATCAAATCAAATGTAATAATTATAAATTGATTCGATGCTCAATTACTTACAGCTGCAATTTTTATCACAGCGTCAAGTAGAGTGCAAATGATAAGATACAGATGACAAAGTGTTTGTTCTCGAAGCAAACGAAAGTGATTTTTATGTTGGATATTCTTAAGGTCCTGCTTGGATGCAAAAACATTTTGATTGGTTTCTTTTGTATTTACACCTATTATGACATGGTTTAAAAGCATTATCACCACATTCCGACATAAGTACCTACTTTTATAAAAAAAAAACTGCGCAGGACAGCTAAAAAACGGAACTGCTCTTAAATGTGAGCTTTGGTTGCAACGTTATTGATGCACAATAATGATAACCATGGCATATTTTCGCTAATCAAAACATGACTGCGATTGCGATAAATTAATAGCTGATAATATATCAGATCAGGTAGGCATTGTAATGAAAGTAAAGCAGAAAGTTTAACTCTCGCAGAAAGAATAAATTGCATACTTTCTCAGCCTATTGAAAGTCTACAATTAATATGATCCTCTTAAGTCTGTCGTTAAGCTGTCTGTCTAAGCTATACATCGCGTCAATCACTTAAACCATCGTTTGACGTCGTCTAGGATCTGGTTAGACTCAGACTTTCTAGACTTTTTGAAAGTAGCTAACAAATATGGAGTTTCATCTATTAGTCTTATATTAGATGTAATGTCCTCGTTAGACGATAGGTGTTACAACTGCGTCAGAATAATTTATCGACCTTCATGCATGATCATATTTCAACATGATCTGTGGTAAGTAATAGTAAAGATGCTACTAGAACAATGCTTAGTTAATTCATTCTTTAATTATTGTGTACCTTAGATTTGTATCCGTTTTTCATTGTATTTGTAAAAATAGTTAAAAATTTTAGGAGATCATGCAAAATGCCCAAATTTTGTAGTCGTTAACTGCAGAACGTCGTTTTTTACCTTCATCTAGTAATGTTTTAATATTAACAAGCAATTTTTGAAACGAATAGCTATCATTGACAATTCCAGCTCTATTTTATGAATCAGTCGTATTACTATTCGTATTAAATTACACTTGCATAACATTATCTTCACTGTTACTACCAACAACATTGGCTTTATTAAACTACAGTAAGTAAACTATTGTGTAACTTTGTTTACATCTTTTTACGGACAAGGTCGCGACTCGCGACCCTTTGACCTTATACTGCTACGTGTAGCCGAATAATATTACATTCTATAAAATCTTTAATAGCCAACGGCTATTCCACGTTATGGGAATTCGTTTCTTTTTGTCCTTATTATGGATTAGATAGCGTATTCATTTGCTTAGATTTGAAATTCTAAATAGAGCGTTGAAAATTAGCATAACCAACTCACCGCGAATTTCTGCGATGTGTGAGTCATATTCCGATTTGCTCCTCATGTACTCCTTCCGAGGAGCGGTGTGCAGGGCCTGGTGCTTGTACTCCGAGTACCACTCGTGCTGAGGAGATTCCGCTCGCTCCTCCCTATCCCGCGTTTCGGTCACAGTCTTTTTCACAACAACCCGTTCGAACTTGACGAAGCGGACTCCAGAGGCGAGGTCGCCCTCTTCGACCTGCCTCTCGAACCGCTCCACCTCCTCGGCGGGCTCGACATGCCGGAGTTTCAAATTGGGGAATGTACTCTCGAAGCTCCTGGTAGGAGATTCTGTGTCGCGTGTTTGTTTGAGTTTGACTTCGATTCGCGGGGATTCTGGGCGCCGTTTGCGCTGCTCTAGACGGCGCTCGATGTCGTCGACGTCCGCAGTGGCGTCGACGGTGTCGTGGCTGGTCTGTCCTGTCCATACTTTCTCGAAGAAGGATACGCGGTCGCGGAGACCGCCTTGCGACGGCGAGTCGCGGCCGTCGGACATGGCGACATGACCTCTCCGTGCGGAGGCTCGCTCGATACTGTGGAGCCGGTGGCGGAGTGCCGGCGAGGGCGCCTGCGCGCGGCCACGTGCGAGCCTAGACGGGTCCTAGACGAGCTTCGCAAAGCCTCCGAGAGCGATGCTGTTAAGCGATCCGTTGCATTGCGATGCTCTTCTGTTCTGTTTCGATCTAATGTGTGGACATACGAGTCGTATGTAGAGGACATACGACTCTTACATTGTAATTTGTAAGTCATTAAAACATTGACATACTTTTCTTATCTTGATGACTGTCTTGGGGGAACAATAGCTTGTGGGTCGCGCTTTATATTGCCTTCCCTTGGAGTCCCAGGTTCGATCCCTGAGTTAGTTGAAAAGTTTTGTGGATATTTTATTTATAAAAAATATTATTTTTAATTTGGAAAAGTAATAACTCGCTATTTTGATATTTTGGACATTTAAGTCATAAACCGACTCATGTGTTAGTGGTAATAAATCCAATTTATTATTGATGCCCTTACATCAAGGTTTTTAGGACAGACTAGGGTCAATATCCTCTCCACTGAATTCTAAAACGTATGTGACGTGGAATAGGGTTGGAATTCATTCGTGTAGAATTTTGATACATGTTATTATATCTGGGTTTTGAATGTAGAACTTTATGGTAGGGAGTCACGAAGGGTATAAGGGTAGGCAGTCCTATAAGGAACGTCTGACTGCCTCTTATTGGTAGGTATGTGTGTAAGTCATATGTCTAACTTGGTAAGTCAGTAAGCATCTACATTAAATCATCACTGGCTTCTAAATATAATAAATTAACATAATTTGAGCAATAAAATAGTGAACACAGTTGCGACTCTAACTTTCTTCTTAATATCCATTCTATACACCCTTAAAGGATATTTAAAAATAAGTACATTATCTCTTTCAACTCCATCGCAATCGGAAGTACTATTTAAAAATAACTTAATGGCTCTTAGTTAATTTATTTTTAACTCTTTATTAACGACTTAGGGACGTTCAAGAGAAGATCATAGCGGATATTTTCTAAAAGATCCGCAACGCATCGGCTACTTCTCTGAGCCAGATGTAAAAACTTAAAATTTGACACCGTCCCTCTCAGAATGTTCCGTCATGGGTCGTACAAGATATTGCTGGAGGGACGAAGTTGCGAAGGACCTAAAGGGATGGAACGTGCAAGATTGGGCGGTATTAACACAGGACCGAATAAAATGGCGACCTTTGACGTCAGAGACCAAGACCCAAGTACGCTGAGCCAACGTAGTTCGTAAGCGAATAGAGCTCGGGGATTCCAATCCAACCTTTAAGTTACCTACTGAGCCAAGGATTATCTAAATTGATTTTCTTTTCTTTCCCTACCAGACCAGCAGACCACCATGAGCATAAACGACATAACTATTGAAATATTATCAGGCTCACTCCATCTAATCCTTTCTGAATAATAACTACGACGACCATCAAGATACGAGCAAAGTGGGTGCGTCGCTGTCGCCATGACAATACAAACCCCATACAGTTAGGCCACAGTGCGTATAATAGCAATGAAGTTACTTTAATTTGACTACAGTACAAAGTGGGCCGATAAAAGAATGCTTCGTAACCCCAGTTCACAACAAATTCGAAATTTAAAATTGCTGTCATCTGACTGGAATTTGAAATTTCGATTGATTTGTTCCTATCTAGTAAGTACTTTGTAGATACAAATACTTATTGTATCTATCTGTACATTTACGAATAAAAAACTATATACTTTAAAGTGTGTCAATCAATAAATGTGTGTGTGTATGGGTATGGGTGTATCTATCGCTTATGTGTATTTGTGTTCAGGAGCACTGCTTGTTTGTGTATGGGATATAATGAAACAAGTCATTTAACTGTTTACCAAAGCAGTCTCCTTGTAAGAAAGGGTTTTGAACATAAATTTTAATTTAAGAAGCTAACTACTAATAATTTTGCTGTAATTTTTATGAAAATTCAAGCTTCTGGTTTTATCCAAAACGAAGTTATAGGGGGTTGAAAATGGCCTGAACTACTTCGAAAAATTGATGGATGGTAGGCCGTGTCACTATTTTGCTCAAATTGGCGAAGGAACTGCCGTGCTCCAAGATTTGTCTTTTAATCCACTTTGGGACGAATCATACTGACTCAGCGGAGTCAGTATGATGCCTAAGTAAGTAATTTGGTATATTTGCTTACTGCTCTTAACGCTATACTGTGGCTAAGCTGACCCAGATATTGGGAATGAATTCGTGTGTACCGGTAAACGAAAGCCGATACAATGAATGTCAGCAGTCGGTTCGAAGATAATGTTTCCAACTTGTCAAAATTTCCGATGGGAGACGTCAAATAAGGGGCGGTGTTTGTCGCAAATTATGCACAGACAGTATTAAATATTCATCTTTTAATATGAATATACAATGCTCAGATTTTTTTTTTGTAATTCAAATATCATTTATAGAGGTAGGGAGTTAACATTAATTTACTAATCATAAATAATTAATCAGAGAGATAGAATATGTAGACAGACGTTCCGAACCAGTGGTAGATGATTATTATGTTTTGACATTTATACCTAAGTGTTAAGTGTGTATGGATGGACCTCACTTGAACAAAGATTTTTCTATTTCTATTTGTAATAGAAGACGTAAAATTTACTGCCAACTAAGTATTAAGCTTAAAATAATGCTTTATTTTGTTATAATAAAACATCAACGTTCGGCATGGATGGGCCGTCTTGACCGGAAAGATTCCACAGCCTCACAGAAGACCGGTGTAAAGCAGTCGACTCCAAAAATATGTACACACTACATACACTTTAGGACCTTGTCACAATACATAAGTAAAGTAGAACGACCTCTACTTTCTTATTACCTATGTATTGTGACAAAGTCCTAAAGTACCTCGAGAGAACGCTCTAATTTATTGCCTAACACCTAACTTTATTTCAGTTAAAAACTGTCTCCGCGGTGGGTCCGATATGGTCTCCAACTTTCTCCAGCTTTGGTGAAAGGCCGTACAAAGCCTAGGGGTAGGTACAGCTTATGTCGCCGCCTATTAAAGTACTGCCTTAGTTATTGTTTTCCAAGGCAATCTGTCTTCTAATGGTTCCAAGGAACACGACAGGCCAAGTTGGTTAGCGGACAATACAAACGGTTCGAATGTAGGCACATTTCTGTTTCGAGCGGCTAAGAAAACTCTATGGCTGAAGTGTTCCCTGAGGGGCAATTCTCGAGCACTTGACATTGAAGACGAATTACAGATTTGTATGGACGAATGTTCGAAACAACGATGGATGAATTAAGCATATTTTTGGCACAAACAAGGAAATACTACAAAATATAAAAATGTAACAGGTTAAGAACATAATAAAATGTTGAGTTCACGAGGATTGTCCTCTGAATGTTTTCAAGAAATAGAAATTACTTATGAGAATCACCCTCACATACTTTCAATTGAATATAATAGGACTAGTGGCCCGCCCTCACTTCGCTTCGGGACCGTAATTCAGAAATGAACCAATAGATGGCGCTGTGCTCAATTACATCGCGCAAGCGTTTCGTGTTTTCGGTTTACCTATAAGCCTTGTCGTTGTCTATAGAAGTTATCTCTTTATAAATAGTATAGAAGAAGATGATCCTATTATAGGTACTGTCCCTGTCTCCTAACGTTAGTGTAAAAATCGCTTTCATCAATAAGACCACCGAAATTTTACTTCATTGTATACCTAATGTCTGTAATGTCTAGTGGTTATGCAGAAGTGTGAATTTTTGTGCAATGAAGTGCATTTAAATCTCCATCCCATAGTGTTTTTGATCGTACATATTGAAGCTGACTAACACACACCTAATTACACTTCTTGTGAATGAACATGATACAGCTCCATCAGTCTTTGTGTTGGAACATCTCGGCCCATTTAAACGCATCCCGAGAATTGACGAAAATCAGCTGTAATTGTCTCCCCCTCTCGCTCATTGCCATTGGGAGGAGTATCTCTGTCCCTGTCTGAGGGCCGGAGCCCTGCCCTTGGCGCCCTACAAGAACTGCGCAACAGACTGTGACCTACTTACCGCCCTTCCTATATGAGTACAATAACAATGGCTTGCATTCCGAGAAACCCAAAATATAGTGACCCTTCTATGGCGTGTGCAAAATTAGGGTATTATTTGGCATTTGGTCAAATTTTACCTTTCGTGAACGGTCTGATGAGGTTGATAATTTGGCTTCTGTCTCGTTTATATAACTGCATCTATTAAATGTACAGTCAGTATTAAAATCGTTAAACGTAAACCTACAAAAAATATTTGAGCATTAGAAAAAGACAAAACAGTATGTATGTCAGTATTAGTCGAAGTGCATTTTCATTTGTTGTTCGAAAACAAATGACAACAGTTTGTTAAAGTTGATCAACTTCCTTGAAAATTGATCAACTTACGATTCGGATTATTTTATGGTGACATAAATACACTGAGCTAGGGCTGCTCCTGTGACCTATTGGAACATAATTTGACTTCACTATTTACCATAATTTGAACCCACTTAGGCATTGTTGTAGGAGTTCTAACACCTACTTACATAACTGTACGTACGAAACTAATTTCGATAATTTACCCGTCGTGAAACCAAACACTGATGAATGATTGTCGGAAGAGAAAGCTGTAATTGATGAAGTTTCTCGTTAATCGACTCCTAATATACATTCGATGATCAATGACATCTAAATCGATTGAACTTTAATTTTGTTCATGACATCTTTTTTTATAATACTTTTCTTCTTTCATGCCCTTTTGTGTGGAGTTAGCGGCACGTAAAACTAAAATATATAAGTTATTTACTTGATATCGACAACGATGATACGCAAAAGAGAAGATCGAAGAAGTATGTACTAGTTAGAATACAAAACTATTTGCAGGCGCGATGGTCTTTCTCACCGCGGAGTTAGTGCGTCCGGTAAAAAATCGTGCGCTGTATAGAAACTGACAAAACTAAGCGATAAATATTACAATAATAAAAACTATAATAATGGAAAACGTCGTTGAAATACCGATTAAGTCGGCGGTTTCCACGTTTTTACCATGCGCACAGCAAAATCTCATAGTTTAACACACCGTAAGCCATCATCATCATCAGCCTGTTGCAGTCCACTGCTGGACATAGGCCTCTCCAAATGCTCGCCACTTTGATCGATCTTCGGCTACTCGCATCCAGCTCCAGCCAGCCCTCTTGCGCAGATCATCACTCCATCTGGCCTGAGGTCGTCCTACACTACACCGTACACCGTACCCCGTACACCGTAAGTACTTAGTACAAATTCAGGTCTTATGGACCTGGCTTTGTAAGAACTAAGTACGGTATGTTATTAGCAGACAAACGAGGAATCGCAAAATATAATAAGTATCTACTTAAATACGAGTGCATAACGCCCAGACACTGAACAAGCACAAGTGTTCATCATACGAGTGTTTATCCAGGGTGGGGATCGATCCTTTGGCGTACGAGAAATGCGCCATCGGGTCAATCAATAATTATTTAATTATTTAGTTACAAACGCTTAACAAAACAAGAATGAAACCAATCACTGCCGTCAAAAGCTGCACAGGAGCTGCGTCCTCATTAGGTGCGCGCGCGCATATAAGGCAACAGCGGCTTGTAACTGTCCGTCCATAAAGTACTTAGATTTATTACGACCACAGACTAAAGATAGCTTATAGGAAGACAGGGGACGTTGATGCTTGAGCGCCATCTTGTCTTGTACACTTGGTCAAACAGTGATCGGAACAGCTATGCCCCGATTTAAACTTAGGCGTTGACTCTTGATTATATAGACATCAAGTTACTTTTTTTAGTAAGTACAGCATAGCAGTATCTTCTCTAATTGTCTCAGCTGGAACTGCCTCGGTGACGAGTTGGTTAGGGCACAAAATATAAAGGACACAGAAAGGAGACTCAGCCTTAATTTTGAATTTAGAAGAGTTCGTTGACATATGCTAGGGTTGTTGCCCGGCATGAGTACATAAGCGCGCGGCCTCTACCACAGACCTCGACAGTTCGACAATCTTATGTCATAAGTTAGGATTAATGTGGTCGAAAAGGCGTATTTGCCCGTTAGTGCGCATGCGTGAGTACATGTCATGTTTTTAGCTCTTAGTGGGCAGTCTACTTTCTGTGTCCTTTATATTTTGTGGTTAGGGGGTCGCACCTTAAACGGCTGCGCTTGGGGCCCCGGGATCGACCGGATCGATTGACTACGGAACCCTAAAATGCCATTTCAGGTCAGTGCCTTCGATCATGAAGGCAGCAGAATCACTTGTTAATTAAATTACCATTGAGTTAGCCAGACATGTTGCATTCGTAGCTATAAATTAGACATGTACCTAAATACCTAAACGGAAAGTTGACTCTCCTTGACCGATAAATACTGGTATAGCCTTATTAGACATTTGATCAAAACGCTATATGCTGCCGAGATGAGCATTAAAAAAATGCACCACACAATCACACCAATCAACCTGGTTTCAAACTAAGGCACTGTGAGTACCAGGTGACGATAATTGACTGGGGGCGTCAACCCAGAACACCCAGACCCATACTCAGAAAATGTAGTTTTCTAAATTGACTTGACCGGGAATCGAACCCGGGACCTTTCGCGCTACGGGCGAACACCATAGCCACTGCGCCATCGAGGCCATCTATACTATTTATAAAGAGGTTACTCTCACATTCCACGTCAGAGCTTATGGGTAAACCGAAAACACGAAACAGTTGCGCGATGTAATTTGCTACAGCGCCATCTATTGGTAGATAGTGGAACTAATTTCCCGAAACGAAGTGAGGGCGGGCCACTAGTCTAAAATAAAAGGAGAACTATGATTCAGTTGGTCTGGTTCCCCTGTTAAAGAGTTGCGGAGCTCAGACGGCAGTTGGCAGTTGTTTCATTGTAAATACTAGACTCCTCAAATCCCGTCTCATGACCTAAGCGTATCTAAAGTAAAGTAAAGTTTACCAGCCTATATTATACTATCCCAATGCAGGGCAAAGGCCTCCATCACAGAAATCAAGTTATCACCACTATGATGGGATTAGGCTTAATCACCACGCTTGCCTAATGCGGATTGGTGATCACAAACCCGAGCTATGTTTGAAAAATTCCTAAAGTAGGTAAGTTCTACTTATTTACCTACCGCGGACGATGGGGCAACTGCTATCCTATACAGGGTGTATCTGTGAACATTTACATCCCTTTAACCACGTGTTTTATCAACCATTCTGAACAACATTGTCAACAACTTTATCAAATTCTTCAAAAAAAATTTTGACTTCCCATACAAAATGATCAAGTCACGTATCTGACTTTGAATGAAAGTACCTACGTATCTGACTTTGTATGAAAAGATGATTTTTTTATGCTAAATTTCAAAAGTCATAAAACAAATGTTGCTCAGAATGGTTATTAGAACACGTGGTTAAAGGGATGTAAATGTTCACAGATACACCCTGTATAGAATTGCAGTTGCCCCATCGTCCGCGGTAAATAAGTAGAACTTTAAGAATTTTTCAATAATAGCTCGGGTTTGTGATCACCAATCCGCGTGTGTTCACAGATACACTCTGTAGATACACAGAGATATTTAACAGCTATCAAATATCGCTATTATTACAGAAAGCATACGCGTAAATTCGTTCTTAATCTATGCAAATAGCTCGTTTTTATGCTCTGGTCGTGTGTAAGAGAAGATTATTTGCAATTAAAATCAATAAGACTCTGCTATGTCGAATATTAATGTCATTGTTTAATGTAGCCTATCTACCAAAACAAAGTGAAGAACGTCGATTGTTCACTATAATTTATCGCAATTAGCAACAAAATTAAATTAACGCAATGTTAACAAATCTTCTAGGTGGCGTACTGTAAGACTGAGGTCCAACTTCAACGTCTGCATTGGTCGTTTAGTGACATTTTAACATCTAAACGTAGGCATAGATAGACCTCAGTTCTGGAGTACGCCATCTAGCGGATTTTTCACACGCGTTAAGTGTCACAAAATACATAATATACATATAATAGTGGCCTAAACAAGCAATTGAATCGCTGAAATTTTCCGTTCTACATGAACCATAGGTTGACTGGTAGGGATTGTCTCTTGTCATTAAGTTAGCCATTGTGAGGCATTAAGTGTATCAAATCATTGCACGATATTATTTAATAAATAAAAAATCAAGCAATCTCAACATGCAACAGAATCTATCTAAATAATGCACAAAATTTCCCCAAAAATGCACAGTCAAAATTCCCTAACGTCATTATTGCCCCTTATGGCCGATGCACGAGGAATGCCACAACATTCGTCGCAGCGAGACCGCACGTAAAAAACTCGCGAGGTCGATGCACTCTAGGCTCTGCCAAGTTTTCTTGAATTTTTTTATCGCAATTTAGACTTTATGTAATAGAAAATAAGGCATAATGATAAGAGTTAAAAGGGTGTGGTAGCCATTTCTTGATAATGCAGCGAATTCTTTGCAGCTAGTTGTGGGAAAAGTTTACATGAATTGACTGAAACTTTTGTTTGACTAGGTAACTTTTTCCGACATTTCCTTGCGATTATGTTAAGTATGAATGGAACAAGTTTTGCATAAGTAGTAAGGATATCATTTCTTGGAGGTAACAACCTCAATCTGAATACTACCGACTTCCTCGATGGCGCAGTGGCTAAGGTGTTCGCCCGAAGCGCGAAAGGTCCCGGGTTCGATTCCCGGTCAAGTCAATTTAGGAAACTACATTTTCAAAATTTTCTTGAGTTTGGGTGTTCTGGGTTGACGCCCCCAGTTAATTATCGTCACCGATACTCATCATAGTACAGGCCGGGTTGCCCTAGTTTGAGACCAGGTTGATTGGTGTGATTGTCTGGCATTATTATTTTATTTATTTATTAACTGACCGTTCACCCCTTACTTAACATACCTAAGCTTTTTTCATGCAACGCCAAAGATTCCATTTATCAACTGATCTCACAACGTCGTCAGTCAGAACAGTTCAAAACGCCTAGTTGGTGTAGTGGTTTTTGTACCGGGCCGTGATTTCGGGCTTCTGGGTTCTATTCCAGGGCCGCGCCAGTTGCCAGTAGACCTGCAGATCGTGCAGATCACAAATAAAAATCTTAGACAAAAAGCTCGAATCCACTTACTCCAAAGACAACCTAGAATGTTTACTGAATTAGTTTGCCAGGAATAGTTTTACACGAGTTTAGATAAAAGTCGTAAAAAACAGTGGTACCAACATAAATTGTGCAATGTTTACTTCCTCATTACGTTTTATACATCACATTCACAGATATTTCTTTGGATCTTTTTATATTTTCTACTCAAACGTTACAACATCTCATCATCATAATATGCTTTTCAGTTGTGCGTATGATGATTTGTATCTTCTCTATGTGCCCCTTGATAGCCATCATCAGATCACATCTCTATCAATTCCTGACGAAGAACGAAGCTTTTAAATTCGTCTTTTTTATGTAAATATGTGACATCACACTGAAAACCAGCGTTACGGCCTATGGTCGTGACATAAGCTGAGTGAGGGCCATTTACGACACGACATTGCTGGCCAATTATGGAAAGGACAGTTTGTTTTTTGTTGTTTTTTTTTGTTTTAGGATAGATAGATACTCTTTATTGCACAACACATTACAGAACTTAATGCTAATAGTAATTTCCAAACACAATATCGGTGGCCTTATCGCTAATAGCATATATAGATATACATAAATGCATACTAGTAATACATTAATACGAGATACTTACATGCAATAGGATTTTTTTTTACAATTGTTTTGTATTTTCTTGTGTTGTGTCATTTGTCTGTAGCATGTAATATGTGTTGTGGTGTCCAAATTAATAAATTTATTTTCTTTCTTTCTTTATTTCGGGTCTATAGTGTCTGTAATTATGTGACATATTTATGGTGGACAACTGGACAGGTTTGTGCGCAGACACACTAACAGTGTATGAGTTTAGACCAACGGCTAAACGTGTTTGCGAGGGTCGGGAGTACAGACAACCATACATCAGATTATTATAATCTGTCATAATTCCTTTAGTTTAGAAACATTTGACGTTAAGGTGGTCGGTACAAAAGATCCGACTTCCTAGTCGGGACATTTGGGGTTTCGTTCCCAAAAGAAGAGTGGAACTACTCCTCAATCTCGCGACAGACAGTAGAGAAAAGTTCAAGAACTGGCGGTCAACCTTCAAGATTGAAGAGGCACCTAAAGAAGAAGAAAAAGAAGACCCCAAGGAGTAGCATCAAAATGCGAGGAATATACCTTCCTTGAAAGCCGTCAGAAGTGCCAATCCTGCGTCTTACATTATAAGAATAAGTTATGCAAGTGGCAACAATACAACCGGTCGGGTCGCAACTCGAGCCATCTCACTATTGTGCCATTGTGAGGCCTGTGGGCGTACGCCGGCGCCTGGACTGGTTCCTTCAAGGTTCTATATGTCTGCTGGGTCCTGAAACTTAAGATAAGCTAATTCTCCAAATAATATAACGCTAAATGACCGCAACTTCACGTATCGGTGTCTGGCAAATTTCTCGTCCATGACATAGCAATAACTGCAGAAGTACTTATCGCTACTAAGTACTTTCTGGTTGGTGGTTTTTGTAAGAAATGGTAAAAAAATTGCGTGCTACCTGGACAACTAATTTCTAGCCACTGCTGACGTTACCATGATACCAGTAGGTATAATAAGTACACTCAAATAGCTTTAACTTGAATTCGTAAGGATGACATGCGGGCCAATAAGCTCACGACTGATGTCATAGACTAAGCGAAGTGGAAGAGCCTTCAATCTCCGTTACCTCGTTATATTATATAATCAAGCTAACTACACAGGCTTTACCTACTAGGTCCTATAAGCGCACATAACATACCCGATTTCAGCACACGCACCACGCTTTATCGTGACAACCTTCCTTAAAAAGGACGTAAACAGACAATTACATTTATTACCTCAACACTGAGGTAAGCTTACGATGCGTGGGAACATTTTGTCAGCAGCACATCGGCTAATTTAAACCTGCGAGTGCGCAGATAGGACAAAATACCGGTGTCATACGCCGTATCTTACGCCCCCGCGGGTGGAATGGCCAGACCAGCCGCGAGAGGGTAAGCTGGTACAGAAGGCCAATCTTACTCTGCAAGCATGTGTGTAGCTTCGTGTAACATTGGATAAAAGAATCCTGGACATAGGGCCTAAAACGAATCGGACGTTTCGACCAAATTGGAGTTCATTTAAAGCGTTGTGCCACCCTTGTTTGTCAGATACATAGTCTCACTCGTGTTCCTTAAAAGATACCAAGTCTCTCTATTCATTTAGTTTTCCTTAACAGCCAAAGATCTCACTGCTTGACTCTGCATGTATCTGTTTTTTTATATAAAATTAATCTTAAGTGAATGTTGAGAAGGTCCTGTTTCCGGTTTGGCAGCAGCAGTATTCCCGACTAAGCCGTCGCTACGATTTAGGGCATTACAGAGAAGAGCGCGTTCTCCTTTCTAAAAGACCAATCAGAACAAGACAATTTCTAAAAGACCAACCTAAAAGAGAATCAGACTGGCTCCTGTGTCGCTTCTAGTACAGAGACAAATAGTGCTTTTTCCCCTTTGGATAATTCAAAATTTATACACAATTCCACACTAAAACCTTTTGTAAAAATTGATGCGAACAGGTCATTAGTAGTTACAGCAATAGATATTTTGAGTTCCAAAAATGCCGTCGCTACATTTTATTTCCGATCCTAATTTTATTTATGATAGTGGCCCGCCCTCACTTCGTTTCGGGAAAGTAGTTGCACTATCTACCAATAGATGGCGCTGGAAGTCAATTACATCGCGCAAGTGTTTCGTGTTTTCGGTTTACCTATAAGCTCTGACGTGGACTATGAGATTAACCTCTTTATAAATAGTATAGAAGACAACTAGCTCTTTCGCGAATGGAGCTTTCATTCGCCGCAACACTCGCGCATTCAATCTGTATCTAAGGTTAAGATTGAAGTTTTTCCCATTTAAATTGAATCAACCAATCTGTATTATTCTGTGAGCAGGGTAAGAGCAAACAAAACTGGCCGGAACCGGTCAGACTGGCTAGAAATCTGAGCGTCCATTGTGTGAACCAGAATAGTGTAGGTCACCTCAGTATATGCCTAGGCTATCTGAGGAATATGCCACAGAACACGCAGCTTAGGTTATAAGGTGGCAGATACATCTACGAGTAGTATCATATACCTCTTTTTAGTCGCTGTAAATTGCTTGCCTTATGTACGGTTGCGGCCAAAAAGTGTTCATCAGTTTTTGCACTAAAGTCAAAAATGTCTTCAAGTTACATATTACCTTTTTAAAGTAGGTTAATATAAAAAAGACACATTAAGAGGATACAATACAGAAGCAGCCATAAACATTTGTCATTGACTCAGGGCGCTGGCTGTCAGCTGTCATATCATTAAAAAAGACACCATATTCTAGATACTCTATGATCAATATTGTGAAATAGAGAATTAGAACATATCACATGTGTACGTGCGATTATGATCCTTAAGCTGGTAAACACTTTTTGACCACGACCGTACCAACCGACCGAAGATCAAAAATGTTTTGAAGTAAACAGACAATAAGTACCTACTAATACAAATCTAAGGATTCCTAATGCATCAAGTAAACACTTAATTTATTAACTAAAGCCTGAATGACGTCATTTGCGTGCACGATTCGTCCTTTTCGTGGCTATTTCTATCTTGTGTGTCACGGCCATTATGTTAACAGCAAGGATAAGATAAGTAAATGCTACCAAAGAAGAACTAGCTAGCTGCTTTAAAATTGATAATCAAGCTTTTATTAGGTTAATGTAAGTAATGTCATTTTTGAGTCGAGTCTGCACAGATGATGTGCATTGGTATGTGTTTGGTGTTAATAGAACTTCCGATATACTTATATTTTGAATCATCATCATGAAATGAAAACTACAACAAATCAATATTATAAGTAGGTATATCAAAGACAGTAAAAACATAGACAAAACTTACAACAGGATTCTGGTTCAGTCACCGATCCTCAACAGTTGCGTTGGCTAATATCTCTTCCAAGGACAAGGAGTAAGGCTTCGAGATATCCTCGTGACTCATCAGCTTTACGAAGAATCTTTTTACCTGCCTAACTACATCATCGTCATCATCAGCAACCCACACTCATCCACTGCTGCACATAGATCTCCACTAATGCACGCCACTGCTCCCGATTTTCGGCCACTCTCATCCAGCCCATACCAGCCAGCCATCGAATGTCATCATCCCATCAAACAACAACATACATTTAACCTAATGCTCCGTCACCTCCTCCACCCTGATTAAAGACAATCAACAAACAGAAGTCAAAATCAATTTCACAATTCGTAGCTGACTAACCAGATAACTACGGGAAAACAGTCGAAAATCCACGGGACTTAATCATAAAAGTCATCAAGCAGCGGAGCTACCAATACCCAGTCACTAAGACTATGAAAGATACTATAAGGACAAACCAACATTTTAAAATAAAAAATGCAATAAAATCCCAACACTTCCAGAAACATTAACTTCACCAGTTTGTATGGGCAGGCATGTCCGTCAGCGGTGGTTCGTGATGCGAGCGCGCCCGCAGTCACGTACCGCCATACATACAACACACATTACATACAAGTGGTGCGCTTACAGTCTGTAGACAATGTATGCTTTATTTCTTAAGAAACAGTCACGCTTGCTGCCGAGCCACAGCGAATTAGAAATCAGTAACGTAACTGTTGAGGATCGACGGCTGAACTGCCTAATCTTGCATTGTTTCTGGACAGATTATTGTTAACGGTTTTCTTGGTGTTGTAAACGTGTCCTAGAAAGTGGAGAGGCAATGTTGCTGTTGCTAATAAATGATGCGGAAAAAGAAAAATAATCTGGCCATTCAACCATGTCAGAAGTACAAAAAGTAGACATAATAGGACTCAAAAACAGAAAGAAATAATTTCTCACCAAATTATTTCATTTGTTTTGTACCTGACTATGTCCCTGTCTCGATCGCCAAAAATCGAGGATCGAACCCTACCCTCGGTGTACACTTGTGTTTGTTCAGAGTCTGGATGTAGGTATCCTATTTAAGTTAAGTTGTAGGTAAGTAATTCTTCGTATTTCTAATTCGTCTGTTGTCTGACACACGTTTCATAAGTGCTTTGTTTCATGAAAGCTACTCATACCTAAGTATTACAATTTATTATTAATTTGGCTAATTTTTTCTCTGCTTTGAAAACTAATCTCATGGAGGATTTAAGGACATCTTCGTCAAGAAGACGTTAAGAATTATTTTGAATGTCGTCGCTGTCTCCAAACGATAGGATGTTTTGTCGCTTCTACTTCACTGATATCCACTTATACTGTGGTATTCGTTTCTTTAGTCACAAGTTTCATAAGAAAATCAACTACACAATAACACTATGCCCTGGCAAAGTTTAAGAATGCTATTTCGCTTAGAAAAGTTTTTGTGTTTTAGTTTTACAAAATGATGGGAATCGTGGCATTTGTTTTGGCTTTAGAACTTGTTGTAATACCACAAGTTGGAACTCGACCGCTGTAGACCGTTCAGTAGCTTTGCTATACAAGCAAAGCTACTGAGGTACAGTCGACGAATTTTCCGATGGCTACTTATCACTTGCATACGCAGTGGGTAAACAACTTGCAGACAATCGTGCTAAGCGCCATGCCCACAAACCTAACCGTAGCGGGCGCTCGATTCGCATGCTGCAAATGTGGACGTAAGGTTTACTCCCGCATAGGACTTTACAGCCACGAGCGCAGCTATAAACTCACATCGCGTGATGCTGCTTGAAACATCTGCCACAGATGTGAAGGCCTATGATGATGATGCAGCGGGTGGGTGAAGCTAATCCCTGCACTCAGACAAGGTGCAGTGCAAGCGATTTTGTCGGCTAACATACTTCGCTACGTTCGCTGACTGTACATACTGTAGAGCCGGCGTTTCGCATAGTTACTAGTATGACGACAACCTGTTTTGAACAACTTAGATCCTCAACTTCGCGCTACGAAAAGATTTCAGTTATTTAACGCCTTTTTTTTATTGAGGGCAATTTTGACGAACGATTTATTTGAGTACTAAAAAGTCATAGTAAACACTCACTACTTACGGTTATTTGGCTACCGGTAAATGTCAGAACTAATGTTCTTTTCCTTTCTAAGTTGGTAACTCTCTTAATGATTTGTACTTACTGCTATGACAGCCTCATAGCGTACCTGAAAACAAAAATAAAACGATTAGAACATACTTGTCGGTCTCCAACGTTTAGCCCCCTTTCCCCCATTGGGCATCTGGTACCTTTAGTCACTCGACAAAACACAGCGAGGGCACTGCCATAGGCCGGTTTTCTATGATAGGTATAAATTAGATATTGATGTAAATATTCATCTACGAACTACTTACTTACATTGTAAATGCTAGTAGGTGAGTAGAACTAATGCATAGTGACATCAGAAAGAGACATCCAAGGTGGATAAGTCTACTTAAGTTGTACCAAACTGGATGCCACAAAACACCTTGAATCGTCTTTGAAATGCCCTAGAAAAATTTTCACCTAATGTCCTATTAAAATGTCATATGAAATCCTTAAACATTTTACCTGGCATTCCAGTTGCGATGTTCCCTGATTGCTATGACATGTACTTTTTTAAACGAGGCTTGAAAAGAGTACTTCTTTCACGGTAGGCAGCGGCATGACTGTGCCTCGGCATTGTTGTTGTCTATGAGCGGCGGTTACCATTTACCATCAGATGGGCCGCATGCTCGTCTGCCTACTTCAGCAATACAAAAAAAAACCTACGAGTATAATTATTATGTCACCATTTCCTAGGAAATTGATCAGTTAGATTTATTTATCGAAAATAGGTTAGGCTTTTTTGGTAACGATGGGGAAATGTGGCTCTCCCACGGTTAAATTAATTTAAACTAACCGACACGCTTTATTCCAGACCACCCCTCCACAACATCGCCAGAATCTGCGCATTCACATAACCGAATAATAACAATATGTACAGTCAACTCCAAAAATATGTATACACTTTAGGACCTTGTCCCAATGCATAATGTAAGAAAGTAGAAGTCGTTCTTGTATGTACATATTGTGACAAGATCCTAAAGTGTATACATATTTTTGGAGTTGACTGTACCTAATCGCAATTAATGACATAACAGATGACAGCTAATAACAATTAAAATGAAATCAAATAGGAGGTACTATGAGTCATATACGCTGTCCGGAGCTGTCACTCACTAGCGACCGACTTCTGCCCGTCACTCCGTCAGTCCTCGGCATGCGCGTGAGTTTCCTCTCTATTCTGGAGCTACCCGGAATAGGGACATTGACCTCTGCGTCTTTTTACAGTCCTCAACGGAATGTCACGCGGTTTTGACACTTCAGATCATATTACTTAAGGAATAAGAGTCATTCTGTCAGAGTGCAGCTGTTTAACCGTGTTAGTTTTCGGGAGAACTGGAATGTTAATTTGTAGGTGAGTGGTGGAGTATTTGTGGCTGACTTGAGTTATGTACTAGGTTAGAAATACTTTTAGATAATAATATGTAAGTATTCTTATAACATCATAATACTTGTGATTCTACTGGTGTTGCAAGTGTCTATGGGCGGCGACAATCGCTTACCATGAGGTGATTCGTCTGCTCGTCTGCTATTTATCTCATAAAAAAACCTACTTTAACATACAGTTTGTAACTGTGAACATTTACAACTCTATACATTCTTCTTCCAACTATTCTAAACAACATTTTTTCTACGACTTTTGAGAATCGTTGAATTTTTGAAATGGAACAATGTTGTTCAGAATGGTTGCTACAAAACGTGGTAAAAGGGATGTAAACGTTTACAGAAACACCCTGTATAGAGAAAAATTTCAAACATCGCTTTTAATTCTTAAAAAGTAGGTTAGAGTTCATAATATTTTTATATAGGGTCGACATTTCAAACAAGGTCAAATGGAGTAGGTATCAAGAGTTTGATTTGCCAACACTACGACTACGACGCATTGATCTTTATTATTATACTGAAATATCATTATTAATAAACTGAAAAATATAAAAAAACTGGGCTGGCCCGTTTTTATTAAATCCTTTTTAATAACTTCACCTTAAGCCCTACATTTATCAGCTAATATCACCCATCAAAATGCCTTTCCGAGAGTCACTGCACGGCGTTATCAGCCGACCTAAAATACATTTGGCTTCAGATGAAGTATTTGCAATAGATCGGACACGTGACGGCTATTTTTACCAGTGACTGACCAGAACTAAGGTTGAGGCCGCGGGAAACGAAACACAAACGCACGGAAATAAACTATAGTTAAGAAGTTTTACGAAAAAATACAAAAAATATTTGTAACGATAATTTGACGCTCGAACCATTGATAAGTTGTTATTTAACTACAGGATTAGGTAAATGCTCGGGCTTATGAAGGTCACAGCCAGAGTGTATAACAGTGAGGTGTGCATCAAATATTAAGAAAACATTATTACTTATCTAAGTAAGTATCAGCCTGATGCGATTACGCTTAATCACCACGCTTGCCTAATGCGTGATCACAAACCCGGACTATGTTAGAGAAATTCGAAACATACTTTTTGCTCAACCCGGGATTCGAGACTGGGACCCTGAGATCATCAACGGGGCGCGGGACTGCTGGTTTAAGTACTGTGTAGGTACAGTGGCCAGCACATCAAGTTACTACAATCTGTCAAATTTCCTCAGTTGATATTGAACCAAACACGTTTGACATAAAAGTGAGGTTCGATTGAAGAAATTTGACAGATTGTAGTAACTTGATGTGCTGGCCACCGTACTAACTACAATACTTAATCAGTAAGAAAGTCCGTAAAAAACTCGACAATCGTCTATCCAGGATAGGTCCGCGAATTTAGTTAGATAGTTACATTTATAACTTTCAAATGGTCTTCCACGCATTGAGTCCTTGGGATTTTTTAAAATGAGATAGGGAGGATATCGTTACTACTATTCGATTCGGTTTATTGATTTCTATGATGGATGCCTTTGCCCTGCCCTGTGGGACAGTAGATATATAGATGGACTATAATAGGTACTCTACTTACAGGGAGGATAAAAAGAGCAAGTGGGTCACCTGATGGTAAGAATAACAAAGTTCAATTATTTACCAACTTAGAGAACCCCAAAGAAACCGAAAAATCTCAGCGTTTACGCAAACATAACTTCTGTACCATAAATCCTTTCAAACGGAAAGTTTTCACGTCCGTCAACGAAGAGTTAAAAGTTAAAGTATTGCTGCAACTTTCAGAAATTTTCCCCTGGAAAAAGAAGTTGGTTATTTTGCAATTAACTTTGCTAAAAGGGATATTTGTAACGAAGCCATACTAATACTTTGAAAATATTGTAGCAACTTCCAGAAAATTCCCAACTGGAAAATTTGTTGTTGGGCTTCCAATTCACAGCAAAATTATTATTCACATAAATAATAATATTACTAATTCACTACGTGACGTACGTTAAGGTATTTGATTTTTTTATGTGATCTATATATCTCATTTAGCTAACGGGCAGACGGAACACCTGATTGTAAGCGATTTCCGCCGCCTATAGACACCTGCAACAACAGTAGAGTCACAAGTGCTACCAACCTTTAACCCCCCTTCCACACAATTAGTCCTCCGGCATCACTCACTCGACGAAACACAGTGTTGGTGCTGCTTTACGCCGATCTTCTGTAAGGCCGTGGTATCCCTCCAGTCAGTCCGACACTCAATACTTAATATCTCTTTATTGCATCCATAGTGTAGGTATAGCTGGAGGCACGAAAGTATAGCGATGACCGTTATTTTGCGCACATGTAAAAAAGAAGACTTTCTATCAAAATTGGTTTCTGCGCACTCAAGGTCATAACTAAGTACACTTTCTTGCCTCGGACTATACAGTAGGTGATAAACTCTTAACATAATAGCAACCACTATAGATCCTGTAAGGCCCATTGCCAAAGCATCTCTCCCACGATTTAATACGTAAACCCTTACAGGATAACACGTTGTCCTGTGTGTCCGTTCAAGATTCCGTCATTATTCAAAATATTAGCGTAAATCTCCGACACACGAACGTTTCACGGTATTCAACAGAATCAATTACTCTACGCCATAACTCGTGTTTTTGACTGCTTCAGACTGCGTGGACGCAATATAATTCATATAAAATTAGTGGCCATTGCGCCAACGCACGAGATCTAAGACCACTTACTAACCCTATTAAAAGAGAATGCCAATTTTGTTTATTTCATCTTTTGACGTCGTATTACTAATGGTCGTTTTGTATATCTACGAGTACATACCTTCATCGGATTGCCAACTGCATATTTAGATTGCATTGCATGTCTTCATCTCCACGTTTGAGTTCCAGTTGCATCCAAAGCCGTTGTTTCGGAGCCCGGGGTACGTTTCCACCATGATCTATGATTTAGCTAGTTTCGTAATTATAATGGTTTAAGTTCCGGGTCGTGATCTTGAGGACCAGGGTTCGATTTTCAGGTAAAAAATAAATAAATAAATGCGCCAGACAATCACACCAATCAACTTGGTCTCAAACTAGGTTAACCCCTGTACTACCTGTTTCGACCCAGAACACCCACACCCAAGAAAACTTAGAAAATGTAGTTTCCTAAATTAACTTCACCGGGAATCGAACTCGGGACCTTTCACGCTTCGCGCGAACACCTGCCCCATCGAGGCCGTCAAAAAGGTCGAGCAAAAATTACGAGTATGTTTCGATTTTTTTGGCTAAGTAAGTATAGCACAGAATACTTAATACTCGTAGTACGAGTACAAGCTATAGCTCGGTCTTGTGATCACGAATCAGCGTTAGGCAAGCGTGGTGCTTCTAGCCCCATCATAGTAGCGATGACTTGATTTATATGATGGAGGCCTTTGTCCAACAGCGGGACAGATGTAAAAAGCTTTACCTTTTTTTTTACAACACACAAAAATATGGATCATTACGTTAGTGATAAAATGCCTAACTGAAATAAATGTATAATCGACATCTTATTTGTGTAAAGTTGTAACTACACGGAAATAAATATCACCTACACTCAGTCCCTTTGCTGAAAAAAACGAAAAACTGCTCCAATAAATTACAACCTAACGTTAATATTTTCTTCCAGAAAATTGGTCATATCCTGGATTCCTCGCCTCAACCCGTGGGCCAAGTGATGCGGCACATGATGTTTGTTATTTTTGTGAAATTCTAACAGATTTACCGTGGTAACATATCCCATAAGTTTGTCTCTGAAATCTTTATTTTTCGGTTAGTCGAATGTTGACGTGACGGTACTCCCAAACAGACGGATTGAAATAGATGTGTTATAATCCCACGTAGTCGCCGGAGCAGCGATTCGTTCTATATTAATAAGTTTATATTTAGCGCTGCCTCATCCGATTTGAGTATTAAGCATAAAGTATTCCTCTGCAGACGAATAGGGTAATGATGTACGTGAAACCGATTAAGGTATTTCACATCAGCTAGTATTATAGCCAAATAGTTCGAAAGGATATTTCTATTGCATACGTCAAAGCAGTGAAACGCTCTACCAGCTGAAGTGTTCCCTGAGCGCTATGATTTGGGAGTTTTCATGAGAAGTCCCACCAGGTGGACCGACGATCTAGTGAAGGTCGCGGGAGTCTTTTGGATGTGGGTGGCACAGGACCGATATGTGTGGAAAACATTGGATGAGGCCTATGCCCAGTTGGCTGAAATGATGATCATAATGATGATGAAGAGAAGGGTTCACCCTCAGCCACATCATCACGCTTTGAGATCATAAACAATCAAGTCTTACATACCTAATGGTCAAGTCCAGTCCAATGAAAAACATTGAACCCTATTATTGACCGCGTTGGGGTGAGAAGATGGATGCAGAAAAAGAGTCATCTTAAATGAAAGTTTATTTGAGGGTTAAAATTATTTTCAACAAAATGATTCTTATCAATGTACAGGGACTAGTTACTAATAATTTTATTCTACCTTGGTCCTCCGCACAGTTGTCATCATGTAGATCAATATTTTTATTTATTTTGGATTTCCCAACCTACTTAGTTAAGACAACCTAAACTGAAGGAGATAATTTACCCTAAACTATTCTTAACCTAAATTGACCTCTAGTGTATATATAGGTTGGACAAGAAACCTATTTATCTAAAGACACATCAAATAATAGATCAAATAAAACATCCAGATTGAAATATTATATTCAAAGCATGTTCTTTCTTTGACCACATCATCCGATGAGATAATTCTTCAAAGATAAACGTGGGATGCATTGAAGTCAAGAGAAGATTAGTTGAAATAAAACAAAATATAGATACACAGTCTCGGTTACACTTTCAGAAAGTATCCAAAAAGTGCAGGTTTTTACTGTCAATGTTTTCCCATAAGACATAAGATTTGAAAAATCCGGTGATGCATGCTCGGATTCGAACCAGGACCCCCCCAGTATCCACTGAGCTGAGTTTTAACAATTCAACTATAAAATATACATTACCAAATGAACAACAGCCACTTTATCAAGAGCATGACTCATAACATCATGTAATGCACTATTTATTTCCTCAGCTACAAATGCACCATTTGCAACATTGCATGGCTGGCATAGCTGTAATCCTATGCCAAATTACCAAGGTGTAATATTTAGTACAGCCGGCCGCTTCTGAGAATCACATTCATTCATTCGTTCGTTCTCATACGGATGGAAAGTAGGTCATGTCCGCAAATAGAGTATGAGCGTATGTCAAAAACTATCGCGAATTATACGGGCCATTGGAATAGGCCAATATTTGGGCTTTATTGCGTAACTTTCTTCGAGTCAATTTAACAAAAGAAAATTATCGTCACACACAAGTTAGATTTGTATTAAAGTTCTTGTCTCCTCATATCACTCGAGGTGACCACTGACCATTGAGAATCTACGTCGCGTTTGCCTACTCCAGTAACCACAACACATACTGAGTGGAAGCCTTTTTAGCATGAATGATAGCATTTTATTTATGTTTAGCCATAGGTAAGCATAGGTTTTTCATGTCACATGACCGATTTATGAAAATACGAATTTTCAAAAGTCAGGTTCAAAATGTTGTTCAGATACATCCTACATAATTATTCCTGAACTAAGGGCTTATATTATTATGTTATCGAGGTATGACTTGGTTATCTCTACTAGCTTGTTTAACTACTCATCTAATACGAATACTGTCACTCTTTTTTGTATCTTTTTTGCGTTGGGGAATGCCGCCGGCCGGGCCCTATGTGTAATGAATGGGCCAACGTCGCCACCTTTTGGCGGCGCCTAATGCATACTCATCTGCCGGGGAACATTGTCTAATATCTGTAACACAAGTGCTGTACTACTCAGTACTGAATCAGGTCAATGTAAGTATGACCACGATCCTCAGTCATGAGGGGTGACCGCAGAGTGCGAGAGGAACATTCGTACCTATTTGCAAACACTTCACGCGCAACTTCGCAGAAATCGTCCAAAAGAGAACCAAACAACGAAACCAGAAACTGTACCCTGGAAATAACGCAACGTATAACAGTTAACGAAATGATTTCTCATTAATTCGCAACAAGAAACTCGACACCCGACGGATGCCCGCGTTCAACTCACCCGTTAAAATAGACCGCCGCAGCATGCAAACATCACTTGCTTTCTTAATCAATCTGAGGCCTGAGAGTTGCGTCAGTAATAATAAGTCATCATCATCATCTTCTTACTTGTCATATTCTCTTGTTTTCAGTTAATCTGTTTACTGTGGGAGAGCCACGCTTCGGCATGAATGGGCCGGCTCGACCGGATTGATACCACTGCCTCACAGAAAACCGGCGTGAAGCAGCCCCAGGAGACCTATTTTTGAATTTTCGCTTCGTCCAAACAAAACTACTCGTTTTGCAAGTCATGTCGTCTCGTGAGTCGCATGATTCATAATTTTCCCTATTTTTGAAATCACTCGCTTAGTGTGTCGCCAATCTTGTCTAAGTATAGTCCTTTTCACGAAAAGAGTCCCCCGGATTTTGATGAACTAAAATGACATGGCAGTCTACGTAATGAGTGGGAAAGAGATAGAAAGCCTATTTGTATGACAAGTGGCGCCGCTCCCAGGGGACTTTTTTCGTAAAATGGACTTTATAGTGTTAACTCGTTAATATTTGACGTAAATGCGACCACTCGCCTAGCGGAAACGAGTGGTTTACACCACTCGTTGCAAATCGCTCGTTTTCGAATGATTCAAAAATGCGGATGTCAAAAATCATGCGAGTCACACATTTTTAGTGAGACGACAATTCAAAAATAGGTCTCCAGTACTGTGTTTCGTCGAGTGAGTGAGGGTACCGGAGGCCCACCTGGGGGGAAGGGGATAAAAGGTTGGCGGCGCACTTGTAACTCCACTGGTGTTGCAGGTGTCCATGGGCGGCGGCAATTGCTTACCATCAGGTGATCCGCCGGCTCGTCTGCCACCTATCACATAAAAAAAAACATCATCTTTTTACTTGTCATCTTCTCTTGTTTTCAGTTAATCTGTTTACTGTGGGAGAGCCACGCTTCGGCATGAATGGGCCGGCTCGACCGGATTGATACCACTGCCTCACAGAAAACCGGCGTGAAGCAGCCCCAGGAGACCTATTTTTGAATTTTCGCTTCGTCCAAACAAAACTACTCGTTTTGCAAGTCATGTCGTCTCGTGAGTCGCATGATTCATAATTTTCCCTATTTTTGAAATCACTCGCTTAGTGTGTCGCCATCTTGTCTAAGTATAGTCCTTTTCACGAAAAGAGTCCCCCGGATTTTGATGAACTAAAATGACATGGCAGTCTACGTAATGAGTGGGAAAGAGATAGAAAGCCTATTTGTATGACAAGTGGCGCCGCTCCCAGGGGACTTTTTTCGTAAAATGGACTTTATAGTGTTAACTCGTTAATATTTGACGTAAATGCGACCACTCGCCTAGCGGAAACGAGTGGTTTACACCACTCGTTGCAAATCGCTCGTTTTCGAATGATTCAAAAATGCGGATGTCAAAAATCATGCGAGTCACACATTTTTTAGTGAGACGACAATTCAAAAATAGGTCTCCAGTACTGTGTTTCGTCGAGTGAGTGAGGGTACCGGAGGCCCACCTGGGGGGAAGGGGATAAAAGGTTGGCGGCGCACTTGTAACTCCACTGGTGTTGCAGGTGTCCATGGGCGGCGGCAATTGCTTACCATCAGGTGATCCGCCGGCTCGTCTGCCACCTATCACATAAAAAAAATCTGGGTAGTGTTGTGCTGGCTATATACTACCATTGTTTTTTTTTATTATCGACTAATGGCCCGCCCTCACATTGTTTCGGAACAGTAGATCCATTGTCGAGTCAACCAATACTTACTTAGGTAGCGCTGGGCGTTGATTACATCGCGCAAGTGTTTCCTGTTTTCTGTTTACCTATAAGCCCTGGCGTGGAATATGAGATTAACCTCTTCATAAAGTATAGAAGATAGAAGATTTTATTGATTTTTCTTTTACCTTCTGTCGATAGTGAATGAATAATACAGACCTACATTTATTGACAAGCAGACCGATCTTCTGTAATTAAGCGAAAGCTGCCACCTATAGACACCGGCAGCACCATTGGAGTCACTAGGGCGCTAAATTTTAATCCCCTTTCCCCCCGATTAGGCATCCGGTACCCTCACTCACTCGCTGTCTTACGGTTGAGCCGGCCCATTCATGCCGAAGCGTGGCTCTTCCACGGTTAGAGAAAACTATTTATCGCAATATTGCAATGTTCACAACCCTACTTTAATAATTCTGTACCGCCAACAGCCTACAAGTGTAACGCAATTTAAATTTTCTTCGCGCGGTAATTGTGGAATCTTGTAGTAAACACATTATTTAAACGACATTTAGCAACACAACACCGCCCAGATGGTGGACAACTAAGTAGTGGAACACATAGCTAAAATAGCCCTAACCAGCGCAACGCATTCCATAGTGCGGGAGTTTGGCACTGTTTTCATATCCCTTTCCAAAGTTCGTATAGGAATGTCATCAACGTCCATTTTAGCGTTTCATTCTCAGTTGCGCCCATAGACTTAGGATGCAGCCCTAATTCTATGGCCAATCTGTCCATTTCAGATTCGGGGCCTATGATCCTAGATTTAGTAAGTAGATATAGCTAGGATTTAGTGACCCTACATCAGCGTCTTTTGAGCGCTGGCGTCTTGATAGCGAACTCCCCAAGCGTTTTTGGGTGTTGCGTCGACCACTGAGGACGCTAGTTTGGGGTTACTCTTAGAGTGAAGCTAATGCCGTCTGGTCTTCTTAACGCAACAGGGCATCCTAGGCCAACTTTATTGAAAATGTGGGTAACCTACTATTTTCCAAAGCTGTCCATTAAACTTGCACATTCCAGACTTTGTAGGGAGTGAAGAAACGCACCGGGGAAAGAGCCCTTAGCAAGTACCTGGTGAGCGTCTCCCAAGATTCGGTCCGTATGCCGAGACGGTAGGGAGGACCATGGGCTGGTGAAGGGACCTGTGTCATCTACTCAATTCTTATTTTACTACCGCAAACCGCATACTTACTAACATTGAGTATACGTTTAGTACTTGATTTTACTGCAATGCGACGCTGTCTGATCTGAAAAATACCTCAGTCCTTAGGGAATCGAAGCGACAGGAAGCATAAAGAACATTTTGCTAAGTGGGTTGCAGGTACAATTTTAAAACTAGCCAAGCCGAATACAAAACATCTACATAAGAAATTCTTGTTCTACGAGTATGTTGTAAAAGAAAATGAATCAACCAAGGAAAATACTCCGAATGAAATAACTAGGTAAAACAGATGCATCACAGAAACTTGTATTGAAGAAGTAATGAATGAACAATTAAAACTGAATTCACTTTGCCGATGAATTCTTGCATTGAAACATTCAGTTGTTGATACGCTAGGAAAATCTAGTGGCATTTATTATCGTCAAAGTGGAAGCAAGAATCTGCAAGCGAGGAAAACTAGCTAAACGAATCTGTTACTAATTTTAAAAATAAATGTTGCAAGAAACGTGTAGAATAAATAAAATACTGTTTTACCTACTGATAAATCCTTTTGACAAGTCATTAGGTATGTAGGTTTACATACTAGGAATGTCACCTTATCTAGTAATTATATTTATGTATATAATATCGGTGTTCCAGAAATAAAGTAAAGTATCAGCCTATATACTGTCCCACTGCAGGGCAAAGGCCTCCAAGTCATCGCAACTATAATGGGATTAGGCTTAATCACCCTTTCCTAATGCGGTTTGCAAATAGTGATCACAAACCCGAGCTATGTTCGTAAAATACTTTTAACTCGATGAGAATCGAACCCAGGACCCAGAGATCACAGACCGGTACTTCCACCACTAGACCAACTAAAGGCGCTTCCAGAAATAATCTAGTGAAATTTACTAACGTCTAAGTGGAATAGAATGTTACAGCAACTATCTTTAAACACACTGATAAAAATTGGCGAAACGCAGCAATAATAATATGTCGTCGTGCATCGACCTCGAACATTCGGGCCCGCTCGTCTAGCTAGCGAGAGCGTGCGCACTGCGCGCGCGCCGCGGGGGCGGGTGACGTCAGCATCAGCTGTGTTGGCCGGATAATGGCGGATATATAGCAAGTTAATGCAGGACTTTCGTGTGCATCTGTTGCCTTGCCAACTTTGATTTTGTACTATTTGCAATTCCGTTTCCGAATTCTTAAGGAAATGTCATCGACATCATTTAGCGTGTTCTTTGCTGGTTACGTCCAAAGGCGTCATTTAGACGTTATTCTTCACTATAAGTACCAGAAATTAAATTATTATCTTAACCTTTTTGTTGAGCAATTCAATTCTGTACATGCAATTACTTATCATGAATGTTATGAAATTATGTAGATACCTATGATACGCGACTTGCAGAAAATTTTTAGAGAAACGCTCGGTTGTGGGATGCCAAACATCTTATTTATTAGAGTAGAAGAACTGCTATTAAATAGTCCTACTGGCAAAATGAATGATTATTACTCAAAAGTACACACACTAGGAGACAGTCCCACATAGTCTATTTGTCCAGTCCAACGGGCGCCCCACGTTGGGCGCCAGAATTGGACGCCGCCGACATGACGTCACGTGTGCGCGGGGATTTGATATAATACGATCTGACAATTGAAATATGATTATGGAAACTGACTGAAATATTATTGGAGCAATTACAATTTTGATGGATCCTTTTCCGTTGGCAGAGATTTCAAGATATCCCACTAATATTAGGTATTATAAACGCGAATGTTTGTGAGGATAAATGTAAGTATGTTTGTTTGTTGCAAAAACTATTTAATCGTGAAAGTTTACAATAGTTTACCAACATATCTGAATAACACATACAATAAAAACAGTAAAAAATAAATCGTTTTACGATAATTCTATCATCACGCGGGTAAAACCGCGGGGCAGAGCTAGTAAGTATATTATAATCGCTGGTGGTGTTTAGGTGTTTAAATAGAAATTGAAATAGAGTTCTAATAATGTTGTCTGTAGCATAAAAAAAAAGAATATAAGCCAGCATTTTAAAAACTGTGCAAAATACGTGAGTTGTTCTTTTCTGTTTCGATATGTCATTGTACTCTAGATCAACAAGATTAGATTATAACAAATGAGTTGGTTTACCAGAAACAACATCCATTATCGTCTGGCAGTAAAATTATATCATAGATTTTCATGACAAAAATCCTACGCTATCTAAATTGTATATCTTAAAACAACATTTGACATCGTTCTTCCAATTAATCTGATTAGTTAAAAATACTCAACATATTCATACACACAAACAGACTAGACGTTATTTAATAGATAGCGCTTTGATGATGACGTATGTATGATGAATCAAATTAAAACACCGCGAGCGACCGGGACAGAAATAGATGATGATAGAATGGAAAACTAGGATGAATTAATTATATTGGCAAAAGGTATTCAATGGCATATTATTATGCAGTAAGTAAAACAAAAATGTGTCAAATGAAGAACCTCCTTCTTTTTTGAAATCGGTTAAAAATAACGACGTTTAAATATAATTGATCTAACAGCTTTCAAAATATCTCAGTACTTATTATATCAAAAACGTGACATAAAGCACAAACAATCACTAGTACGATCAGTAGAGGTACAATGTGATATTGTTACAAGTACTTACACACCAAACTTTTAGTGGCAAACTAAACTCCACGCGAGCGGAGGTATTGGCAAGCACTAGTCAGAAAATAAGAAACGTCCAGTTGCCCTGAGATCTTGATCTATTAGAGGTACTTCTTACCGTCACGACAAGAACAATTAGAAGCTCTTCTTATTGTATCGGTATATAAGTACGAGTATAATAAAGACATTAATATTTCCATATTAATTTCACCGAGACTCAAATTTGATGACCAAGTAATCAACGGTATCATTCATCGTATTTCCAGTTGAATGATGATTTTCTTGTATGTTCCATCAAAATAAACGAGCGTGGACTTGCGCCAGAAAGGCTCAAAGAACATTGGTCTAATATAATTTTGGATTAATAACTTTTGCGTTACAATAAATAGGTGAAGACTGAAGATTACGAAACGTTGCGCAATATTTTAAGTTGTCTTATTTATAACAGACTATTGTAATGCTATTGTAATTTAAAGGAAAGACCAGATGGTCTGATGACATTAAAGCTAAAGCTGCGGCAGCGTGGTCCAGGAAGACTAACGACAGAAGAAAGTATAGTGAAATTGGTGAGGCATAAATTATGTTCTGCAGACAGAAAATACATGCTGCTGCTAAAGAAGAAAAGAAGATTGTAATGCTAAATACATGTCACTTAACTAGGAGACAACCTTTCTAACAGGAAAATCACAAAACCATTAATTCAATTGTAGCAAAAGAAAGTGTCACCGAAAATAAATTGCCGAAAGCATGTAAAAAGTGAATTCGTAAAACTGCCCGACATCTGGCAAGCTTTATAACTGAGCATTGCACAACACAAGTTGAATACACCACACCTTTCCTATTACAACACTGACAGGGATTTAAAATATTGTGCAGTTAAAATTTCACAAATACCCCATAAAGCATTTGAGCAATAAACCTGCATTTCGCAAGTCGTAAATCTTTGGAACTGAAGAGATTTTTAGTTTTGGGACGTCATCCCGGTCAAATTTGGCCCAAGGTGGCTGATCTCATAGTTACTTTCAATGTTACAACCAAACAATGTGCGTATAGCAAGTCTTTAATGTAGGATTCCACTCAGTATTGCGTGGTATCAGAAATCCGGGGCGGAAGACTATTTGCCGCTCACTTCCTTGACCCCTCCCCCCAGGATGAAGTCTAGATTTTTCCACACTCAAACCTACAAAATGCAACATCAGTGCAGTAGCATAAAAGTATGAGACCTAACCTACAAGCGAGCAGCGAGCGCATTAGCGACATATGTGATCACGGAGATATTCATGTGATTAGGTACTTGCCATCAGGTGATTCCCTTGTTCGTTAGTCTCTAGCATAAAAAAACCTATCACCCAGTTTCCGCTATGCTGAAAACTCTTGGGTTATGTTTACGTTCGACGGCCTAGATGATAAAGGTCAGCACTTACAAGTATTGTTAAATCTGAAGTGGTAACAGCTTCATTGTTAGAGCAGATGCAATATGAAGAGAGCATCCCAAAATAAATCGAGTGAGAAACATTGTGATGTAATCATTCATTAGGAAGAATCGTTCGCGAGTGATGACGTAGATGGTATTCTGAAAACACAGGTGTAAAACATCTATGCCTAAACATTTTAACTGATTTCGACTGCTTAAAACTCGCAGCATAAACTACTGAAATCGCAATTTGAGTCGTTCTTCGAGATCCAAGTTTCGTGGCAGTCCTTAAGCACAAAATAGCTAAATGAAATTTGGTATACAGATGATCTAGACCCTGAGAAAGAACATAGGCTACTTTTTATTGCTAAAAGGGGGTTGATAGGGGTTAAAAGGGGGATAAAAAGTTACTTTTCCACGCGGACGAAGTCGCGGGCAGCCGCTAGTTACACATATTTTGTTCCTAAAGTCAAATATTACTCCGAAGTTGACACCAGAATCCTAAAATAAACCGATTAGATTTTATTTTAACGTTCCAATCTCTTTAATTCCGATGTCAATTCCGGGAGGATATTGGATTTGGATGAACTTTTAATAATATCAAATAAGAAAAAAAATGTGTAAGTATCCCTATGTTTGTTCCAAAATTAGTGACCGTTGCTACAGACATTTGGGTAGAAATTCTCGTACGCTCGACATTGTGGTCGAATTTAGAGATTTCATACATTTGTCCATACAAATCTAATTCGACTTCAATGTCGCGTGCATAAGAATTGCCCCCCTGTATTATCTATTTGGTTTCTTTAGTTTCCTGATAAATTATTTCTAAAAGTTTTTTGTTCTTATCCAATTAGAATCTTACATCACATTCTATTTTATTCACTTTTTGAATCTATTGGATTCTCTTCAATTCCCTCATACATCTTTCAAGGGTTTGAACCCTAACCTTTATCCCTTTATATCCGTGCCGTAGCAATTAGTCAGTGCGTAAGTCACGCGGTTTATGCGTTGGTTGGGCGCCAGGCGATAACTCTCGAGGCGGTCTGCGCCGGCGCACCGCGACCAAGCCTAGTGCTGTCCTACAAGCGCGTCGGTTTGACAGAATTGATGTGATATTTTTTATGTTGCATTATACAAATACTGGGTATAAACGGGATTAAAAACATGTGTTAAAATTTGATGTCAGTGCAAATATCGATAATAGAGAGTATCCGAAAATGCACAAGCCGGGCGTAGCAGACGACGCCGTGCGCCTCCAGTCCGCTTGTGACCACGGCCGTTGTAACGCGGTCGAAACGTCAAGCAAAAAGTACTATGATATACTTACTTATTTATGAATTCTCCCGTCCCGTTTATATCAAGTGTTTGAAGAATTGATTGAGCTTAAAGTGCTCATAAGGAGTCTAGCTCGTCGCTCTTAGCCTTTCGTGGCTAGGTGTTTTTCCCCAGTGGCTTGTCGTATCATCGACGATGAGGGCAGGGCCTCAGACAAAAAAATACTTTCAGTTGTATGTTTAGATCGGGTGATCTGATCGGGTCGGGGATCAGGTGAGGTGATCTGAATCTTCTCCATTTACTTTTTGGAGAACCCTCATCAGGACACAGCTCGATCAATATCTGACGGAGAACAAAACCTTCAAGTCCGTATGTTTGTATCAAAAACGAGTAGTCTCTTTAGATAAATTGTAGCTACCACGTAGGCAAAAACTCAGAGGCTTCAAACTTTGTATATGCAGTCAGCCACACATGAGGTTCCCACAACCTGTCTAATTTCCTCAATTGATATTCAACCTAATGTGTATGACAGTAAGATGAGAGTCGATTAAAGAAATTTGTCAGTTTTGTATACATTCATGTGTGGCTGTATGTACATCACTACCTACGCCGCCCTGTCAATCTTCTAATGCAATTGGATCTAGTCTGGCCGGCTATTTGGATGTCGCTGCACATCAATTTGTGCGTTTCGTAAGGTTTCGGGTGTTAAAGATGTCAGTCAGACCAAATGCATCAGCTTCATTGGCCGTGTAGAATTTCATTTCTAACAAATACAGTTTTTATTAAATTAGATGTATCCTATCTGATAATAATATCAGTATTGCTAACGGTTTATAAAACATTAAAACGCGAAATTTACTATCTTTGAAGAGATAGAGAAGAGATTTCTTATATCTATAACTATTTATAAAGAGGTAAATCTATTTAGACACATCGACAAATCCTATATATAAATAAAGGAAAAGTGAACTTGAATAACTATGAACATTTCAATAAATGGTTAAAAATACCCACTTCGTCAATAACTATGTACTTACTTATTTTAAACAATCTTAGAATTCAAACATAAGGAAACCATAACAGCTTTAAATGTGGATTAGGTAATTTACTGCCCCGATGAGAAGCGTTAAAACTCCAAGTTTAGAATGAAGATAAAAAAGTAATCCCATTCACAAAATACCCGACGCCCTAGTTTTTCAAAAGCCCCTTGCGCAATCCCAACAGACACCAAAGCAAAGCAGTAGGACTATAACCGTGAAGAGTGCGTAACTCACCGTCTAACTCAGAGGTAAACAAGGAGAATCATTGATCAAACAGTGCCCGGGTAATAAAGCTTACTTCCTTGCGTGAGGGACGGTCTGATGAAATGTAATAAAATTACAATATTTCGACAATCTGTACCACATTTTGAAATATGATTTTGTTGGACTTCAATTCCCAAATGTCTACGACTCGATAGTTCGAGAGCGAATAGCTCTTAATCCATTGCCTAAAATTATTTGAAACTAAGCATAATACTTACATAGTTGAGTAATTATTGAATTGGATTCACCTATGACTACAACATAAGTTATCAAGGATCCTTCTGTGCAATAAAGAGTATCTCTCTAATTATTTCTATTTTACTCAACGAAGTGCGGTACTGTAACAAGCCATCGGGAGGAAATCCTCGGATCAAGAGGTGTTTTCTGCGAAGCCTATGAAGTTCCTCAGGAAGCTTCAGCGCTTTTGAGCGGAGTTAGGCTAGAATAGCCAGGACCCAACACATGCAATGGAGCAAGTTGGAGTCTAAGTGCGGAGTCTATTTTATATAACATTACATTAAGTGAAATTTTACTTCTTCGTCAAACATTTTTAAAAACTACTAAAAATAGACACAATAGAATTGTATTTTACTCGTGGCTCGTTTGTTGCGAGTTCAGCTGAAGCGCGCTAATTTCAGTTCTATCTGGGTCAATTCATTTAGATCTACTGTCTAGATTCTAGACTAGTTGGCTTTTATCGGGGATCTCCACTCGGTCAATGAGGATATCTTTATTGACTTTCGTAATTGGATTGATAATATTCACTATTTCTCTCAATGTTGGAATACTTTATTTGCAGCTCATGCCTACATAGCGAATGTGCAAGTTTTACTTACAGTTTTTCTACTTGCACGTTTATGGATAGTGCCTCGCCTTACCTTCTTTACGGACTGCTAGTAGTTAGTTTCAAACTTGACCAATAGATGGACGTTAGGTGTAGATTGCATCGGACACGCGTTTCGTCTTAATTCAAAAAAACTCGAGAAATATCCTTTTTGAACTCGAAAAAAGCGTCCCTTATTTTTTACACACAAGCAATATCCATAATTATTAAGATAAGATAATGACATCTCTGAGTAGCTGACTAATACTGACGCAAATGTACGGTTATTTATTTCGATTTCGTAATCATTTTGCATACAAATTGAATGGGATCACTGACCCAAATCTCTCCATTTCATCCAGTTCATTATAACTTTGTGTATTCTCGGAACTTTGTGGATATTTCTTTGCGCCTGTCACAGTTTTCTTCGAAGCGTAAATAAATAATAAATAACGGTTAATTTATTCGTCTCTGATTTAGAGCACTTAGTCAGTTGACTTCTGCCCGTCCGTCTGTATCGTTTTATTTAAAAAGATAATTCATTGTTTACTAATGTTGAGAATGGCAATAAACCTGTACATGCAAATTTTGGTGCTAGTGCTAAGTTAGAAATTAGTGGCTACGAAGCCTAAAAATTAAGGTAAAGGCGACGAGTATCCGCCCCGGGTGTCCTTAGCTATCAAGAGACTTAATTTTCCATGGCAAATGCTCTATTGGATCGAAGAGACTCTTCTCATGATGTTGTGTAAGTCCCGGTTGGGTCCAAAGATGTAGATTTAGAGCCAGGGGTACGCTTAGATGATTTAGAAGATACTATCGACTGTAAAAAAAATATTTGCTATACTACTGGTAAGTGCAACTCTATCGCTAGTTTAACGTCCGTTACTATCTACCTGTAGCCTTACCATGAGTTAAAAATACTATCCTCGATATCGAAAACTAACGTTTTGTCTCTTTCATTGTGATGCATTTGAAAGAGACAGAGCAATAGTTTACGTTATGTCAGTTTTAGATGTCAACTCATGGTAGCGCTACACATCGTGATTTCTAATAGAATAAAGCAAAAATAATACAAATAACGGCTATCTTTCGCTAGTGTGTATTCGATACAGTTAGAAAACACAATCGTATCGATAGTATTAGCGTTATCCATATATATTACGCCATATAACGCAATAGATAGTATTACGCCAATTTTCCTATGGTTATTATCCATAGCAACGGTACTATAATTTGCACTCGACAATATAGTTCTATCGATGTACTGAACAGTTTTTGAGACACTACTGACCTAGCACTACCCGAAACGAATTCAACGTGGGCGGAAAATAAACAAAGCTAAGTGGAAACGTTAAAACGATAGATCATGCCCGGCGAATTGATTTCAATTTAGAGCCATTGGGACGCCGTAAAACTAGGAATGTTACTACTTTAGGATCTCTTCATAGCCGTCGTAAAACTTGTGAATTCCTTGTCATCATTTTAAGCCAGCTGTTAAATCAGTAATCTTGTTAAAACTAAAATACCTACCTAATATAAAAAGTGATGGATTGGAAATTTCATGAAAAACGCTTTTGATATCTTTGCACATGCAATTTGCATTTGCCGTGGTACATGCTGAGTGGAAGCCTATTTGGCACACCATACTTAATATATTTTTTTTCTTTTTTAAGCTTGTAAACTGTTTGTAAACTTTTTTTTATGTATCAATTAAATGATTTTTCTTTCTTTCTTTTTCAGTAGCATCAGGCGCATAATAACAAGGTCTATCGCATGTGAATATTCATCTAGATAGTGTACTATAAGACTGTGTTCCAACTTCAACGTCATTGGTTGTTTAGTGACCTTTTAACATCTCACATCAAAAATAACCAATCACTGGTGTAGGTGGACCTCAGTTCTACAGACGCCACCTAGCAGATTTTTTTACACGCGATAGCCCCCATTACACGACGAAAGGCTGCATTTGCGATAAATAGGCTACGCACACATTCATGCAAAAATGCTAGCCCTTCAGATCACCAATCATCTTCACCAGCGTGGTGAACAAATATCAATAAAACCTTACCTTGCAATAACTGAATCGTAGCTTGATACTCCGCTAGCTTCTCATCCACGTAGCCCTCCTGCGACTGGCTGGCGATGATCTCCGCAGTGGAAGGTCCTCGCTCCTCCTCCTCCTCATAGATCATGGGCCGCGGGGGCGGAGGCGGCTCCAGCGGCACTCCCGCGTAATCGTACTCGCGGACCGGTTCGTACGGGGAAGAGTAATAATACTCCGGACTCTGCCCCAGAGTCGGAGACATAGGGTATGGGGAAATTGAGAAATGTGAGCTCGGCGAGGGAGAGTGCGGTCGGAAGGACGGGGAGTGTAACGGTCGGAAGGGTTTGGGGGAGGGCTGGACGGGGGGAGGGGACACGAGCGCGACGGAGTGGCGGGGGCCCGAGATGAGCGGCGGGGGGCTCGGAGCCCACGGGGAGGGGGGCCGGTAGTGCAGCGGCGACGGCGGGCCGGGGGGCCGCGCGCGCCCGTGCCCCGGCGGCGGCTGCGACATGGCGCGGATTGAGGCTCGTCAACCCGGTGTCAAGCCACCTTGTGCATCGCTGCAACAAGAGAAAACATCTATTAGATCCAAGCAGCTCCAACTAGTATTACAGGGTTATTCTGAAAATGCTAGTTATGGACTTATATTTATTTGGTAATGGTTTCTACTCATTAAGTCAGGTAAGATTTAGAAGAAATGGTTTATTTCCTCTGTCCACACCCCTTGTTTTGACGCTAGGAATGCCTTACCCTTTTGCTAGGGGGCATTAAGTATCTACTCCGGCAGCAACGGGATGCACATAGACTTTAGTGGGTTTACTCCAGCAACCCTTCCTCATCGCAAGAGTAGGGTGGAGACATGAAGTACGGATTGAGGAGCCTTGCTCCACGTCCCTCACTGCTTTTTGGTATAAAGAAGGGTAAGCTAAATTTTTTAAAGAGATTTGTGTTACTGTCCACCAGCGGAGTACAAGCAAAAGTTGGACAGCAAGAATAAGCGGGAGATATGGGTGCTGCAATTTTTCAGAATAACCCTTTAGTGATAATAGTAAAGTACTGTGTGTAGATTATGAAAGATGAAAGCAATAAATTAAAAATTCATAGGATTAAAGAATACAGACACATTATTCTGTGAGAATAGTGGCCCTCATGAGAAGTATCTTACGGGTGAGTACGTGAGTAAGAGTGCGATGAGATTCTAGGTCTGTAGGTTTGGATCCTCGCCGGCTTATCTGATAAGTTAAAAATGCCTTCGGAGGACTTTAAAGCTTAAAAATGTGCTAATCAGTCTAGTTTCAAAGAAAACCAAGTCTATCAAACCAGACCTAGAAATAAAAGGCATGCATGACTGCATGACAGCTGATTCAAAAAAAGAGCAAAATATGGCTTCCAGAATTACTACCTACACCGCACGGGCTTACAATTGCTCAGAAAAAAATAACGCCACGCAAGAACAGGATACTGGAAAGCATCCGTTTTCCCAACATCTGTCTCTTTCTTCCTCCAAAAATAATTCATTAACACTTTCAAACCAAACACACCCATCTGAGTCAAACATTCAGTTATCACACGGAGCTATTTCTGACCGATAGGGTTACTTCGGCATGCCCTCATTAGTGACGTGACGTAGATTTTTACTCAAGTGACTCGAGTTAATTAAGTAAAGTATCAGCCTACATACTGTCCCTACAAAGGCCCCCTTCATAGAAATCATAGTCATAACGGGGTTAAAGAAGAAAAAAGGGCGGTAAAATAGTCAAAGTCAAAAGACGGAAATGAAGACGCATCGGCTCTCCCAGCTGCCCATCCCAAATCGACTGGGTCTTCCCAGTCGAGCCCCGGGCGAAAGACTCTTGTCTTTCGCCCGGGGAGACGGGGAGGTTGGTATAGTGAGAAACAGCATTTGTCTACACATCGTCACCTTTTCTTGTGTTTCCCTTTCAATCGACTGTCATTTGCCAGATGTGTGTCTGACAATCTTGGGAACAAGAGTGAATTTAGAATTTGACTCATCCATCACTACATTTGGATACGAAATATTGGAACGAGCTGCGGTGCAATACATTAAACAGATACCCTGAGTAATTTTATTAGGTTCAAATCGCTTCATAAGTGCTTCCAAGGATGCTTTGCGAGATAATCTAAATGTCGAGTTTAACTCTGATAATGAATTTATGGGAGTAATTTGAAACACCAAAATAGTTTAGATCCCAATTTAGAACCGGATGAACCAGTCAATTTCATGTGATCTACTCTTGCCGTAAGATTTCAAAAACGATGTTACAAACAATTGCGAAATATTACAAAATATGATCAGAGAATAACTAACTACTGGCTCTAAAATATATACTTAAGAGTCCCAATTGTCGTAGTTACAAGCAGAAACATACGTATTAACGTTACAGCTGTGCTATTTAAAAAAATATTTGGATTTTCGCCTACATACACTAAAAACCTTGGGTAAACAAGAATCAGAATTTTGCACCTGATTCCAGTGACGAATACAAAGACAAGACAATTCAACTTAACGATTCATAAAAGTGGTATGTCACTTAGTAAGAGTGCAAACTATTATTTACACTAGAGGTCACAAAAGGTCACACCAGCTTATAAGTATACCAAGAATGACAAAACAAACAACAGCAATCTAAGTAGTGGGGGACGATGCAAGCGCTATGAAATGCAACAAAAGAGTCAAACAACACCAGACACGAAAGTTCAAAGATTTCACTGATCTGAAAATCACAATAGCCCGCTCAAGGCTATCCATTTCGGTGCCGATCACCTGTCTCTGTGTCCATCATTTCAACTATCATCTTGGCATGCGTCTTAATTTTTTAGGGTTCCTTATGAAAACGTAAACACTGATGCAGTGATGAGAAAAAAAAAGCTTCAGGATCTATATCGTGTCTACGGTCGGTAAAATGTGTTTAATCATTCTCAAATGTTTATGTCACCATTAACTTGACACAATGAAAATTTTAGCTTTAGATTTCAGACTGTAGATTTGGATTACACGCTTATTACTATTATCATCACCATAACAGAGCTTCAAACAACAAGCTTAAATTTAGAGGTCCATTTGCGCCCGATGTTGAAGATTAATTCATTAATCCCATAGTGATAGTTATTCCCATACTACTAATTTAACACCCCCGGTGTTAAGGGATAATACAATATGTCGCAAGACTATTTAAAATTTAGTTCCGTACTAACCAATAATTCGAGATTAAAGTGTTTAATCCTGACACGCGCAAGTTTGATATGCCTGATTGAGTTTGTCACTCCTAGAAACATTTGTACTTATTTCCTGGATTTTAACTCCAATTCTTGTAGTTTGTTTATTAGATCAATGAACGGAACCAACATTTTCCAATTCCTCTGTATCTTGTCTGTCCTCTTCCAGCTTGTCCCGCCGTAATCCCCATTATGTAACCGTCGTTCTGGCACCATTGGAGGGCAGCCAGTGCGTGCAATGCCCAAAGAGTAATTTTTTGCAAGACTTATTACGTCTGGCGGAGCGCCATTAGTTGGGCATCCTGAAGGGTCGTTGACTAAACGAAAACAAATCTCGGGGAATTGTTTTCAAGAGTTAAGTGCTTGATTAATCGTTACACTGCTGATTTTGTATTGAAACTGTTGGAAATAAACGAGAAAATGTATTTATTTTAAAAGCCTTTGCTTAAAGGTTTTACAAGAACAAAGCTTAGATACAGCGTGAACGCGATAAAAGTGTCGGCGCCAATGAAGGTTCTATTCGCAAAAGAGAAGAGAAGATAAATAGTAGAACGGCATTTTCGGAATCCAAAATATCTGAAACTGTAACTCCTAATTATCATTAGGACAGGCGCCGTCTGCATCATTTGTCTGACGTTTTCAATATGTTATTGTACATCTAAAGCAGCTCAAGATTGAGCCACAGTAGATCTATCAGTATAGAAAAAAAAATCCACAGACAATGACAAGACAATGTGGGACAAAAAAAGTAGGAAGAACATTTGAACGTCGTTAAGAAAACTTAAATATATAAAATAACTTTAGATAACATCAAACGTATGAAATGGTAATCAAACGAAGGTACTAATGGAACCATGAACATTACTGAAGATTAATTTATTGCTACTATCGAAAGAGATTTCATGCACGATGCAGAAAACTGGCAAGCAAAAATCGAACATCATGTAACTGAAATAAGCAACGATCATTGTATTGGAGGAGTCTTTACAACTGAAGATTCAACTACGACACCGATCGACGACGACGATCGACCTCATTGACAAGACAAAAATTACACAAAATTCTTATCATAGACGGGGAAGACCTTCCATTTATTAGACAATCATTACCTCTACGTGCCAACAAGGTCGTCAGTGATAACTTGCTCAGTTGTAGCGATCACCCATTCACTGCCAAACCAGTACAAGTTACCAGACTTTTTCTTCTAACGTTGGCTGATGTCCAACATAATTTATTTAACAGTTATGTCTTTCAAAATATCAGACTGCAACGGGCGTGCAAAACGTCAAGGCTAATTTTATATTATTTAGGTCTCCTGTACGAGTATGTAAACGAGCAAGTTACTGGGAACGTAATGGCTGAGCTTTGAAATTATTTTGTTGAGAGAGTTGTGTGTGAGCTGATGGATGGGAGCAGTACCTGCAAGTACCGGGATAAATGACGAGATACGAAGGAGGATTACTCTCGAAAATTACTGAGAAAAAGAGGAAGAGTTATGATAAGAGACTATTCAACTGTTGAAATTTTCTATTTGGAAAAGTTTTTAACAAAACTACTTATCTACATATTATTGCCTAAACTTATAACAAAAGAAATAAACCTTTTATAGAAGATTTACAAAACGAAGCATTTAAAAGTAGTGGATGCAACAAGAAAATAATATAATATTTTAAAGTTGTTCTACAAGATGTTACCTACTTTTAATAAAAATGTTGTATGTGCTGTACCGCTGTACAAGTAACTTACTCGTATACTCGTAAGTCCATGAACTTTGGTTTGCAAATTTTGGTATAATTTTATTTATGTATTACCTCTATAGCCAACTGGACCAATTCAGATTTAAAAATAAATTTTCATTAAGATAATCAAGTGTAAATCAAGTGTAAATCAAGTGTTAAAACTGATGTTATTAAAAATGTAATCGTGCAAACATGTTTTAACGAGTTCAAAAAGAAAATGCTCCTTTTTAATAAAGTTATTTAATTTTGGCTAATGTATTTAACTTATATTGGCAGCTCGGAAATCCCCACTTCCGATTAAAACTAATAATAGTTTCCCATTAAATTATTTACAGCTTACAGTTACAAATCAAATGAGGCAAGTAAACAGCGTCGCTACAGCCAAAGACAACATAGTTAGCTGATTAATTCGTCGAGAGAAATACGCCGCGCCCTCGTCAAGGCAGTTATTGTGTCGGCAGCTCTATTTGCACCGACTACCGAGCTTCAACTAAATGTTCAGTATGTTGGACATTTTGACAGCTACTGTAGTATTATCTGCATTATAGAGGTTTTTGTATGTCACTATTCTGTCGGCACCTCTATTTGCATCGAGCTGCGACTAATGTTCAATATGTTGGACATTTTGAAAGCAAGTACTAACTGCATTGTTTACTTACGTTTTTGTATGTCGCCATTGCAATATATTGAGGAAAGCATTCAAGTTTGAACTATATGTTGAACATGTTCAACATTACTTTGTAGTTAATCATTTCTGTGTCTTGAGTAATAAAATGAGGTAGAACGGTGAATTTAGTATTATCTGAAACCATTTTAGTATGTAACCAATAGTGAAGCTTAGTTAATCGTTTTACGATTTTATCACAATTTTATTACCTACTCACGAGTACAAGGTATTAAGTAGGATATTAAAATCGACGATTAAAAAGTAATGATGATCAGATGTAAGTATTAGCTACAAGATGAAGATGGTCAATACGCAAATAGTAACCTTTTTATTTACGACTATTACGACTGGGTATTACATGGATCTTACAAATACTTACGGTAGAATAACTGTGTTGCGGGACTTTGGTTTTTCACTACCTATATTTTTGATGGGTTTAAAATATTCTACTCCGTGCCTTTTTTAATTATCCTACCCAATTAGGGAGAAAATATTTGTTTTCCTCAGTTAAGTATACTGAGCTCGACAATTAAGTTTTTAACGGTCTTTCGGTGTTTTTTTACCTCTCAACATTTCATTGAGTTTTCATTTTCATTCAATCCAATTTTCCGACTATTAATTTAAATAAAGATACCTTCAACAAAAAACATTAACTCGTTTACAAAATTCTTCAGGTATTTAATCATCAGCAAATTTTGTTCGCTAAACGAATAACTTGACGCAGACAATCCGAGGTCAGCACCAACAGAGGGCGTAACTTTCGGAAGTTATAGACATTTTCGGAGCGTGCATCAGTCATAATAAAATAGTTTGAACAACGTGGGCGGCGCGTGGGCACGTCATCTGAAAAACAGTGTAACACCCACAGCAAGCAAAACTAACAACATCCAACTGTTCGATGCTGTAACGAAAGTGCTGGGAACGTTCTAGTGCGACCTGAGAAGTGCCAAGCTAAAGAAACTGGATACACAGGTCTGTGTATCCGAAGACGGCGATGACACTGGCCTCTTTATGCCAGTCGTCACTTAGCGGCAGGTGAGATGGAGGACAAGCTTCCTAGTTGTTGAAAGGTCACCTTATCATCATTGTGTCTAGATGCATCTAGTATTCGATCAGTAACTTCTAACCCATTAAGTAAATTAACTATCCATCTCTCTCATAATTCATAAACTTTTATTTCCATGAGTACATGGTATTTACAGAGGTGCATAGAGTACCTAGTAATGAATGTAAAATACAAATTAAATTGAATTTCTCTCTCTTTCATCTTAGCGTATAATTTGCAGTTGCGTCCAAAATTATTAGGATCTGGAGAGTCTGGTGATTACAATGATTCAGGATTTGGAGAGTCTGATAATATTAAATGAAGCGGCTGCCGTTTGACCTTCGCAAGCTTTAAGAGGTGAACCAGACCAACTGAATCATGGTTACACGTTTCAGAAACTATCCGAAACGTTTTCATCACAACCCCCCATATGGAATGCGTGTCCTTATACATTGAGTACTTAAAGCGATGATAGCTCTAAGTACAAAAATATGTCTAACAATAACCTAATCTACGTAGTTGTAATTCACGTCCGATTCAAAAAGTAAAAATCCTCTCCAAAAACTCCAAAAACAAAACAAATGACTTAACCGCGTAAACGCACATTATATTTTCATAATTTTCATACGAGTAGGTACGACAGTATCATTTTTTACCTGCAAAAGTGATAACCAAAACTTATTACATTTTTTATATTATAAACAACGAAGACTTTGCTAAGGAATTCAGCGGTTTCTTACTTCTTTGTCAAAGATAAATCGCCTACACTATACGCACCGGACACCTATGTTTGTTTGTATTGTTTAGACTTCAGTCGCTCTTCACAGCTTCTAAATAGCTTCGTCTAAGATTACTGGAGTTTTTGAGTCTAAATCCGTCGCTTGGATCACGGCGATGGCTGCAGTGCTAATTTTAGTCCTATTGACTTCAGACTAGAGAGATTCTAGCATTTGACATGGGCTGGAAAAATCAGTCGGCGATCGGCGACCTTCGGCTCTGACGTCACGGCGGCAACGAAATTAGTTGAGATTAATTTGGTTGAGGAAAACTTTTATACAGATTTTTACAAGTTCGAAGAGGTATGTAGGTATTTGATAAGAGTCAGGAGTATGTACAACGATTTGCTCATGAAAGGGGATCATAGCAGTGGTTGGACTTGTTAAAAGAGAAGTAAAGTGGTGGCAAAATTTATATGGAACTTATATGAATTGCATCCGGAAAGATGAAATTGCAACCTACCGAAAAGCAGGCCTAAGAAGAATTGCCGTGACATCACTGGCAAAACTGGCCAATTGATGAGCAGATAATAAAGCTAAAGAAATGGTCACTCCAGATTATCTGGGGCTCATTTTCCTTAAATTGGACGAAAGCTTTATCATAAAAGACCTAAGACGTACCTTACTATTGAACCATCTATTTTATGCGATGAAAATAAAAAACGAATTAACTAAGTATCGTTTCGTCTAACGAAATTGCAATGTAATAAGAACGCCTTAAAGTATCAGCCTATATTCTGTCTCACTCTTAGAGCATTAAACCATGCTCTAAGGTCCCATTGCAGGGCAAAGGCCACAGAAATCAAGTTACTTATTACAGCTATGATGGGATAAAGCTTAATCACCACGTCTATGAAACGCAAAGAACGCCTCAACCAAGAAAAATCCCACAAGAAGCGACGATTTTCAAATCAAAGAAAATATTCGGTAATGTCTCCTACATTACCCAAAAATTTCTTACTGTAAATCAAGAATTTCGTTCACACCGAAGCCAACATTGTAACAACACAAGTTTATTAATTCTTCATTTGCGATGCGTTTGTAGAGTTTTTAATTTGGCGGGCGGCCAGCTCGTAGGTCCGAGACCTTCGGCTTGTAACCGCCAACACCGTGGAGACGTAAACCTTCGCTCTTAAAATAATAAAAACTGTCTCGAGAGTTGTAAATCCGGACGCACGCTTTCGCCGACAATAAACAAAATGTGGATGATGAGTTAATGTAGGTCACTACTCACTAGTGAAGGTTTCTGATCTCTTTTTGGGATGTGCGAAAAAAGATCTACAAGAACCTAGATTGATGCATGCACTTTAATGCATGGAGATGCAAACCGCAGCCTTACTTAAATCAGTGGTCATCTATTCATAATGCGTCAAGAACTTCTCCAAAACGGTTTTTTGGGGAGTTCCCATGCTTTATAACCGACCGGGCTACATTCACACTATGACGTAAATTGCAGAGCCGCCATCAATTTTAATAAAATTACTTTATTGCCATAGTACTTAGGTATAGTAGGTAATGGGGGGAAAGGGGATTAAAGGGAGGCCGCGCACTTGTTACCCCACTGGTGCTACTGTAAGCGATCCAAGAATTGCTTACCATCAGGTGATCCGTTTGCTCGTCGGCAACCTATCTCGTAAAAATGGTAGCCATTTACAACAATAAATACTTTTCTTTCTTGTTTAAATGTATCATTCATAAAAATATGATGTAGTAAGACAAAAACAAATAGTAGTTATGTCTGCAATCGCATTTGTTTCCGCTTCCGCAATATCAAATTAACGACGACATGGCATTTTTCCTACGATGGTTTATCGTACCCCCGATGTTTATGCTCCCGAACCTGACTGATACGGATGCCTCATGCTCAGTTACTTGACTCACGCAATCATTCGCCCCGGATATTTGATGTGCCCGGGGCCGTCTGAAGGTGGGCCCTGGGCTTGGGATACGGGGCTCTACGGGTTAGGGCCCCGCCGCATCTGTGTGTGTGGCGCACACAGGCGCCAAGGCAATAGGAGCGACACACTCCGACGCTGACATGAAGATTCATGAAGAAAAATAGGCGCTTCATTGATTTCGCACATAGGCGCTGTATAGAGTTGCGCTCTTGACTAAGATAGTAGGGCCCCATATATCTGTCTGAAGATTCACCGCCCTTGTGTGCGGCGCACAGAGGCGCCAAGGCAATAGGGGCGCTACGCACTCATGCTAACATGAAGAGATGAAAAATAGGCGCTTCATTGGGTTCACACACAGTCGTTGTATGGAGTTGCGCTCCTGAGTGGAGAAATGGCGCTCCGTATCTGCCTAGGCCATTTTTTTTGTGTAAGGTGCAGACGAGTAGACTGATCATAAGACATCATGGAGTAGAGCTGGCCCATTGATGCCGAAGCGTGACTCTCCCTCAAAGCGGATCCAATCCTCAAAAAAGGTTGTGGTCAGTGGACTATTGATAGATAGCTACTATCTAACTAGATTATTGCACAACGTTTACGAATCTAAAATGTTGGTCATACTCCATTATAAGTAATCGTTCATCATGAACAATCCTGACTAGAAATTGTTTTTTTTTTTTCGATTCCCGGTTCAGGCTAAATTTTGTAGGTACCTGTAACTGTGCCAATTACTAAGTCCGTCACTGCTTCCTCCACCTCCAACCCTTACCGAAACTTTAGCCTAGTGTTGCCCAAAATCAGACTAGTTCTTGCAGTCTTGTTTTGCAATGCAATTATATACCTACCCACACTTAGGGTAAGACCATTATACAGGCAAAGAAAAAGTGCAATATGGGTATAGGAAGAAGCCTGAAAGCTCTAAGGAGGTAAATATGATCAAGACTTTGGAGACCTGTAAAACCAAGACTAGGCTCGTGCGAGCTCCAGTAGCGTAGCGTGGGTATTAGGCATGGAATGCATATGGTGGGAGACCATTTTGCCGCCACCTAACCCTAAAAAGTGCCACCCCACCTACAACAGTGCAGTGGCCTACTCTCTATCAGGAGCTCGCAGTCAGGGATAAGCACTGCCTTCCCTATCCATATCCCCCCTCACAGCTTGCCTACCGACCTAAGTTTATTTGATGGAAATCACTGCAACTCCATTTTTGTGGATTAAAATTTATTTATTTAATTAAGGCCGATTAGTCCAATCTTAATCCGAGCGAGGATAAATCTCTGGTATGGCACCGATCCGATTCGTACAGAATGTCAGCCTTATTAGGTACATAAAGTTATCGTCGGATTGGTCGAATCGCATCTAAGTCACAGAATACTTAACAGTAGGTAAAAGCCCTAAGGGACTCGTTCACCACCTACGAGTAAAGTATCAAGTAATTTACTTGTCAATTAAAGTGAGTTCGGAGAAAATTAGCCCCTGGTATTTGTATTGAAAAAAATATTTAAATTAAACTAGGCCGCGGACCAGGGGCAAATTTTCTCCGAACCCACTCTAATTGAAGAGTAAATTACTTGACACTTTACTCAGAGGTGGTAAACGAGGCTCTCAGTCTTATAATGTGTCATGTTAATAAATGATGACTTTAATAACATGGCAGGACCGGCGTGGCCTAAAATGGCTAAAATAACCAATTATTTACTGAGCCCCGTCTTGACTTGACTGAGTCTTGTCTTGGTAAAATCTCGTCTAGTCTTGCATTCGGGCAGCACTACCCGTCAATGCGATCACGTGAAGTAACTTGAGTTGTGCAATTATTTCCCATGTTTTCGTTTTGTTGCTGAAAATGTTTCCTAGTTGGATCGAGTACAATATTTTCTTGTGGACTAAAAAAACTAGACTTTAATTTCGCTGAAATTATGTTTTTCAGTGGGTAATTGAGCGATGGCAGCTCAACGATGGCAGATAAGAACGCGATTGTCATACGGGTGTCGTGGTTCGAATCCAAGCATACACCTCCGGCTTTTCAAACCTTTGTGCGTTTTTCTACCATTGGCTCTGCGGTGAAAGAGGGAGAGAAGAAGAGAGAAAGCATCGTGAGGAAACCTGCACGTTCCGCATATTTTATGAAACGCAATCATGATTCAGTTGATCTCGTTCCCAAGTTAAAAAGTTACGAAGGAGACGGTCGTCGTGTCATTGCTAGTTCAGACTCCCGCAAATCTTGAATTATAGCCTAAGTGCACCCCAGGGTCCATAGCTTTGGACGTAACTTGGAATTTATGCTAACATTCGATAAAGAACTAATTATGAATCGTCATTTAGTTCTGAATTACAAACATATTGATATGTTTTTTTAGTCAATGAACTAAGCTACTTGCAGAAAAGATCTGACCTACGAAGATGTCAACCATGGGAAATTGCTATTGGGAAATACATTATCGGAAAACTAACCACTTACAAAGAATGTCAACAATGTGGAGGCATTGATTTTATTTAGTTATGCGGGTAGCCCAAAAATTTGGTACACTAAGTAGGTACAACATTTATAGGTAAGTATGTCTGTGAGCGTTCATAATTGCCTAAGATTAATTAAAGTTTTTCAAAGCACTCTAAACTAACAAACTTAGTATCAAAGTGTAAATATAAACAAAAACAAACTAGTTTGACCCGCAGTAACAGTGCAACGAAATAGAAAGAGACAGCATCTCGCAACCCCTAAAAAAGGGTGAGCAAAGAAAATAAAATATGAGGTACGTATATGAGACATACATTCAGATACCTAATCAGACGTATCCGTGGACAGAGTCTGGAGAAATCAATACCTGCAGCCTCCGAACAGTCTAGCCACTCAGTCCTCCGCCCGCAATGCGGAAGAATACCAAACCACCCACCAAAAACACAACATTAACCAGAAACCTTAAAAAAACTACATAAGAATACTATCATACGACACAGGTGAAAACTCCTTTGAGGTTATGAAAATACCGGCAGGAAAATAAAAAAAAAAACAGCGCACTGCAGGATAGGGTGACGGGAAATAATTCTGGAACGGCACGCAGACATATTGAAACTCAATACGCTCCAGCACGTGCTAACATCTGCGTTTAGTAAGTAAACTAAAATAGGAAGTTAAAAAAAGCGGAAAATAAGCTCTGATCTACATTACCGGTAACACGAATGGGTACTATAATCACACACACTGTCACTTTTGCACGGTTATTCGAAATTCAAAAATTCCAAATTGCACTGAATTCGCGCGCGTTCCAATTCCAAATGAGGCGTTTTATGGAATTTTGTGTGTTTTCATCGGTTGCCTTACCAGGTATTACCGTAACCGCGCGTACCTACAGTTGCGGTGATTTTTTGAAATGTCGAGGCGGCAGTTGGCTTTGGACTGAGGCGGGCGGCGTTTTCGTCAGCATTCGGCTGTTTTCGGCCGCCTTTATATTTAGAATTTGGCTCTCTCCCCGGTTTTATATAGCAGTGAGTACATCGTATAAAGCGTATTCGAGATGCGGTCGCCGTCTGTATATATATAGGAATTACGAGTTTTTATTGAGTGGACTGTACGTACATTTTTGCATTCCGCTGGACGAATGGCTGAAATTTTTAGGCGAGCGACGTTTAGGCGGCTTAAAAAACATTTTTCCGCAAATTCCAACACATTTTACTTAACTTAGATATCCATTTTCTATATTGTATGTGACCGATCTTATGTCTTCTATTTTTGCCATCTCTCGATTAGGGTCATTTGAGAAAGAGTAACCTAACTGAGAAAAAGGCGGACTTATACCACAGCCCCTAAAAACGGACTGAAGCAAAAGCACAAAGGTAATACCGTAATACCTTAGTACTTTTTGGTAAGAGTGTCATCATTTTTGGTTTGGTCGGGTATTTTCATAGGTCGCTGTTGGGTCATTGTCATCGATGATGAGATGTCACTCGTGGGTCGTGGTCTCTCGGTAGGTATCTCTACCTATTAGCAAAAAAGCATTGAGTATTGTAAATGTTTTATGGAAAAGGCCATCTATTAAACTGCAACAGTCTGATTAATTATGATGATTTGCAGTGTCAGCCTTAATAAGTTAGCACCGGTGACCCAACGTCGGTTATTTTCCGGAAGTTGATCAAATTACGGTTTGAACTATTTTACGGTGACATACGTCTATAATAATCAATGTAGATTGATGTTTATCTGGTTTTTTTTTTATGTGATAGGTAGCAGACGGATCACCTGATGGTAAGCAATGCCGCCGCTCATGGACACCTGCAACACCAGTACCTATTATGTTTGTACGTAAAAACTTGCATCTTTACTCGCGAAAATCTGATTTTCATAGCTTTAACACACGAAATAAACATAGGCTTGTGTTACCTTATCTCGGGAAACGGAACGCGTCTGTCAAAAATAAAAAAAAAAAAATGTCATCTGTGCTGTCATGAAAAAAAGACCCCGCCATTACTTGCTGTATTTGCCCTCGTGATAAAAAGTGTTAGACGCGTTCCGGTATAGCAAAAACAACGCGAAAATAATGTTTATAGTGTTTATTACGTTAGTATAAAGTAGATTTTGTGTGAGTGTATAGTGATTAGTGAAAGATACGGAGTATGTGAAATGTAATCACCGCAATAAATTGACTATCAGAACATAGATTGTTTCACTAGATATCATGTCGCACCTACCTGAAAGGAATAGATCTACAATTACACCATGTTCAGACAGGAGGGCTAACATATCAGAAGTGGCCTGCCGTCCACAATAAGAGAATAAAACAAAGATAGTCAACGTGAAAGAGAATAACCTATTTCGTGCGTTGTGAGTCCCAACTTGTGACACAATATGGAAAATTGTGTTGAATACTACCTAAAACACAAGTGAAATGAGAGAGAAGGTCATCAGGCCATCTGAGCACTGACAAAACCGATCCCCAGCAGACGGAATATAGCAGGTTTAATCAATGGTTACTGCAGATCAAAATTGAATAAGTTACTTTTGGGCTAGAATGTAGTTGGTATGTATGTGGAGGAGATTCATTTGGAAATATTGCCAGCAACCACATAGCAACCTACGAAACTATGGGAACTAACAGGAACAAATAAGAATTTTATCATCACTACTACTATCAAACCGCATCTGGATGCCATGTATGCAGGAACTACCATGAAAAGTAAAAATGTATTGGTAACTAATTATGTATTTTGATGGAACCAAAGGTATGTATTATGATTTATATCAATCATAGTGAGTTTCAAGCAATGTAACAAATACTAATAAAGTTTGATCGATCACACATAATAAATGCTAAAAAGGGTTATACTATATCAGCATTCCTTGCTACTAACAATATTACTGTGTGAGGCTCTTGCAACTCCGACCTTCACTGAATTTAAAGTCAAAAACTATTTAGGTAATTATTTAAGTATAAAATAAATTCACTTCTATGAGATAATATCTTATCACTAGCAAGGATGGTAGTCATACCTTACCAAATAAACATTTTATTGTTGTGCATTCGTGGTTGAAATAAATACTTACCATATTATTTAAGATTATTGTGAAAAAAAAACAATAATATAGATAACATGTTTTGTTTGTCTTTGGGCTAAGAAATATTTTTTTTTATATGCTTCTGTATATAATACTGTTTATGTATGTAATGGCATATTATTTATGACTTACTATTTTGATGTTGATTATTCCTTTGTTGTTACCGTACCTGGTATATGAGTAAACCAGCTGGTGTCACATCACATTTAGACTAACTTGTTTATTGAACGGGCCTCTACGTGTTGGCTTCGGCCCCACGCATGCCTTCCAAAAGTCCGGGACATAATTGCCCGAGATTATGGACATAAAATATTACTACTATTAAGATTACTGGGTTGCAACAATAATCAAACAGTAATTTGGTATATTTGAATATTCTCCTTTATATTGATAGGAGGAAATTTAAAAGCAATGAAATGATAACGAAAGAAAAATTAACAAAAGAAACATACAAGTAATGGGGTGAAATGTGGAATAAGACATCCTTATAGCTGGTACGATATTATGTTTATTGCAATAGAAGGTACTAAAGCACATGTTGTTTGTTTTCATATTTCGAGACACCGAAAAGTTTTGTGACGACCAACGTCGTGGGCAGAGGGCCGTTGGCGGAAATGCATTTGGTTGCAGCTGATAATCGGCACAAATTGGCAAACATGAAGAATACGGTGAGAATTGAGAAGGCTCTAGCTAAGTCTCTTTAAAAGTGAGAAATTGTATTTGTGTATTGTAGGTTGAAGCGTGTACTTATATTTAATGTTCAATATTGTATTAATTTGATCTGCTTATTTGCCTGCATTATATTTTGTGTGGCTTGTGGTCAAATCGATTCTTTAACTAAATCAGCTAGAATGTTTCGTACCTAGGTACTATAAAAATATTTATAGTATTAAATCTTATTTGTATCGAAAGTTTATTTTAGACCTAATCGCTGTACTAGCCCACACCACACCCACATAATATGGCAGCGAGTGTTTGACATTAGTATACATAACGTTATGTGGTGATAATATGATATAATCTATGCTGTACAAATGTCTCCCAGTTAAGGACTATGTATGATTGTCGTTTGCCGTTATAAAAGTCTTAGGAGCAGACTAGCTTCATAAGTAGACAATACAGTTCTTGAATATTATATTATTCTAAGCTACCGGCCTGATAGATCATGACTGAGGGCTATGAACAGATAATATCAAGCTTGACGATCATTTTCAATATCTTTGACGTTTACTTCATCAGTAAATCAACATGAATCAGAATGTTATGTAAATATTTATAGGGAATCCAGAAATCAGTTTACAAAAGTTTAAAAAAAAATACTGGTTTATGTATACACATAGTATAGTAGTATAGAGATAGAAATATTCTCTGTTCACTTTTAAGTCCATACAGAATATTTATGAATGTCAAGTATAATGTACGCTACCGCTGATTCGGAGAGTTGATTTCTTCTAATATTTCTCTGATGTGATGTATCACAAGTGCTTAAGCTGCTTAGTATGGAGTCAGGTCAATGTATGAGATGTTGTGCAAATTTATTTAAGAATTTAAGGTATAAGATAATTAAACCATACAAAATATCACAGCCAGGATAACTCACGGGGTGTAACGATAGTAAAGACTGCAGATGGTTCAAGGGGTGCAGACTAGAAATTAGTAAAAGAGAATGTTATCTTAAGTTTTATGATGGGATCTTATTTGGGAAGTAACTCTAGGTAATTCACTATTTCTTAGTGCTGGTCGTCCCCAAAGTATTAGATATAGAGGCAATGAATTTCTCTTGAGGTATAACAAAAAAAAAAAACTATGACACGGTTGTCAGTAAACATTGAGATATTATCAATTGTAAAATTCTAGGTTTGAAAATAATATGTGCGGGGCTGAAATGTGTACAGAAGTACACTATGTTATTAATGTACTAGTGGTCATGAAACCATATTTACTAAAATAAGCATGTAGGTGTATACCTAAACACAACTTGTGGTTAAATAAGTAATAAACTATTAATTTTATACTACTTACCTGTCAGTATAGATAGATGTACGAAATAAATGTTATAGATAGTAATTTAGATCAATAAGCAAACAATATGTAATATGCCAATGTTAGCATTAATTTCGGTAATATTTTGTGCAATGAAGAGTAGGTATCTATTTATTATTGTTAGGTGTTCAAATGTTTGAAACTTATAATAATTAATGTAAGGTAAAAAGAAAAAAAATACTGGAGCCTTGTTGTATCTTTATAATATTGTGTATTACATACATGTTATAAGGTAAATAGGACATAAGTTTCATGATTTGTCTGAAAATTGAATAATCAACTTATGTAAAGATACTCTTAAAATAATGATTTCTACCAGGTTGATTGAAGCCCAAACAAGATTTTCGATCAGAATACCTATCTCATAAGTTATAATAACGAAGGGCTATATGAATTAACGGGCACTTTGATAAGATTTAACACGATAGGACATATTAGTTACATGGGATCACAGTAGTGGAGAATATGTGTTGATGTTGTTTTATCTAATAAAATAATTTCCTTTTACAATGTCTAAGACTAGTGTACCATAAATAATTCTACTAGAACGATACACCACCATAATATTTTATAAGAAGAAACATGCTTCAATACAGTAAAAATAATTATATTTATATCTACGTATTGTACAAGTTCCACTATTGGTAGTCCTAGAGTCATACTGAATCAGATAATATTGATTTATGTTTATATAGGTGTTGTAGCGATAGTTATCATGGTATATTAGAATAGGCCGCTAAGTCTTTCCCGCGGTACGGTAGCCATACTAAAAATGATATATTAGCATTGTATGAAATGTAAACGCAAGATGACATAATGGAGAGTAAAAATGATGAATATCAGCATAATTATTATATTATACATACTGAATCTGTATGTGAATGAGGTACCTATGAGTATGTATATGGATATGTATATCCTTCTGCCAATACTGTCTATTATATTATAGGTATATTTATTCTGTGTATTGTGGGTTAACGTGAGTTTGTGAAAGTTAGGTACAGGTATATACATGTGGTGTTTGCTATTGGGGTTTGGTGCTTTTGCAAATCTTTTCTCCAGTGATAATATTTTCGTGGGGAAATTGGATTAGACTAAACTACTGTAATGTATACTAAAATTGATCGTAAAATCAATTAAAGTCGTCTCTCCACTCTTATTATCTATTAGTTTTGTTTCGATGTTTATGTAAGTTAAAGGAAGATCATGTAAAGTCAGGTCAGCTCTCTTGTATTGAATGTCAGTTGTACTTGTTGTATTTATCTTGACTATAGATAGAAATAACAAAGGATCAATGTTTTTAAAATAATAGTACCTACAGTGAATTATATTGATAGAACTAGGTTACAGTCAAATTAAAATGTAATAATACTATGAGAAAAATGGTACACATGAACAGAAATAAAAATTGACTAACTTATCTGTAAACTGCAACAAATATTAAATACTAATAGATGTAAGTAAAGTAACTGTAATAAATATCTTAACATATCGTCCTACGTAATATCAATTAAGGTAAGGGACAAATGGTGATTTTTCAGTATGAGCGAAAAACATTTTTTTTTATTTTTAAAGTGTCATAACATTGTACATGTGTCGTATACAAAATCGATATATATACCAAAAAGCTTAAAATTTTGCGTTCTTTAATACTGTTTGGTAATAAAATTGGTATCTCTTATGGTTTCAATTATAGGTTGTCCCTTACATTATACTTTTTTAAAAATATGTCCTTTACACTAACAAATTTTTCTAAAATATCACTAGGTGTTAACAATAAATAACGTAAAGAACATAACAAGAATATTTTCGTGGTGTAACTACCAACAAAGTTACTTTTTATCATTTACAGTTAAAGTAAACAGGCCCCCAAATATCACAAATTTAATATATTTCAGTTCTTACACTGAAATAATGCAAGAATGTATTGATTAAAATGCAATGTAATCGATCATTAACCCGTTTTCATAATAAAATGAAGGTAAAATTGATTATTAGTTAAGATATACCATAAAATACCTACTATGTTAAATCAGCTGCAGTGATAAATTTAAAATAGCTCTCTTTTCTAAATGACTAGCTGATGCCAACCCTTTGTCCGCGTAGAATTCGAAAATGGTTCTGAGGGGATATTTAATTTTAATTTTAATAATAAATAAATCATTTATCTCTCTTCACAAATAGGTCTCATGAGCTAGGACTAGTGTTTAAGTGCATGTAAGGTCTAAGGGTATGATGTTGTTATGTGTGTTTAAATCCATTATGAAGGGAGGGTAGGTAAATCTCTCAGTGACTAAAAGCAGGTTGAGATAAAATTTATTAAATTAATTGGGGCAGGAGAGCCTCTACTTACTTACAAGGATTTACAAAGATTTGAGGTACTTACTAACCGTGTATTTGCAGCAAGTTTTGGTAAGGGTTACCTACATAATTGGTTTTATACATAATTATGTTTCTAAGAAATAGAGAAATTATGATTTTTCTAGGATTTCATGTTTGGCTAGTATAGACGGTGCCTTTCCTACGCTTATCCTGAACTAAAGAAGCGTTATTTTGGATTTGTGTATGTTTTTTAGTTACCTACTGTTTGCAGAACCAAGGTTTGGCGCACCCTCAAGACGTCCCAGTATTTATAAAGGTCAGCAGTTGGGAATCGAAATGGTAGCCCCGCTGCCATTTTTAGTAATTCTTTAACATAAATTGATAAGTATTAACAAATTATAACTATATTGCTAATAATAATTATAAGCGAAATAAAAGTAACTTATCCAGATTTTTGACAGCTATGCCTATGGCCATTCTACTGGTAACACAAAATACTGTTTCAACAACATGCTTTTTCGGTAACAGGTATTTAATTTGGATAACCACAATCAATTTTTCAAATAATTCCAAGGAGAAAGGCTCAGTCAGTGGTCAGTGGTATCATCTTTGTTTGTTAGAAATATACTTCGTTATTCCTTCGAGTGCCAGAACCACCAGGATACTTTGTGCGTTTTATGAAACTTGCCTTATACATACAATTTATTGTGGGTAAAGCAGCTTTCCTCTAGTCCACTACAATCTTAAGGTTAAGTAGGTAGTTGTTGTAGTAGTAGTTTCCACTCTACATAGATGTGACTTGCTGCGAAGATAAAGAAGGTTAACAGCTAGTAGTTTCTCAATATCTTCTATCCATAGCGCAGGATTAATTACGTTGCATAACAAGAAAGATTGAGGAATAAAACTGCATTATTTGTATTTTTTTTAAACAATTAAAATGCAATTTTGCAAATGCAAATTTAAATATGCAATTTACATTTATAATCCAAAATCTTTAATTATTTGCGGGTTAACGGGGGATGAATTTCTATAAAACACAAATCTTTCATTTCTATTATGTAAGTAAATAATGTTTTTTATCAGATGCCTGCATCATACACACTCTCCAAGTTTCAGGTCTCTACAATTAGCGGTTTTGACTAGTCGTTGTTCCATTAGTCAGTCAGTCAGGACAAAGCATTTTATATGTAGGTAATAGTGTAACGGAGGTATTTATTAAAATCTGAAATAATTGTATGTATAGATAATAATGTAACGGACATAATTTCATCAAATTCCGAAATGGAATGTTAACGTAAGGGACTCAATTATTATGTAAAGACTATAGATAGTAATGTAACGGACATGTTCACAAAATTCCGAAATAAAATTGTTAGCGTAAGGGACTCAATTAAATATTTGTGTAAATACACTAAATAAAAAAAAACTTAAACAACCTTTACGCTAATCATATATTTAAAAAATATAAAGACGCGCCTTACCCTCAAAAATATGCTTGCTTTTTGAAAAATGTGACTTAATAATGGTAACGTAACGGACAAAAACTTCAAGATATCAACATTTTAAGTATACCAATCGATAGAGCGTAAAATTTCCTATCGAACTGTATATATAACTCATTTTGTCAATTTTGTCCCTTACATTAATTGATATTACGTAGGACGATATTACTTACTGTCATGACAAAATTACAAATAGGTATAAGTCGCCTATGCAGTTCCTGTTACCAAATGTTTAGATTTTCTTTCTCATCTTATCTTACTTCTCTATGTAGTATGTGATGTTGTAATTTGAGGTGCCAGTAGCTGTGCGTGAGGGCATACACAGTAAACGGATGGCCGAACGGATTTTATAGGAATGGGGACATTCCTTTCGACAGAATGGCCGTCTGTTACCTTATCTCGGGAAACGGAACGCGTCTGTCAAAAATAAAAAAAAAAAAAATGTCATCTGTGCTGTCATGAAAAAAAGACCCCGCCATTACTTGCTGTATTTGCCCTCGTGATAAAAAGTGTTAGACGCGTTCCGGTATAGCAAAAACAACGCGAAAATAATGTTTATAGTGTTTATTACGTTAGTATAAAGTAGATTTTGTGTGAGTGTATAGTGATTAGTGAAAGATACGGAGTATGTGAAATGTAATCACCGCAATAAATTGACTATCAGAACATAGATTGTTTCACTAGATATCATGTCGCACCTACCTGAAAGGAATAGATCTACAATTACACCATGTTCAGACAGGAGGGCTAACACTTGCGGTCCCAAATCTAAGACTTCATAAAATTGGCAATTAATTTGTGGGATTGAGCATAAAAATGTTTAATAAGTTACCACAAAAACTTATTGACTTACCATTACATGAATTTAAAATTCATATCAAAAACTGCTTAATGCAGAAAGGCTACTATAATGTAGAAGATTATTTAAATGAAGTGGATTCCTGGACTTGTTAATTTGTATGCCTATTATTTTATATGTATAATTTGATTCCATAATTTTACTTTGACGATTATCTAAACGATAAAAGCATTGATTATCATATTGTAACTGTAATCTCAATAATGTTTTTTTTTAATTATTAACAGAATGAAAATTGTAATGATTATAATTTGAAAAGAGTAACTACTGAGTTTCTTGCTGATTCTTCTCAGGTAGAAATCAACTTTCCGAATCAGCGGTAGCTTACATAATATTTGACATTCATAAATGTTCTATAAGGACTTAAATTGAATAAAGAATATTTCTATTTCTATTTCTATCACTCCGCTCGAGCCGGCATTCATGCATGCATGCATTCGTCTGCGAAAATTGCGAATCCTGATAATCGCAACGCCAACTGAAAAAAGTATGGCATCAATAATACCTTTACCTACGCCACTGCACTTAGGTGGGGTGGGGCTTTTTAGGTTAAGGGGGACAAAGAGCGGTTAATGCATCATCCTAACGAACTCGCTCGCCAACTCACCATGCATCAGTAGTCAGTATCTACCTATGTGAGACGTTTAAAACTTCACCATATTCTGGAGCTCGAGAACCGGCAAATACCTCTGGACAGCAGATGAGTTGATCCAATGGGAAGCCACTCCAACATCTGAGGAAAAAATTGCTCAAAGTCCCAAGACTGATTGCAAATTAACACAAAAAAAAAGTGTAGGGGGCTGCAAAATCCAGACTTCATCGTCGGCAGCCCATGCTAGGCCACTAGGTTGGATAGTTTAGGACTAGCCATGTCAAGAGAAACCGAGCAGTAGAAGAGGCCACCTGGCTGACGCAGTACTGGCTCTCTGGAGCATTTGGTAGTGACCCTGGCTCATAGGTACACACAGGTACCTAGCTAAAGACCCCTGGATATTATTCTTATTAATTAGGTACCTAGTTATCGATAAAGTCGTATTCTATTTCAGTAACAAAAAATATAGTAGCCATTATTGAAGTTTACAGTAATATTTTAGAAACCCAGGTATTTATTTTTGGATGTTTACATTTTCTGCATACCTACCATCTACCTACTTCAAAATGTTTTTGGAACAAGTCAAAGAATGTCAACTGTGTGACTTTAAGACTTCAGTTTGAGGTCGCAAACAGTAGCAGCGTATCATGGGTTGGCACCCGGGGCGATCTTTTAACCATTAACCAGGCTATGTACCATATGAGACCACCAGATTTTGAACTTTATGCAGTTATGATAAGGTTGAAAACCAATGAAAAAAAATATGTCTAGTTGCCTGGTTGAGGGTTAAGAGGAATGATGTCCCAGCGCCACACAGGCCGCGGTTTGGTTATCCCTGATCTATTATGTACTATACAGATCGCCATGCGTAGCCGAAATAATTTGCACCCTCTGCCCACGCGCCGCCCTTGTCACTGAAACTATTAATCGCCACAAGTGAGATGGCACTACGTTTTTCGTAAAAAAAAAGTGGTAAAGTTTTTAAAGGGTTCCGTTAGCAGCACGTTTCCAAAACCTCTACAGTTGCAGGCGCCCATAGACCGGCTCTTCCACTACTACCTATACTTACCATCAGGCTCCGTACGCTTGTTTGCCAGCCGCTCTCAAGCACTGAATCAGACTTAAATAGGCACTTCAGTCTCAATGTATTTTTTTTATATCATAAAGGTGACCAATATTATCTAGACTCTGACTGGTAAGAAGATGGTAAAAGGACCTTCATTCAATACCTTTCTTGAGGATTTAAAAAGGTAAACAAATTAAATTTGCTAAAGGCTATATCGCAGAGCCACAATAAAAAAAAAACTAAACGTCACGCAAATGTCATTAGCAGCTGTGCTGTCACTCCCTGTCTGTAATGTCATGTAGGCTGTCAAAAGTACAATACAAACAGTATTCGATTATTTATTTTGTTGATATTTATCTAGCCAATATTGCTTTATAAAGTGACTATTTTTAGACCAACAGACACAATAACGCACTGCCATTATGACCTTTTAGTGTAGTTTTGGAATATAAAATAGTTTGCCGTGTGGTGCTAAATCATTATCGGAACAATGTTCAACCCAGACATAAATGATTACCAGTTAACTTCGATTATAACCGAGTGCTGCGGCGGGGTAGCCGTCGTCTACTCGGCGCTGTACAAGCCCAGCAACCAGAATGTAGCCCTGAAGAGGTATTTTGTTGATAAAACAAAGGAGAATGCGGCCATGATTCAGGTACGTTGATCTCCCGTCTATCGTTTAACAATTAGCGAGGATGAGTCATGAGTGTGATCTTCACGGTCGATTTGATTCAGTAACTGACCAATTGTTCTAATTAACCTAGTGCATGTGATAACTAACTGTGTTTACCTTGATTTGAAACAAAATATGACTGATAAACACAAGGCGTTTGGCTGGAAAAAAAACCTTAACTCTGCAAGAGAATGATTACTGAACTAAGATGAAATAAATAAAACTCATCTGTATTTCTTGTATGAAAACAAAAATACTAAAACATTACCTTTTAGAGAATATAATCATTAAAGCGAATGAATAAAATAGTATTCAAAGTTGTCTCTGTTAAAAAGTTAAGAGTTTTTTTAATTGCTTCTTGCTTCAAGGAACAATATTATTTGTCATTGTTGAATCAAATTTCTGCAACAAAAGCCGGTTAAACATCATGTGCACTCCATCTGGTGTTGCTGATGTCCATGGGCCATCTTATAAAAATAAAAACAAAATATTAACATAAAATAGCTACTTTCATAACAGTAATAATTGTATTATGCTTTGGCACAATAAGCCTTGTTCATTTGCCATTTTTATGATCTCAGTATACAAATTGGCTGTCCGCTATCTATACTATTTATAAAGAGGTTAATCTCATATTCCACGCCAAACCTTAAAGGTAAACTGAAAACATGAAACACTTGCGCGTTACAATCAACGCCCAGCGCCATCTATCGGTTGACAGTGGAATCTGTCCCAAAAGAAGTGAGGGCGGGCCACTAGTTTTATATAAAACTCTTTAGTCTCAATTTTGTCAATTGTGATTCCAGCAAGATATACTTACAAGAAAAGAGCTGCAACACCACAACATTCTTCCTTACTTAACCTCATTTGTCCATGGGAGGGAGTTGTACGTTGTGTCTCCGCTGATGACATTTGGCTCTTGTCGAGACATCCTGGACCGTTACTTCCCGGAGGGACTGCCGGAGCTGGCGTGTGCACTCATTCTTAGAGATGTGCTGCAGGCTTTGCAGTATTTGCATAAACAGCTTTATATTCACAGGTTAGTCAGAAAACTTCAATTACAACACTTGTAGAAAAAGTATAAGATTTTATTGAATAAACTTCTGTTTTCGAATTTTACTATTAATATTTTTGTCGATATTTTAAAAGCCAGACAATAATCGCTTCACTATAGTTCCCAGACTCACCAGGTTCTAGATCAAGGTTCAAGAAGTAGTACTCTGGGCTCAGGTGGCTTATATCGAAGCTGGCCCATAACAAATGAGAATATACCTGTCAAATCCAAACAAATATGTTTGACACATAGCACTTATGACAGAAAGCGAAACCCCCGGTTCGTTCCGGCCCTCAGAAGCAGTAGCTTTGGCAACTCAGAATGACACACTGAGACGATGATAAGTACTGAATCGGGGTTATCGCGTGAGAAAAATGCGCTAAATGGCGTACTGTTAGACTGAGATCCAATTTTCACTTTATTGTATGTTTATTGACATATTGACATCTCACATCAAAAATAACCAATCACGAAGTAGATTGGCCCTCAGTTCTACATTACGCCATCTAGTGGATTTTTTTTTTATAGGCGCCGTTGTGACAGCCACGTGACTTGATTACAGAAGCGTCCGAGCCAGCCACGTACTGATAGGCGCGGACGGCGCCGCGCGCCTGTCGGGGCTCCGCAGTGCCGCCAGCATGATGGTGCGCGGCAAACGCCAGCGGCAGCTGCACCAGCTGCCTCCGCCGGACCACGATAACGCCAACCTGATGTGGCTGAGCCCTGAGTTACTGGAGCAGGTAATAACAACAGACACTTCATGTGTAAAAGATATAAATGTACGGTAAGTAGGCAGTATTGGAAATTACTTAGCATTAAGTTCTGTAATGTGTTGTTCAAATAAAGAGTATCTATCTATCTATGCCTGTGTGTACCGGCGTGACAGTGCTGCTATGTATACTAAATATTTAGAATGAGATGACTTATATACTACTTACCCGATGGGCTCACGAACCAAAGTGTGTCTTGGCCTCCGAACAAAATCCTCCATGGTCCGCTTCCTTCGCAGCCTCCACAGCCAGTTCGCTGACTCGCAGCCAGCAGATGAATTATAACAATCGCAAAAAAACGAAAACGATATCTATTGGTACGAGCTGAACCGAAAGAAGTGAGAGCAGGGATACCAACGTTCCCACATTAAATTACAGTATAAAGCAAGGGAGATAAAACCACCTATCAAAAAAGTAAAGGTTCTAGTTTCGATTCTTAGAAGGCACATAATTGCACTTAGTTTTAATCAAATCCTTTCTTAAATCCGCCCTCGTCCCAACCAATCTCACATATGCATCTTGCCATTACAATTCAAGGTAAATATTGTAGTGTTCTGACTCTCAAAGAAATTATAGACAGTTCTGGATTATATCTAAGAGACTTTCTTGTTTTAATTCTAACAACCATCATCATCTCATCACTAATATCTCACTCTGACATGGCAAGTGTGATGAAGGTGAACTGCTTGCTTCTGCAATAATAAAAAAAACCCTTTCTTATGATGTTCATCAGAATCTCAAAGGCTACGACGAGCGTTCCGACATGTACTCTGTGGGCGTGCTCTGCTGCGAGCTGGGCAACGGCGCGGTGCCGTTCGCGGAGGTGCCCAGCACGCTCATGTTCACAGAGAAGGTGCGCGGGAGTCGCCCGCAACTCTTGGACTGTTCCACCTTCCCGGATCCATGTCTTGATGACGCTGAGATGAAGAGTGAGTACTAGTTTAAAACTTTTTTTTTTACTAGAGGCGGCAAATGAGCAAGCGGGTCTTGCCTGGCCTGGCGGTGCTGGCCGGCTGATATTGGTAAATAATCACCGCCGCCCATGAAAATCTGCGAGATCAGAGAAGTCGCTGATGCACAGCCGGCTTTTTAAGAAGGAGTACGTTCTCACGTCGTTAGACCCAAAAGCCTTTTAAAAGGCATAAAACAAATGATTTTATATGCAATATAAAATCAATGATGAATAATATGAATGATGCAATAACTATCGAGGAATAAAGCTGATCTCTCACAGCATGAAAGTGTGGGAAAAAATTATTGAGCGACGCCTGAGAGAAGAGTGTGAAATTTCACAAAACCAATTCGGTTTTATGCCTGGTCGAGGAACGACAGACGCCATTTTTGCCATTCGCCAATTGTGCGAAAAATACCGAAGGGCACATAAAAATTTGCATATGGTGTTTGTTGACCTCGAAAAGGCATATGACCGAGTACCCCGTGAGGTTTTGTGGTGGGCCCTACAGATGAAAGGAGTACCAGGGAAATATCAAAAGTTAATTCGAGCCATGTATAGCAGATGCAGTACGCAAGTCCGGTCCACAGTCGGCACTACACCTAGCTTCAATGTGGCTGTAGGCTTACACCAAGGATCAGCGCTGAGCCCTTATCTCTTCCTGATGATAATGGACGCTTTGACGTCGGACATACAGGAGGAGGCGCCCTGGTGTATGCTGTTCGCCGACGACATTGTGCTAGTGGCGGAAGATGCACTCGAGGTCCAGAACAAGCTGGAGGAATGGCGGCAAAGACTAGTGAACGTGGGCCTGAAAGTTAGCAGAACCAAAACAGAGTACCTGTTCTGTGACTTCGGCGGTCTCTCTAGCCCGATTCCCATAACCCTTGCCGGAATGTCCTTACCAGTTTGTTCCAACTTCCGGTACCTCGGGTCTCTCTTGCAGAGTGACGGTGAAATTGACAGGGACGTTAAGCATCGAATTAACACAGCGTGGATGAAATGGCGACAGGTCACGGCAACAACATGCGACCCACGGATGCCCCTTAAACTAAAGGGCAAAATCTATAAATCCATCATCAGACCTGTTGCAATGTATGGATCAGAATGCTGGGCCATTAAGAACACGGATGAAAGAAGACTGCATGCTACAGAGATAGAATGTTGAGTGGATGTGTGGCGTGACGAGAATGGACAAGATAAGGAATGAGTATATCAGAGGTAGTAGGAAAGTGGCACCTATCACCGATAAGCTAAAGGGGATCGTCCCTCTCCTGGTACGGCCATGTAATGAGAAGAGAGGAGGAACATGTTACCAAAAGAGTGATGGTATGAATGTAAGTGGGGTGGAGGAACAGAGGACGGCCGAAAAAGAGATGGATGGATTGTTGTGAAGAATGGAATGACTGAAAGGGGGTGGATGATTCGATGACGAATGACAGGGACGATGGAAAAAGAGGACATACTGCGCCGACCCCAGATAACCTGGGAACATGGCAGGGAAATGATGATGAAAACAAATGATTTTCCATTATGTCTGCAGTCTGGGCCTTACGACATTAAATAAACGTAAACTCTTCTACAAATAAATGTAAACTTTACTAACGTTAATGACTGTATTAGTGTGAATGACAGACTTTTCAGACTTCAAAAAAGAGAAAACTACAACACCTAAAAATAAACCACGAATCTATAGAATATTTGACAAACTAAAATTGAGTGTCTAAATGGTTGTAATGTAAATAAAATCCATGCGTGATTCTACTTAACCAACTATTTTAAATTCACACATTTTTTTACATGTGGTGCCATGTGAACATTTCGTTATTGGTCAATGATGACGTCAATTGTAAGTAGATGACTGAAGTTTTAAGTTTGAGTCATATAGCAACTCATAAGCTTTACTTTTTGACTTAAGTAAAGCTTATGAGTTTGTAACCATAAGATTTTGATTATACAACTATTATTATACGCGTTGATTATAAATTTCTCGCGGTGGATATATTACCCCTGAACTTAAATAATATAAAAACAAGTTGAATGTTTGCATTTAGACGACGTGTTGCGTTTGGAGTGCCACAAGGTAGATACTCGGTCCATTACTGTATACTTTTTTTTGGAGTCTTTTATTGCTACATTTTTTTAAAGGTAAATAACTCAAACTTAGATGGTTTAAAAAACAAATATAGGTGTTTCGTGTTAACAACGTTAATTAAGCTAACAACTCTAAACTATTTCTTCGTTCATATTTAGATATTTCTAATTTTTTTACTAACTGATTGTGCTTTTTGTTGGTTTCAGGTATGTATAACACGGATTCGGGTCTGGGTGGCGGCGTGGGTGTAGGCGACGCGCCACGGTTGGCATACGCGACACGCAAGCTCTCAGATACCTTTCATCACCTTAGCGAGATGGCATTGCAGAGGTAAATATGCATAATATCTAACACGTATACAAGTATTTTTTAGCTTGTCTATTTGTCCCACTGCTGGGTAAAATCCTTATAGTCTCCATCTTATCTCAGCATGTCCAAAGCTATCGTTTTGGAGTCCAGTGTACCTGGACCATGGTTCAAGATTTGGTGAGTCTGGCAATTGCAATGAAGCGATTGCTGTCTGACCTTCGCAAGGGGAAATTTTCTTTTCTATTCTATCCAGGCTTACTGAATCATGGTCCGTCCAGTACGCTTTAATAAAAGCCATTTGTGACTACTCTAGGCTGAAGTACTGCCTCGTTATCATCGTCTGTCCGTCGGATTGTTGAAGATTATGTATATTTTTGTTCCAGGGACCCAGAAAAGCGGCCATCAGCTACGCAAATGCTGAACCACGCGTTCTTCAAGCAAATCAGAAAGACTGACTACCTCCCCGGTCTCATAGGCCGTGTCAAGCCCATCAAACCAGACCCAAGTCAGTATACTATACTATTTCTTTTCATGTGTAGGGGGTAGACGAGGAGACGGACCATCTGATGGGAAGGGATTGCTTCATGTCAAATGGAATCACATTACTATGCTGCTAACGTTTAAACTCCCCTTCCTCCCTACTCTACTCGGCGAAACACATCCAAGTACTGCCGGCAGCAAATTACAGTGTAGAAAAATATCTATCTATCTACTATACTATTTATAAAGAGATAACTTCTATAGACATCGACAAACCTTATATATAATCCGAAAAGACTAAACACTAGCGCGATGCAATCAACGAACAGCGTCATCTATTGGTAGGCAGTGAAACTACTGCATCGATTTTATTAAAATAACTAGTGGCCACTAGTTATTTTAATAAAAGCGATGGTATCTTCCTCAATAAAAACGTACATCTTCTAACGATCGATGGTTCGATTCCGACCATATCTTTTTAGGGTTCCGTACCTCAAAAGGAAAAAACGGAACCCTTATTGGATTACTTTGTTGTCCGTCTGTTTAATTTTTTAAATCTAACTTGCTGCCTTTACAAGAATAACATACACAAGTCTACAAAAAGTTTTCGGGCATATACGAATGGTTTTTAATTTTTTTTTCTCCCCTAAAACTCAGTCACTCAGCATAGCGCTGATATAGTTAGTTGTCAGTACCTTGCATATTTTTAAAAGTATCACACTTTGCAATTTCAGATGACATGTCGGCGTTGCTTCTCCAACAGAAAATGTCAGAGATGGAAATAGAAAAGACCACGGAATGGGACTTCTAGTAGACAATACCGCAGTATAAGGTACGTCTCAGAGTTTACGGCCCCGGATGTTAGTAACGCTTAGGCCTGCCGTCCTTTGTGTAGTCGCAAAATGGTACCCAATGGTACAGGGGTATAGCTGGAGGCACGAAAGTATAGCGATGACCGTTATTTTGCGCACTTGTAAAAAAGAAGACTTTCTATGAAAATTGGTTTCTGCGCACTGAAGGTCATAACTACACTTTCTTGCGGCAGACTATATATGGTATTTTACATCCCTTTGAGTAGTGAAACTGAGGTTTCTAATGTTTTTTTTCTAAACTGAATAGTTTGCCTGAAAGTGTTTTTAATACGTCTTCAATGATAAAGAATTTACGTTAATTCAATTAATTCACAAATGAATATTTTATTATTCTTTTTGCCGTAGCTTTTTATTATAAGGTATGAAATTTCAAACATGATATTTCAAATTTTTAACATGATGTTTAGGATTAGGATTTTAAAATTTGAGCACAAAGAGTTGAGAATAGTAAACATGCATTCTCGCAATATTAATATAAAGTATCAATATTTATTAAGATGTTTTAAAATAGAAATAGAAAATTGCGAATTATTTTTATTTGAATTGCATTTTAATTTATGAATAAAATGAGAGTTAGGTATATCTTTATTTTTTTATTTAATTTTCAACTTTAGTCATTCATTACAATCGCAGAGATACATATGATACAGACGTGGTATACTAAAATCAATTTTTTTTTTTAAATTTTAACTCCATACAAAACGTTTATGAATGACAAATTGTAATCTACCACTGATTCGGAATGTCAATTTCTACAAAGAAAAATCAGCAAGAAACTCAATAGTTACCTACTCTTTCCAAAATTGTAATTAAAACAATTTTAAAGAAATAAATTAAATTAAAATTGTAATTACCACACTAAGGACAGTAGGTCTAAATAGAATAGTGAACTAAACAATACCATTGTGCCTGCGGAAATCAGTTGAGCAATCATATTTTTACTAACTAGAATCTAATAATAGTTGTAAAATCATAGTTTTGATAAAAACTCACTTCCACGCCATCTGTCGGCCGTAAACTTCGGGACTTGTTATAAATAGGGTAATAAATTATATTTTAACAAAATAGATGGGATGACATAGATGTTGCCACTGTGATTAATAAACAATTGATTGTTGAACGTATTCGTATTATTTTTAAATTTTCATTTTAGAACATTACTATGTAATACAGGGTATATCTGTGAATATTTACGTCTCTTTGACAACTTGCTTTACCAACCATTCTGAACAACATTTGTTCAACGACTTTTCGAAATTCATAAAAAATATTTTTCAGCTCCCCATGGTCGAGCGACGTGTCAATTTTTTATTAATGTGTTTTTCCAAAAGTTATACAACTAATGTTGTTCACAATAATAGTGGTTAAAGATATGTAAAAGTTCACAGATGTATAATCTCTCTGTGCCGCGGCAAATAAGTCCAGCGATGACCTTGAGTGCGCAGAAATCAATTTTAATGTAAAATAAACTATTTTATGTGTGAAACATCCACACTACTTACGCTGAGCGCTAAACTTACGTGCCGCGGCCTGTACCAACCATTCTGAAAAACTTGCTTTTGTTCTGCTACTTTTGGGAATATGTCAAAATATACCAAAAACTAATAATATAAATGCAATCTTATTCTCTTACGTCACGTCTAGCTAGAGGCTTATAATAAAGAAAGTAGATACATATTGTGTCATTGCATAGACAGCTATATGTTGTCAGCGATAGAGTTGCAAATGGCCTGCAGCCAGACAGCGGCTGCGCGGGCGCCTGCGTCTTCGTCTCGCGTGTATTCGCTTGACACATAGGATGCTCGGCCCGCCCTGGAAGATAATGAATGCTTCTATACATTTTGACATTTTGCATCTGTCAAATTGATTGATAATGTATAGGGATGACACATTGACATCTGTTAGTTTACTCCACATGATTAAAAAACACAGTTTAGGCTTAGTCACCACGCTTGCCTAATACGGATTGGTAGGGAATCATTATTTTATAGAGGGAAAAAACTTAAATTTTGAAGCCAAGTTACAACAATTTAGCGAAGATTGAGAGTAAATGTTACCTAGCCGCCATGCCGGCGGTGGCCTTGGCTCCTTTATCAGCCGCGTCCGCCGTCCTGCGCAGCAACGTGCTTAACTCCTGGCTCTGATTGGACGCCGCTATGTACGCCGCGTGTAACGTGTCCAACTGTACCAAAAAACGAGCTGAAGTCGACGCTCCAAGCAATAATTCGGTCGGTATTTATTTTTATATTGAGGACAATCAAGATGACCCCACTCCGCCCGATGGTAAGCGGCCGTGAGATCCAAATATGAGATTGACAGGCACAAAAGAACAGACAAAGTGGGTATTGTGTTTTATGGACTTGTTGCTGTTATTTCAAATTCAATAAGAACAACTGCCAATTTTCTCAGATGTTTGCTACTTTAATCATCATCATCATTTTAGCCAATAGACGTCCACTGCTGGACATAAGCCTCCAGAATGTTCTCCACACAGATCGGCCTTTCTATTTACGAATTTATAAAGACAAACAGAATTATTTAATTTATGGTATATTCGTTATTATTTATTTCATTTCATTAAATTCATTAGTAACTAAATACTTAATAAATAATGGTTTAAAGTAAACGGTCAATTATAATGTATTACAAAAAAAACCTTCGTTTTGATTCATCAATGGTTTAAATAGTCAACCTGAGGAATAGATAGTTGAGAAAAACAGTAAAATATCGTCTCTCCTGTAAAACTTTGATTTTGCGATTACCGACTTATTGCCCGAAGGCGTCGAAGTGTCAATTACTCCTTTCAAATGTAAAACAATAGTCGTCACTAATGTCAAAAATATTTAAAGTTTAAATCGAAATACCATAGTCCTATCACCCGGTTCTGCTCCTCCGTACTTCGTGATCGCTTCCATAGCGCTCTTCCACGCTGCTAACCAAGAAGTGACGTCATTGGATTTCTGACTGAAAATAATGTTGATAAACAGTTAATTGATTTCCTACTTGCGCAGTCCTCCAAATTTTTGTCTAAGTTCTCATTTACATTGCGACTTTTGCAGCGATTCAGCCGCGAGTATCGATACAGTCGTAACTGATGTCTACCCGTTAATAAAAGCAACGTTACAAGTGCGGAACGCGCATTTTGAATCGTTGTAGATTTTTTTTTTAAAAGTGATAAAAGGTCAGTAGCTTCATTTTAGTTAGCAGACATCCGGGATGCCTGCATGACTCAAGCATACCTTGACCTCCGAAGCGATACAAGCATGGGCCAGTCTAACGAGCATTTGTATCGTTACAAAAGATTGCAATGAAATGGGCCCAAGGGTTAAAAAGGGCAGTAGCTTCATTGCAATTATAATACATCCTGGATCATGACCCAAGCATACGTTGACCTCCGTAGCGATACAAGCACGGGACAGTCTAACACGCATTTGTATCGTCAGTAACTTCATTGTTATAAAAAGACTTCCTGAATTCTGGATCATTTCATGACCTCTGTAGCTACGGCTTTGGATGCATCTGAGAATGATGCCTTTTCTTAAACTGATGTATCACTCCAATTGAACCAGTCCAAATATACCTAAGCAGTCACGCTTTTCGGGGAGGTTAAAGTCGATATTATTTCTGAAAAGTCATTAGGTACATTATAATATGGATAATCCTACCTAGCCAAGGCCTGTGAGGCTGCAGAGAGGCCCAAGCTGTAGATACCCCCTGACGTGCCTCCCATATCCTTCTCTGCTATCTCTGATAGGTCCCATAACACATTTGACGGGTGTTCCAAAGAAGTTGATGATGGTTTGAGGTACTCCAAAACGGCTGTAAGAGAAAACAACATTACTAATAGTCACTAAGAAAGATCAACGCCAAGTTGAACGAAAAACAAAATACGAATTTGATTTCTGATCTCCAAAAATATTGAAATTCTAACAATACATAGTCCTAATCAAGTCAAGTCTTCTATACAATTTATAAAGAGGTTAATAATCTCATATTCCACGCCATAATATTTCGTGTTTTCACACGAAACACTTGCGCGATACAATCAACGCTCAGTGCCATCTATTGGTAGACAGTGGAACTACTGTCCTCAAACTAAGTAAGGGCGGGTCACTATAGGTAACCAAACATAGAAGTTGTGATAGTGGCATTCAAGAGACGAGTTCTGGTCACCTTGTCCAAACTTGGCGATGGTGTTCCCGCAGTCCCCATCGCCGCACCCTGAGTCCAACCGGTTCAGAAGCGCCTCATTGTTCTGGACCTCCTTAGCTGCTGCGGTTAGGCTGTTCCGTAAAATATCTTGTCCATGTGCTGTTAGCTTTGGACCTAATGCAACCTGTAACACGTGAAAAACCTTCTTAAAGTTTATAAATCTGGTTAACTTAAGTAACTTAACCATTGATCAAACATTTTCCTCTTTATTATAAAACGTGGTGTTAAGTTAATTATCATCAGCCTATTGCAGTCCACTACTGGACACAGGCCTCTTGCCTAATATTCGTCACTCCGATCGATTTTTAGCTACTCGCATCCAGCTCTTCCCAGACTGCGCAGATCGTTAGTCCATTTGGTCTGAGAGCGCCCTAAATTACGTTTACCGAGACGTGGTCTCCACTCCAGAACTTAAGTCTTGATTTAAAACTGATGCTGTCACACGTCGTACGACCCAAAAGCCTCATACGAGGCAAAAACAATTTATTTTCTATTGTGTCTGCTGTCTGGGCCTTACGACGTTAATAAAGTGACAACATCAGTTTAACAGATGAGCTTACAGCGCAAACAAACGTTTAATTTGACTCATACCTTCCTCCCATCAGTGCCGCTGAGCACACTCTCATCATCACCAATGCCCCCGTCCCTTCTGACGGACGCTTCGCCACCAGGCCACCCCGGGGCGTTCGTGGGAGCGTCCAGTAGTCCCAGCCAGTACTCTGCCCTTCCCTTCTTCAGGTGTAGGAGACAGATCTGGAACCCGTGCATTTCTAACGAAGACTTTAGGTGTCCGTAGTATAGGCGTTCTGTTGTGATGTCTTTGTTACCTGGAAATTAAAAGTATTTTAGTGACCGTAGGAGAGCCACGCTTGGGTTTGAAAGGACCGACTGGACCTGAGTCATATCACGGCCTCACAGAAACCGGTGTAAAGTGTAAACTGGGCAGTGTTCTAGAGTAAGTAAGAGTATCGGTGGCCCAATCGGAGGATGAGGCGTAGGCGTTTGGGTGACTTGAGTGTCCATGATCGGTTGGAATCGCTTTGGTGAGTTGGTTTTGTCTTTTGCCACCTATCGCATAAAAATAAACATTCTGTCCATCTACGTCTGTCTTATTCATGATGCGCCTTAGATCTCAAATATTACCTAAATATTCTTTGATCTCCTTGCTAATAATGTTCATCTCCAGTATTGAGGTTCCTCCAAGGTTGTTTATCATTGCTACCACTCTGTCTCCGGATGAGAGTTTCAAGTACTCGACAATCTGCGAAAATGATAAGATTTATATTCAAACACCCTTATAGTATCCACCCTTATATTCAAAATCAACCACGCTAGACTCCTTCAGTGTTCACTTACGTTGTCGTATCCGATCCTGATCTGATCGGATCCATACAGGCATACACCCTCGGTCATGCATGAGATTATCCCACCAGCCCAAACTTAAGTGTCATGCCCAATTCCACTTTAGTTGCATCACTCTCGAGCCGTCTCAATAAAATAAAAAAAAACGAGAAAGATTATTACTACAAGGTTTTCACAAACCTTTCCCAATATTAGCCCAACTGATTCTTTAGCGGTTCCCATCTTTACTTTAGCAATTCCTGCTTCTCCATGTACTCCAGCACCAAGTTCCATCTCTCCGTGGGCTATCTCGAACAGAGGGGGCTGTCCTAAAATTTTAATCATTTGTTTGATTAAGCTACACCCAGCATGGGTGATCTAGGGATACAACTTCCTGAGCAGTTGTGATCGATGAGATGTGACTTTGATTACTTCGTTGATATTCTGATACCTGGCAACGAGCAGGGTCCTATGCAAACTCCTAAAGTCCCCATATATGGAAGAGCTTCCTCCGCCAGGTTCTTGATAGAGGATAAATCAGCTCCTTTTTCGGCCATAGCGCCACACATCTACCAAGAAAAAAGTAGTTATATAAATCTATACTAAAATTGTGAAAATTAACTACTAAATGGGACCTACCTTGAACAAGAAGACCTCGGAAAGCATCCCTCGGCCGCCAGTCTTGTTGTGGCTGGACGCAATGTCCTCTCCTGCTATCACTCCCTCCACCTGGATACCAATAAATCAAATCTATAACTTAGTTTCTTCTATGTCGGTATCCCTCTTGACAGAGTGGTCGTGGTCACTTCAGGCATTGGTGGCATGCTATACAACACGCCGCCACTGTTCTCTGATGAAGGCCTTTTTGTACATTCATTAAATGTAGGTACCTAAAGTTACACACCCCTCATTTGAAACTTTTTCTAAGAAATAGCCTTTTAGAATTTCCACCAATTGTTACAACCATAGTATCATACCATCTCGGAGCGGTGCCTCCTGTTGTAGCCATGTCCTGTCTATTTTGAAGTCCCTAGAATTTGCATTGCTTTTGAGTCCTGTAAAATATAGAGAGTTCTTTACCTTGCAACCTGCAATTTTAGCTTTCTCAATAGCTTTCCCGAAGTTCAATCTATCTCCAGTGTAGTTTCCGATTAAGACGAATACGCCACCTTAAAATATTGACTCTTTTTCATTATCACCATTCATCATAATTTTAAAAAGCATTGGGGCAATGTTACTCTTAATGTAGACGTACCTGTATTGTACTTATACAAATGTTTTATCGCATACAGAACGTTGCCTGTGGGTGGGGACGCAAATATGTTCCCAGACACAGACCCGCTCAGCATTCCTGAGCCGACGAAACCTGCAAACATTGAGATAGTACAGAAACCTACTGATCATATTTAGACAAACGTCTTATTGGATGCATCGCTTGATTATCATCGTATCGGAAAACATTTATATCCATTTAACCACGTATTCTATTTTGGACAATACTTATTTATTGTTCTGCAAATTTTTGTAATTTTTTCGACTTCCCATAGTCATGCTAGAAATGTTGTTCAGAATGATTGTTGAGGATTTAAATGTCTACAGATACACACTGTGCGTGCGGTTTTCTAATCCTTGATAAAAAAATTACCTGCTGCAAAAGGTTCGTGCCCAGAACCTCCTCCACCTATGATTGCCACTTTTCCTGAATCATTCTGAAACCAAAGTCACCATTTGAAGAGTTAAAATTTTATGCAAGCTATAGGTATGGGCCGTTTCGAATTTTTTGAACCTAGCTCGGTTTTGTGATCCAATCCGTATTAGGCAACCTCGACGATTAAGCCTAATCCCATCATAGTAATGATGACTTGATTTCTATAATGGAGTGGAGACCTTTGCCCTGCAGTGGGACAGTATATAGACTGATACTTTATAATGGCTGGAGCTGGTTTCGAGTAGTCGAAGATCGATCAAGGTGGCGAATATTTGGGAAACCGATGCCCACCAGTAGACAGCGATATTTCTATTGATGATGAAGGTAAGGTTCTTACCGTTGGGCGCACGGTGACCACCCTGTGTGCGGGGTGCAGATGCAACAGCGGGAACGCAGCGACCAGTCCCCGCAGGTTGTCGTCCACGCTGGTTTCCGGCGAGTTTATCACCTTCCGAGTCACCGGCTTTGCTGACGCCATTTTGCCTTGAATAAAGGAGAAATTGTTATTCGTTTTGATGGAAATTTATCAATGTCAATGTTTACAGGGTGTTGGTATCTGTGAACATTTACATCCCATGAACCACGTTTTCTACCAAGCATTCTGAACAAGGTTTGTGCTATGAATTTTGGAAATTCACATCAAAAGATCTACTTCTCATATAAAGTCAGTCAGGTGACTTATTTTGTTTGGGAGTTCGAAAAAGTTTCGACGAATTTCCAAAACTCGAAGAGCAAATTAATGTTGTTTGGAATGGTTGGTAGAAGACCCTGTACCTATGCATATTTGTATCAAGGTACCTGTATGCATATTTGGTATAGCTTACCTGATATTCAATGTTGAAGTACCTACCTGCATTAGTACGAATTCCTCACTTAATTAGTGATTAACATTACATAGCTAAAGCAGCTTTAAAATCTTCTTACGAATTTGTTCACGAAAATTCCTATAAAATATGACTGATAAAACGCGTGTTCTCGGTCCGTTGAAAAACAAAATAAAACAATTTGCGCCCGAATCATAATAAACTCTTATCTATCGTGCATGTTGTTTGATAATTTTATGTAATATCCTCTCCATACCTATTTGACTACGGCCAATCTCAGACATTAAAACCAGGTCAAACCAGGTACCCAGGATAAAATACCGTGCTTTTTTAACCGTGTTACGCACTTCCCGAGGGTATTATACTGATGAAAACGATCATTTTAACGAACAGAAAGAATCGTACCTTCCCTTACATAAGTGATCACCTGATTGATGCAATTGTTATGGGAAGACATTTTTTTTAGAGATTCTGTGTTTCTTAGGGAAAAAAAATATTTTCATCTGTATTATAGTACTCTCGACAGTAAGAGGGTTTTTTAAGCGCGGTCTATAGTTATATAGTGCATAAGAAGAGTAAGAATCCTTATTAATTTTGCAGAGTTAGGTAAACTTTCTCACATACCTGTAAAAGTAATCCCCTATAATGAAAAAATACACCTAAATTGAATTTCCAAACAAAATCCAACAATGTTAGTGAAATATGCTTGACGTACGACGTAACGGATTTCAGGACTGAATTTATCCCCGTTCCTTTTACGCGCACTGTGAGTTTCTTATGTTTGAATGCGACAGGTATATTCTCGTAGGTTTCGTTGTAGGCCCGGTCTGAGCTGACAAACAAGAGACCCAGGCGTAACTTCCCCGCTGTTCCGACGCGGAGTGAACTTCATTAATGATGATAGATGTGTTGTCTTAATCTTATTAAGATAGGGTTGGCAAAAATAAACAGCAGTTTTCGTCGTTAAATGGTAACACTCTTAACAAGTATCGTCGTAATAAGTGGGTACAGCCCGCAGAGGGTTGACTTGCTTAGACTAACCTCCACGTGATGAACATTAGTTCTATAATTAATCAATAAAGTTGTCAAAATAATGATGGCACTACTGCCGCTTAGGTCATATGTTATGGTATCCGTATTCGAATGGCAAAGGAACTCAGTTAGTTCCTTAAACATTCGCTATCACGACTTTCTTAACGCATTATGTGTGCACACGACAGCAGTGAGGGCCTTTGGTGATGAATCGTTCAAATTTAAGTCCCGCACGAGATAAGATTAAATGTAACCACCATATTTCAAAAAAAAAATTTATCTAAATACTAGTGGCCCGCCCTCACTTCGCTTCGGGACAGCAGTTACAAACTAAACCAATAGATGGCGCTGGGCGTCGATTAGATCGCGCTAGTGTTTCGTATTTTCGGTTAACCTATAAGCCTTGTCGTCGGCTCTAGAAGTTATCTCTATATAAATAATATAGTATATAGAATATTCAATATAGTACCGAAAGATATTAAAAAACAAAGCATAGTGTTAGGTTAGGGCAACAACTTAATTAAAACTCCGACCAGTGGCAGCCCTATTTGTCGGAGATGATAACATTATCAGGGTAAGCCAAAGTTTATGACCCGCACTCGAGGATACCGTTTCACGATTCACTATTGTTTTATCAACATTACATTATCAAATTGTTTGGTAACAAAAAATGTATAATAAGTAAAAATGTGTGTAGTGGACACCGCGTTTTGGTAAACGTAGTGTAAGACGACCTCAGGCCAGATGGAGTGACGATCTGCGCAAGAAGCCTGGCTGGATCTGGATGCGAGTAGCCGAAGATCGATCAAAAGTGGCGAGCATTTGGAGAGGCCTATGTCCAGCAGTGGACTGTAACAGGCTGATGATGATGAATCATCATCATTACATCATCATCAGATGATGAAGTAATAATATCTATTTGCAGAAGATTGAGCTACACATTGGAATAGTTTGTAACGGACTAGCAAATTAGAAACATAAAACTACTTCTATACCATTTATAAAGAGATAACTTCTGTAGAAAACAACAAGACTTTTTATGTAACCCGTAAACACGAAACACTTGTGCGTTATAATCAACACCCACCGCTATCTATTGGAAAAGATTCGAACTAAGACAATAGCAAAACTACTTATGTTCCGAATGAAAGTAAGAGCGGGCCTCTGGTCTATAATAAAAGAAGAAAAGGTCTATGGTAAGGTATGTAATCAAATTAAATAAGTGCCTATGAAGATACTTACCTACCTACAAATACTTAACACACAGCATATGAATAAATGAATGTATTCAATACTCCAATATTTTCTCTTTATTCTTACTCACTTGACTATTTGCGACAGGCAAACAGATTCCATTAAATAAACCACTGAACATTAGTGTGGGACTCAAAATATGCCCACCTTACCACAAAATGTATGGTTAGGACACCAACATCCTATTTATCACTTAATATTTCTTTAAAACATGCAAGGAAAAACTGATGATAAAAGTCTAACACGGACAACAACATTCAATAGGAGCTCCTTACAGTTGAAATCACACCCTTTTGTTAAGATTTAAGGTTTCTTTTCAACTGTCTAGCTTTATTCATAGGCTACAAAACATAGTTAGTATGAGGTAGTGTGCCGGTGCGATGTAACCGAACTATTTTTAGAAGTACATCAACTGCCATGTTCGTCTTATTGTGGAGGTGACCGTATAATTAGTCGACTATGACTGGTTAAATGGATAACCTTGTCCAACGGATCGAGTTATAAATTGCATTGAAAATAGACTGTATCAAATATAAGCCTGGCTCATCGAAAATGCAGTCGAAGAAAAAAGTACAAATTTCAAAAAAGTGGTCCTAGTCATTCGGATATTGTAAACTTATAAAAACCCGTAATATACAAACAGGATGTTAGTTATCTGTAAACATTTTCATCCTTTTAACCATGTCTTCTATCAACCATTCTAACCAATATTTGTTTTGGAAATTCGACAATTTTATCGTCTCGTCATACAAAATCGACAAACCATGTGACCAACTTTGTATGAATAGTTTTTTTGTGATAAGTCAGAATAACGTTGTTTAAATGGTTGATAGACCATGTGGTGGTTACAGGGATGTAAATGTTCACACAGAATTCAAAATAAATACTTAATCCGCCCCAGCTAATGAAGATTATTACAGAGATAGCTTTCAGGTAATCTGTTTAGGACCTACTTAAGTAAAAGATTGCCAAAAAAAACACGTAACACAGGTCGCAAATAAAGATATACCAAATGTTCTTAATCCGTATAATCTATGCTATAACAACAGTGAAGGGGTTAGAAGTCGCGGTGAAATCGGTAAAGCCGCCGAGCAGGCGCCGCGCCGAGCCGTGGTACACCATGCGGTAGGAAGCCACCAGGGCATCATCGGGCACAGTCCATTCGAACTCGATGCGGCTGCTGCCCAGGAGGGTGGACTGCCGCACCCAGGTAAACCTGTAGAAAGAAAAAGGGTAAATTAATAAGGTCTTGGTATAGACAGAAGCAATGGAAAATAAATGTGCTGTAGGAAAGTCAAGTTATGTGGTAAAATATTACCTACCGTAGACCTCATCTTCACTTGACTTCAAGTGTGATTGAGGCATAATACAGTTCATCGATGTATAAGACATATTTATTCGTGCATGCTACATAAAAAAGACCGACTTGCAAACTCAAGAGGGTAGGTAAAACGATGTAGAAAGCGTTAAACTTTCTCCCAATTAACATAGCCTAAGTTCCAAAAAATGTTCATCAGAAAGGTTGATACAAAATTCTAAGACTTTTTTGGATGAATATTGTGTCTTATACATTGATGAACTGCATCATTGCAAAATAGTTAGCAATCTGAATGAAAAGGTTCCTGCAATATTTTAACAATTTATTTTATTGAAACTTCTGTCTTACCGCGTTTCCCAGTCAGCATCAGTCGCTACGACCTTCCAGGAACCAAGCTCAAACCTCTCGACATTGACGTGACTCGACTCTTGCTTCAGGTTGTTACGAGGATTCGCTCCCACCTGTTGATTACCAAAAAAATTTAACACGTTGCATATCTATCTTCTATACTATTTATAAAGAGGCAACTTCTATAAGAGACCACAAGGCTTACAGCTAAAACGAAAGTCATGTGCGATAAAAACTACGTCCAGCGCCATCTATTGGTACTGTATGGAAATGGGGTCCCGTAAGGAAGTGAGGCCACTTGTGTTTATAAAATAGTATAAACCTACACGTTTGGATAGTCTTTCAAGTTGTGGGTGACCCTGTGGAGACTTAAAGAGCGAGATGCCATCACATCATTCTCTTAACCAGTTCCAAGATTACCTGGGGTCGACGCAGTATGTCCTCATCTTCCATTCCTCTACAACCTATCCCATAAAAAAGGGACTTACAAAAGTAACCGCAACAGTTTCTCCTCTCTTTACGGTGGCTGGCGGTTGCGTTATGACATCCCCGAAGCTGGCGCCGAGCGGGGGGTTGTCCACCACCACGGGAAGGATCAGCGAGATCGTGCTGTTACTATTGTCAACTGGCTCCACTCCTGGAGACACGTCTGTACCCTGAGGACATTCAGTAAAACTTAAGTCCAGTTGTCTTAAAAGTAGACTAGGAGTCGTCATGATGATTTTTACTTCTTGCAGTGTTGATGCTGATTTAAATTCTATCCGCCTAAAATTTTGCCATAAACACAGTGTTGCCGCTGGCGTCGCTAGAATGATCAAGCGTGTAACTAACTACCCGGACATGTCAGAAGATGTGCCACAGTCTGAGGGAAAGCAACAAACTCTTAGAAATTACTGCTCTGGCCTATGACACTATACCTGCAATCAACAGGCTATCGCTGCAGCAGCTGACTTTTTTTTATTCTTTTAAAAGATCTTCAAGCCTGCTTTAAGGTCGCCTATTATTATTTTGATGCAACAGTCAAGAATCCCCCACGGCTTCAACCATCACCCATAACGAGTAGAAGTCATGGAAACTGGCGTGGAGGCTGATCCAGAACCCACCCCAGAAACAAATACCATACTATATTCTACCATACTATATAGTATGGTAGGGTCATAGTATGGTGGTAGTATGGGTTGAAGAATAATATAATTTTACCTGCATGGCGGCGCTGGTGAGCTCCACAAACTTGTTTATGAAAATGTCTAACGTGTGCGGTCCGTAAATAGTAGACGCTGCTTCGTAACGTTGCACCTGAACATGAAAAAAGATAGTTTTTTAGATTTTCGCGTTGCATTATAACTATGAATTATTAAAACGGGAATTAACGCGACGTTTATTTTTAAGTACATTGTATGTACTTACTGCTTGACGTTTCGGCTACGTTGCAGCAGCCGTGGTCACAAGCGAACTGGCGGTGCACGGCGTCGTCTGCTAGGGCCCGGCAGCGAATCTTCGGACACCCTCACATTTTTTGATATTAAATCGCCACTAGTTGTAATGTCAGTGAAGCTACTCCGACACACCACACTAACCGTATCGGTGTTTGTTTGCGTTGCTAACGGCCTAGCACGGGGTTTGCACTTGTTAATGACTGGATTCCATGTTGGTGATATTTTAAATCCGTCCTCACGATTGAAAGTATTATACTTCTTAATTTCAATCGCTTCACGCACCATCCTGGTATGATAATGACGATCGGTGGAGAGGATTTTTGGGTCATGTAGTTCCATCCAGTGATTAACTCCCATTTCCAATAGATGTTCAGCTATGGCCGATTTGTTCGCCTGTCGATTTTTATAGCTGCGATATGTTCCTTGACACGTTCTGCAATAGTCCGCTTCGTTTGTCCAATGTAAGAACTACCGCAACTACAATCGATTTTATAGACACCTGGAGTCTGAAACGGTATAACATCTTTTGGTGACCGCAGTTGTTTAGATATTTGACATAACGGAGTATATACAGTCTTAATGGAGAAATTCTTCAGTACTGTTCCAATTTTGAGGTTATGAGCTCTATTAGTCAACGATGATATAACTGCTTGCAAATGCCGAGGATGATGATGCGAGGAGGCGTGTAGGTATCGGTCCGTATGCGTGGGTTTCCGGTAAACAGAATGTGAAAGTGTACCGTCTTCTTTCACTCTAATCTGCACATCCAGGAATGCCTCTGCGACCCTGAACATCTCCAGTCTGAGCTTGCGCATGTTCAGGAGGTACTTCAACGAAATGGATATAATATGCCTAAGTTGTTGAGAGGGCAAAAGAGGAAGGAAAGACATCCAGAGGTGAACCGCCAGGCAGCATTTTTACCCTATATTAAAGGCATAACGGATAAAATTGGAACAGTACTGAAGAATTTCTCCATTAAGACTGTATATACTCCGTTATGTCAAATATCTAAACAACTGCGGTCACCAAAAGATGTTATACCGTTTCAGACTCCAGGTGTCTATAAAATCGATTGTAGTTGCGGTAGTTCTTACATTGGACAAACGAAGCGGACTATTGCAGAACGTGTCAAGGAACATATCGCAGCTATAAAAAATCGACAGGCGAACAAATCGGCCATAGCTGAACATCTATTGGAAATGGGAGTTAATCACTGGATGGAACTACATGACCCAAAAATCCTCTCCACCGATCGTCATTATCATACCAGGATGGTGCGTGAAGCGATTGAAATTAAGAAGTATAATACTTTCAATCGTGAGGACGGATTTAAAATATCACCAACATGGAATCCAGTCATTAACAAGTGCAAACCCCGTGCTAGGCCGTTAGCAACGCAAACAAACACCGATACGGTTAGTGTGGTGTGTCGGAGTAGCTTCACTGACATTACAACTAGTGGCGATTTAATATCAAAAAATGTGAGGGTGTCCGAAGATTCGCTGCCGGGCCCTAGCAGACGACGCCGTGCACCGCCAGTTCGCTTGTGACCACGGCTGCTGCAACGTAGCCGAAACGTCAAGCAGTAAGTACATACAATGTACTTAAAAATAAACGTCGCGTTAATTCCCGTTTTAATAATTCATAGTATGAAAAAAGATATTGAAAGGTCACCAAAACCATCTAAAAAATAATAAGCCAAATTGGGATGCAGTCGTTTAGTTTTAAGAACTGACAGGGGTCCCGCTAACCGCAAAACGCTTCCGCACTTGCCTGATACTCTTCGTAAGTGCAGAGGTAATGGATGTACTCGTTAGTCATCCCGGACACGATAACTCTAGGCTCGTATCCCTGTGCCTCCATGGCGTCTCCCACGGCCGCCCTCAAGCGGCGTCCAGCCATGGTGGTGGCTTCACCCGGGACACCGAGGATGGCCAGGCCGCCGAGCCAGATGAGCGACGCTGAGACGATGTGAGGATGCCAGGGCACGGGGAAGTTGGCCTGCAGGAGAATGTGAACGTTGGTTACTTGAAATCGTCTTCCAAGACGAGCCAACAAGCAAAATTGCAAGGGCACTAGCTAGAGTTTCTCAAAACGTATCGGTGTATTTTAGAACTCTGAATCTTTATTCTTATAGTGAAGGTTTTTAGACCTGTACTATCATTCATATAATTCTAAACTGTTTGCTGATTTATGGCAAAATACGAGGCATCAAGGGGTGACAAGAAGAGTGACAACTCAGTCGCGCAGTCTAGTAGTTTATAGTGCATCCGCCCGACCAGGGCGACGCAGCAAAAGTGGCAAGTTAATTCGGCTACTTTCGCTAGTCGATATGACGAGCCGCTGGGACAAGCCCCTACCACTGCCAGAGATTAAATCCTCGCCTTAGGCACTTTAAGTACCATAATTAAACAGGATTAACGAGTGGTAACTTACCCTTCCGGTCATAAGCAGGATGGGTTTCGGCGCGTGGCACTCGACGTCCTCGGGCGTGGGGGCCGCGACCACGTTATGGCTGATGGCGTCCAGCAGAGGATTGCCTACTATTGTACCCTGGAAAAGGGTTCAAATTGATCAACATCAACTTTGAAAGACTTCTGAATTGAAGACTGCTACAGCAATAATATACTAAGAATGATGATAAGAATGATCCAGTGACTGCTGTCGAAACCCTGCCACCCGTAGGTAGGGCACCCAATCAATAATAAAATTCTAATATGTTGCTTAAAATCGTACATGTATGAGTTGAAAAATATTGATACAAGTTCAAGAAAAAGATCTATAGCTTACGTGAGTAATGTTAAGTGTGTTGGCGCCATCTATCGTTCCTGCTGCGAAGCTATGTCCCATGGCTGGCACGCAGCCACTAACCAGCTCGTCCTGAGAAAAGGATTTGATAATTATAATAGTTAACTCCTTAAAAAAGCCTGCAACGAAGGTACCATCGACTCTCTTACCTCGCAAATGTTCAAGCACGTCGGTGACCACTTACCGGGAGGCGACACGCTTGGTGCCGACCGCAGAAATTAGGTAGCTTATACCCTCAGGAGACTGCTGCCTGTGCTGCTATTTAGCTACGTGGTTCTTTAATGGCTATACATACATCAGACGATCGACTAGGCCTCGTTAGCTATTCGGCATGCAAAAATGGATTTTTCAAATTTATGTGCGTATTTCTACCATTAACTAGGCGGTGAGGGAAAACATTGCGAGGAAACCTCCACGTCTCGGTAAGTTTCTGAAACGTGTACCCATGATTTTGTAGGTCTAATTCCCCTGTTTGCGAAGGTCAGACCATGATTTATCAGGTCTGATTCCCCTGTTTGGGTCGCTTTATTGTAATTACCTAACTCCCCAAATCCTGAATCATGATCTAAGCGTACTTCCTTCCGAAGCGATAGCTTTGGACGCAACTGGGAGATACACGGTAAGTTGAGAGAGACTCACATCAACGAAGGTCCTGTTGACGGTGTCGTAGCGCGGCACGGTCTCGTTGGCCACCGCCACGAACTGGTGCAGCACGGCCAGCTCCCCGCGCAGCTCCAAGCCTGGCTGGCTTAGCACTTCCTGAACAGATAAAATTTCTGACATCAATTCAGGTTGAGATTCAGGTCTATTATGTAATGTTATCAACTATTTTTACGCAGCAACTCCTGGCTAAGTTGCATACAAAATGTCAAATACTTTGAGTTATTAAGCAAAAAATCACGAACCATATCCCCGAGGTAACTTAGGAATCTTATAGGGACCTAAGAAACGGTTGGACACTACCAGTGACTAACTATCAGAGTCCCATGGCAAATCCTTCACATAGGGCCCTCTAGCTTAGGTACAAAATAAGTAATTTCTGAGCTCGCTGCCTAGAGTCGTCTTGGGTCAAGGGCCCTTAGGTTTTTGCCAGCCTTTAGTTACGCCACTAGATATTACACAAACGCTCGCTAAAGTTGCCTCGTAGACAACAGTGTCGAAGATCCTGGTGCATTTAGACCCGTGGTCGTCAAACTGCGGCCCGCGGACGTTAGTCGTGCGGCCTGCGGTAAAGTAGATTCCTTTAATAAAAGTAACTATACATTCGTACTTCTCATATAATGCGGCCCGGACCTAAGTGCTCACATTGTTATGTGTGGCTCTTGAGCAGTAAAGTGTGACGACCGCTGATTTAGACCCTTCAGCTTTACTACAAAACATCTCTCTGAAGTATCTTCCCCAATGGAAAATTATCGCTCACCAAGGCTCCCTCATAGACAGCTGTTCCGATGATCCTTGTGCTCTCAAACATGTCGTCTCCTGGTCCAACAGCGAAGCACCTCTCCCCGGCAGCGCATAGCAGGAACTGGTGGTCACACGGGTCGCCGCTGAACTCGCAGCGCGCACCCATGATGTTGGGCGAGATATCGCCGAGATTGGACGAGAAGAAACCAGCTACTACGCTGCCCTGCAATAATTAAATATGAATGATCCACCCTGGTAGTTTTAACAAACATCTGTTAAATCGAAGTGTTACAGACAGCCCTTCAAAGTAGAGCATGCATGAAGAAGGACGAAACAACCGCCCACGTCATGCTAGAATGCAGAGACAGCGGTGGCCAACGACCAGATGAACAGGTAGTCTCCAGGAAATCTTCAGCAACGTCAAGATGCTGTAGAGTTTCCTAGAAAAAAATTGGCTGGGTGGAGTGAAAAACGTTCGAATCCGCAAGCGAATGGGCATACCTGAAGCCTGATTGCGAAAAAAGTCTGTTCTGAGAAGAAGTGACCCGCCCTTGTTTCGATTCGGGACTTGTAAGCTATTAGTTCCGAACTAGATGGCATTGAATGTCGAATGCATCGCGCAAGTGTTTCGCCGTTTTGGTTTATCGTCTACGACACGATAAACCAAAACGGCGAAATAGGATAGAAATATTGGTTTTTGTCTGGTCGGAAACGGCCACAACGTCAATCGTGGTCGCCCCATGGAGCGCATCGATGATATCTTTATGAAATTAAGCTTGGAGTACCTCAAGGGAATATATTGGGACCTTTATTATTTCTTGTTTATTTATTATGTATAACATTTATTGAGCATGATAATTTATTTGAGATTATGATATTTATGCTTAATAGCTAATTACAACCGACGAACTAGTTTATCTGTAACACCTGTATGCATTAGTATCACCGCAAATTGTTTGTCAATGCCTAACGATTTTTTTTCTTATCAGTGATTTAGATCAGCTCACTGATATTGATTTCCCTGCAAAAACAGATAGAACAGACATAACAATTACAACTGATGAAATTAATATTTTTGAGTGCTTTTTGAATAGGTAGGTACGCCAAAAGTATGAGACATTCTTTAAAATTTACAATTCATTGATATTTGTATTCAGATTTAACACTTCTTCAATTTATTATCATTAGTCATATCAGTTACGATTAGCATTCGAGTATTCTTTTTCTAAGTTTATCTAATAACTATGACATAACCTATAAGTACCTTAAGTATTTTTATCTTTAGATGAATTAGGATTATTATTGATAAATACATTTATTTGTGTTATTTTAGGATTGAAATTATCGTTCCTTAAACATTATGCCAAAACTTATTACTCCTGACCTACCACCCCTTTATTACAAGTTGGCAGCTGGCAGCGCACTTGTGACTCTGCAGGCAGGTAGGCGTCTGCCTGCTACGCCAGTAGCCCATAGACATGGGCAGCGGCAATCGCTTACCATCAGGTGATCCATTAGTCCGCTATCATCACACATAGACAAAAATTAACGCACCTTGCCAGGCAATGTCCCAGGGTTGAGCGCCTTCTCCAGTCGCACCGCCGCGTACCCCAGGTTATCGGCAGACACCAGCGTGTTCGTCATGTTCATACTGGTGGTGTGGACTGCGAACCAGCTCATCACCCCGTGCAGGGTGCCGTCTTCGCGCACGATGCGGACTTGGGTCAGCGTGTCGTCTGTGTTGTTGTCATATCTGTAAGAATTGAGCCTTGGTCAATATTTTGCGCAAAGAAAACCCGTTTAGCGCAGGCTGAGACGCAAGGGCTTGATTCCCGCACCAACACAAATGTTTGTTGATGAAACAGCAGATATTTGTGTTGGGTCTGGGTATTTGTGATTCCTTCGTTGTTTCTGGTTGCCATAGCATATAAAACCTTAAGTAGTTTAGGAGCAGGACAATGTATGTGATATTGTCTCAGTTTATTTATTTTGGACTACCTAGCATTGATTTTCTGTCCTTGTCACTGTACCTATTTGGTACTTACTTTGCACTAAGGAGAGAGCACTGCCCGAGCGCATCGATTTTTTTCAGATCATTCAAAAGTGTAAATGCCTCGTTACAATCGCAACTAATGTGATTAAGGATTATGCGATAAAAGTATAATCTACGAATTACCACAGCATACCCTATTGTACTGCCTATTGCTGATGTTTCACTCATTTATTTTATTTCTGTGCAATAAAGTACCCAGATCTACCCATCTATACCTCACTCTTGCAACTAACCTTGCTTTTTCTTCTGGTGGGTTATAGTCGTATGAATATGGAGATCTGTTCATGTGAGCATTCTTAACTTTGGTCTCCCCGTAGAATAGACGAGCAGGCACCATGTTGTCATGGGCTCTCACTATACTCTGCAAAAAAATCACTAATAATCAGTAACTGTCACAAACTTCTATTAGATATCAGGACAAGAAAGCTTGTCCTAGAGCATCAATTACCTACATAATGTGAACATTATCATTAGCAGAAGGTAAAGGAAAAGCGTTAACGATTCCTTACATAGCTTTTTACATAGCCATAACTTGTCCTCAAATTCATCAACCAAGTAATGGAATTCGGAAAGTAAACCAATGCTTCGTTCATTTTCTTTCTCTTCAATAAGAAATACTATAATGAAGTAAATCTTAGATCAACCTAAAATTATGGAGCAACTGATAAAGTACCTATAAGAGAATGATGTCTGAATAACCCTTGGGATAACACTGACGTAAAAATCGTAACATAATCGCTGGAGAAACCGAGAATACTTACTTCGCGCAAAGAGCTTAGCAGGTATCACTTTATGAGAGGGGGGCAAACGAGTAAATAGATTACCTGATGGTAAGCAATCACCGCATCACATGGACACTTACAACACCAGAGGGGTAGATATCATATAGCCGGTCTTTTTAAAAGACAGACTCTTCTGAAGGTTTGAAGTCGTTCGAGGTAGTTTCTTGAGAAAACTTGGCAGTATTGAACTCGCTGTTCAATACTGCCATTTATTTGAATAATAGGGGTGGAACCGTACTCGAGGTTACGCAGGGTATAAATACTGACAGGACTTACTCTGGGCTTAGACTGGAAGTAGCCCAGAGGGCAGTAGAAAGAAAGCTGGTTGGAGTGACAATAATGGACCGCAAAACAAACAAATGGCTTCGAGAGTAAAGCAAATTCGCAGATGTAACAGAAAGAGTGGCGCACTTAAAGTGGAGGTGTTCAGGACATGTCGCCCGCAATGAGGCATCATGGTGTAAGCGTCTTCTTGAGTGGAAGCCATGGGGAAATAAACGCCGTCAAGGAAGACAGATGCGCTGGAAGGACGACGTGAAAAGAGTAGCTGGCTCAAACTGGATGCAAAGAGCGCAATGCCGGAATGAATGGAAAATGCTGAAGGAAACCTACATAAAATTGTTGAAACAGGCTAAAGAAGAAGAGAAGAGGACTTACTCTGGTGATACCGCTGACAGTAAGCGTTGAAGGTCTCGCTGGAAAGCCGAGGATGCTGACGTCGAGCAGGAAGTCCTGCAGGTAGCCGCCGGGCGTGCTGTGCGTGTGCTGCCCCGTCAGGATCACGTTGCGGAGGCTGTACGTGTCGCCGTACAGCTCTTGAAGATTACGGACTACCTGGTGAGTGAGGAATTTCAAGCCTTTTAAATTTTACTAGGGGTCACTAATTCTCTAACTCCATAGCTGTTTACGTCTGCCTCGTTGTCGGCGTCCATCAGGTAACCATTTTGTTACGATGCTAGTCCATCTTTCTGGGTCCATTCAACAGACATGACCCGCCCATTCCCACTTCAACCCGGCAGTTTTCTTGCCTACATCAGTGACTCCAGTTTTGGCACGTGTTCTGTCCACTCCAGCCGAGAATACTTCGCTTCCATAGCCCTTTGGCAAACCTTAAGTTTAACTACTTAAATTATAATGTATAAATAAGAACGCACGATTTCTAAGATCTCAGAATTGAGTAGGTACCCTTCTGAATTAATTCTGAAATGTATATTCCGTATTCATTAGATTTACCACTTGCCAGATGGTAGCATCAGTAGTAATGCGTACCTAGTTACTTAAAGACATTATCTATATTTTAATCTTCGTTGTAAATTGAGATAATGCAGTATAAATCTACATTGATAAAAAAATATCCTATTCATCATCACTTCATTCATCGTAATCAGCGTCCAAAGACTTCGCTTAGAAGCATGGGTACGCTTGATCCGTTAGTTCCCCAAAAATTTTCAAGACATGACTTATAAATATAAAAAATGCAGAGGAACCTACGCTTCGCTCTAGCGACTATGTTTGATATCTAATCATGATTGATCTCACCTCTCTCCTAACAGCGATGCCCACGGACTGCAAATCGGTGGTCACAAATACCACCCTTGTGGCATTCCTCTCGAAGATGAAGGCGCGGGAGAACTGCCTCGTGTGGATGCCTGTGCCTCGCTGGGTTACCTCCGCGTAACCCATCTGTGAAAAAACAACAAAATATTATAACAAATAGTGTTCTCCCATATTTCTTCAATTCCACCAATTTCAACAATCAGCCATCGATACAGGACATAGAGTTCACAACTGTATGCGCAGACACAAAGTGCACTCTCTGTTTCCTTACCCATATTTCGATAGGAGACTAGAGTGACAGGACACACCTCAATTAATAAAGGTAGGAGACCCATTCTGGAGGAGAGGTTGGCTGCGCACTATTTTTTAAGTGATAGGTGGCAGATGAGCAGACGGATTACCTGAAGGTAAGCGATAACCTCTGCCCATAGACACTTGCAACACCACTTTACTTGTGACTTTATTAGTGTTACGGGTGTCCATGGACAACGGCAGTCGCTTACTATCAGATGGTGTCTGCTTGTCTACTAAATGCTAATGAAGATAAACTACTGACGGCTACTCACAAAGGTGATCTTTCCTTGTCTACCAGATGGTCTCTGCTTGTTAAATGCTAATGAAGATGAGCTACAGACGGCTACTCACAAAGGTGATCTCCACACAAGGGCCCGTCATGTCTGCAATCCCCACGCCCACGTTGAAGAGGACCTCCTCGTCGGGCCCGGGCGCGGGCGTGGGCTGCGTGGGCGCCGGGGCCGGCGTGGTCGTCACCACGTAGGTGTCATCAGTGATCACCAGCCAGATGACCACACCCATCGCCGCCAGCACGGTCACTGTGACTACGGCGATGACTATCTTGCCTACTCCTGTGATGTTCATTTTCTGTAAAGTTTTATTTTTCTTATTTTAAGGACAATCAAGATGACCTCACTCCGCCTGATGGTAAGCAGCCGTGCGATATGAGATTGACAGGCACAAAAGAACAGACAAAGTGTCAATTGAGTCTGTCACTCTCACCCCGAAGACTGAATGATTGGGTGATGTAGGTGACTTCTTCTTTGGGTGCCTCTTCAATCTTGACGGTTGGTCGCCAGTTTCTTAAACTTCTCTACTACTTACTATTATTAGGTAACTTAGTTGACTGAATGATGTGCCCCCTAGAATTGTCATAGGATATCCACAACAAACATATTCTGACAAAAATACTCACGTGGGCTTAATATTAATACACTAACCTAAAATAAATAATTAAATCTAGTTATAAAAAAACTCAGCCGCTCAACGCGGTGCCGTAGGAAGCGAAAAACATTCATTTGAATTCAGATCAATCAATTAATATGTTATCTGTTAATAATCCGAGTTATCTAAAATCGCATATGATAATTAGTTTACCTAAAGAAAATATTTATTGTGTTCGCGAGGTTTAATCGTTCGCTGCGGATCCCTCTTGAATTAGGATGTGTTTGTTAATGTGATGGTGGCAAACGCGCAGAGGGATCACCTAATAATAAGCTATTGTCGCTGCCCATATTTCCATGTATCACATAAATGTCCTACCGTAGGATATATCGGAGATTTAGAGCAAGACCACCCTAAGATTCTAAAAGATACAGCGTTCAATCAACGCGTTAAATAAAGGCTCCAGTCGCAATAGAGCGCGACATGGTATTTTCGGAATTTGGAACCAATTACTATGGATTAGGGTCGAAAACAACATAAACAATATTTCTCATCTTAGCGTGTACCTACCTGGTTAAATCCAAAGCTGTCACTTTGGAGCCGGGACGTTTGGACCATGATTCAATATTTGGGGAGTCTGGTAATCAGGTAAAATAAAACGACTGCCATCTGACTTTTGCAACCCTTTAACAAACTGTCCGAAAAGTCTTTTCCTCAAGATATTTTTCTCACCGCCGAGCTAATAGTAGAAATACATAAGATTTGAAAAATCCAGAGGTGCATGCTCATATAAAAATAAATAATTAAATAAATCAACCCGGTCTCAAACCAGGGCAACCCCTGTACCTAGGTACTATGAGCACCAGGTGACGATAACTAACAGGGGGCGTCAACACAGAACACCCAGACCCAATAAAACTTAAAAAATGTAGTTTCCTAAATTGACTTGACCGGGAATCGATCCCGGAACCATTCGCGCTTTGATCGAACACCTTACCCATTGCGCCATCGAGGCCGTCTATATTCGAACCACGACCCCCGCAATGGAAAGCGTTCTAACCACTGAGCTACCATGGCTCCTAGTTTATACGGAACCATGTTTCCAAAAAGTATTTTTATAAGATTAATGACCAGTATTTATGTATCAGTTTTATCTTGTAGTACTTTAATTATCAATCCACCGGTAATCCTTCTAATTACTACTAATACGTACAAGAATTGTACTTGGTACGTACCGTACACTTACTTACTTCCTTTTTGTTTATCAGTAACTGTTACCCACTGACCTTACGCGAATTTGACATGTGAGATGATAACGTGCGATATTTAATTATAATTTATTATCGATGCAAAATATCGCCCCCATAAGATTCTATTATATCTTATCCAGTTTTAAAATACCCTAAGGACTTTTGACGACACTTTTTCACACTCTACGTGTTGAATCGGGCGATGAGGAAATCATGAAATGATTATTACAACTGTAACCGTAACCCATACCTAAATCAATCAGGGGGATATCTTGGTGGCTTACTCTAGGAAGTTATTTCCGAAAGGGCCAACGGGGCAGGTGACCAGAATACGGGACTTGGGCCATTTACCCATACACCGAGCTCTCCCAGTTTAGCGTCGACCGTTACGTGATACATTTGTTTGGTATTTAATTTAATATATGTACTTACTTACTATAAGCTCATTGACGTCTGTATTTTACCCATCCTTACCTACGGTGCTCCGACTTGGTCGCTAACCGAACATCAAAAGTCCAAGGTCTGTCAAAGAGCGATGGAGCAGAGTATACTGGGTATCAAGATCACTGACCGAGTCTAGAATACCACAATCCGCTCCAAAACTGGGATCGTGGGGCGAAAAAATCCGCTAGACTCAAATGGGACTTGGGCCGGCCACGTTTGAAGGATGCATACAGAGAGGTGGACCAAAATCATTACAGCACTGGCAGCCAGCAGGACGTCGTCCTAGAGGCAGGCCCAAAAAGAGATGGCGTGATGACTTGGACCACTTCTCCAACAATTGGCAAACCACCGCTACAAACAGAGAGCAATGGCGGCATTTGGGGGAGGCCGTTGCCCAGCAGTGGGACAGTGTAGGCTACATTAAAAAAAATACTTAGGTACTTAACTGTTCACAAATTTATTCAGCCGCTTACGTATCCTGCGCAGCACGTCGGCCTTTTTTTTCAACAAAAAATGCGACATTTAAAAATACATGGGGCACAATAAATTTACTGCCCCTTGCCAATTAGGTATGCTGTTTCTGCCAATTAGGCAGATTAAAGCCTGGAGATAACATTAATTCATGTTAGAGTTAGGTAAACCGTAGAGTCAGGTAAACCATGGTGTACCAGTGAAGAAGGACCGAAATTAGCCAGAAGGATAGTGTTAGAAGTCGTCGAATGACCGTTATTGATAATTTGGTGAATAAATAAAAACCTTTTAAAAACACAAAGTACTTATTTATTGTAAAAAAAATCACCACATACATTCAAGTACGATTAAATATAAAAAAAACTGCCGATTGATCAATATTGAGATAAAAGAAATACGTTAGTGATCATGAATGCAATGGTTTGTTTCATTTCGCATAAAAATTTGTTAATGATTTCTGTATCGATCTAATCAGTCCTTAATACTTATTAGATAATTATATCTGCTAGGTATTGTGCAATCGGCATTTGTTCATCACTTTAAAGACTAGCTTTAAACTCGTACCCCTTATTACAAAACGCGATCTAAGGTAGAATGGTCTTAACTCGTTTTAGGCCTAAAAAAAGTGTTAAACTTTTAATAATTTGTATTGTTACTGCGGAAGTTCCGCAAGAAATTATACCTCCGCATCTGACTCCGCCTACGCTAATTCAATGCGGAGTTTTAACGGAGAATTTATCATGAGCCATAGAATAATATCGCATGAGAAGCGATTACCACTCAACCATCCAGGCCATCCGGGCGCACGAATTGGTAGGAACGCGATGAAAACGAGGTTGCGGAGGTATTTGGGCAAAGATTTTTATCTTTTATTAAACCATATTTTAATTTTTTTTTCGCATACGTACACTTACACCTCCGCTTCCGTTAAACCTCCGAATAAGCCTATAATTTCTTGCGGAACCTTGGTAGGTACACGGAACTACATGAGCATTAACCATAATAACTTAAAATGGCGATTTGTAATAAAGTGGCTAAATACATAAATAATTTATTTTTTAGAAACCACGCCATGCTTGTTCATCGATAAATATTTAAAATAAAACTTGATTGTCACAAATAGAAGTGTAGAGCTACCATAAAGTGAACATTTGCTAGGAAAATGGCTAAATACATCTGATTTATATATTAAAATAAGTATATATAACTTATCTAGTAAAAATAGTACCCAATAATCTACTTTGGTTTCATCTAATTCTTTTTCGTTATTTCATCACAACATCCATCACTTAGACCTAATCAAAATTCAGACTTACATAACAGTATACGCTGGTTCATATAACTTATTTATACTTACTCTATTCCTTCTTATAACTAAGGATAAAGCTATATCAAAAGTATCTACAACAACAATGGCAAAAGTTTTCCTAAAAAAGACTATAGTAAAAAGGCACAAAGTTTTAGATAAACTTGGTCCTTCGAGCCGGACAAACAAGTTTCTATATGCATAATAGAAACATGTTAAACTCGCAAGCCTACTACTCAGATGGCAGACTTCTAAAACTTCTTTACACAGGGATGTATCTAATTTGTATTTGAAAGCTACCTACGAACTTTTAGCTCTACGTCACTTTGAAAGTATCTGAGAAGCCATGATACGGATAGATGCCTCCCAAAATGTATTTGTAGTTGCCATAGTGGTGTAGCCTGTAGTCACCGGGGGGCGTTCCCTCGGGGATTTCCCACTCTATCTCGGCGTGACTGGTACCAAGGATCTTGTTGATGCGATGCCAAATGTACCTGGGAAATGAAAAAATGTTCATCAGTCTTTTAGTATGAAATTTGTGAAATTGAAAACACTATGACTTTCAAAACTTTCTCGTGGTAAAATCACCAAATGTACATTATCATATAGCCCTTATAACGCCCGTTATTGGAAATAGGCTTCCTATAAAGCCTTCCACAACACTGTCCCTCACTAAGTCCCCACTTTTATTGACTTCTGACCAACCGTGTTTCCAAATGTTGTTGACCCGTGGTTTTTCTACGCTTCCACTCTAATGTGAAGTAAGTATAAAAGTAAAGTACGAGTATCAACCTATATCAGTGGGTTAGTAGTACCCACTGTTAAGCAGATTCGTCCATCATAGAAACCAAGTCATCACTACTATGATAGGATCTTGCCTAATGCCGATTGGTGAACCCCACTCCAACCCCAGGTATGTTCGAAAAATCCGAAAAGTTGTTGTTGCTCGACCCAAATCCAGGAACACGAGATCACGGCCTGGTACATAAACCGCGAAACAAACGGGGCATTTCAAATCTGGAGGCACGGGCACAACATCTAAACTTACTTGGTCTCCCAATCAGCATCAGTGGCGACCACGACCCAGGCATCATCTTGCTCGGAGATCAGCTTCTCCACGGCGGCGTACCCGCGCCCGTGCCGGATGCTGTTGCGGGGATGGCCTGATACCTGGAAACACTCAGTAAAATCAGTCATGGACTTACGCATAAAGCCCAAATAGCAAAAGACCGTTGCCCAATGAAAGTACTGGAAGACCTGAACCTGAACTAGAAACCACGGCAAGATATAACTTTCTTTCTTTTTTGAATGCCATCTTCTAACGAAGGTTGGCGATCATAATAGCGACTTGAACCCTTGAGACAGCTGCTTTAAAACAGAGAAAGGGTGCTTTTATTGTACCAATGGCGCAGATTTTTAAGTCAAGAAGTACTTCTTCTTCCTGGGCTTCTCTTTTCCTGGATCTTGCTTTAATTGTATTATAAGTTGTAACAAGTCATACTTACTTTGGGCCACGCGTTATATGTCCAAGATATTCCAGTTTCCTTTTTTAATGGTACTCAATCCTTGTTGTGTTCACATTTCAAATGCTTACTACCTACTAAAAAAAAATAGTACTTTAGGTACATGCTAATGACGCTGCTGCCTATGGTGTTCTTACAACGTTACTGATGTCCCGAATTAAGAGGGTAAGGGAATGAAGAGCGCACACACTTGAGCACTATACGTGCGTACGTGGCCGATCGCTAAGATTGGCCGCCGTAGCCGAATATCGGTTGGTAGATTTACTCACAAAGGTGGCGGAGACAGTGTCCCCGTAGCTGTAGGTCTTCTGGGGCTGCTGGACGCAGTCGCCGAACTCCTTGCCCCAGGGCGCGGCGTCCCACAGCACGGGCGGCACCAGCGTGATGAGCTGGTCGCTGTAGTCCGGCGGCTCGGGCCCGGGCTCCAGCTTCTGCTCCTAGAAAACGTGGTGGAATTTAGATCCTGTAAGGATCAAAAGCGATATCATCGGGGAGATAGCATCATCCCGACTACGCTGGCTCGGACACGTGGAGAGAATCGGAGAGGATCGAGCAGCCAAAAGAGCCTATCTGGGACGACCAATAGAACGACGTCCTGTGGGTCGTCGCCGCAAAAAATGGCGAACTTTAACGTCGGAGGCCAAGACTCACATTGGATCGCTGAGCCAGCGTAAATAAGTAAGGATCAAAAGCAGGGGATCTAAGGTCGCGGACATAGCCCAAAGAATTGCGTGGCTCTAGTGGCAATGGGCAGTGCACATTGTTAGTAGAACATACGGCCGTTGGGGTGGTAAGGTCTTTGAGTAGAGGCCGCAGCCGTAGCAGGTTTCCCACCAGGTGGACCGACGATCTGGTGAAGGTCGCGGGAGTCCCTTGGATTCGGGTGGCACAGGACCGATCTGTGTGTGTTAAGTGGGTGGGGTCAGGATTCATTAAAATCCCCCATAGTCCTTTGCAGATCAGACACTCTACTTAAATATTTAATTAAATTAATGTGAAGTTTGTTACCTGGAACAGCGCGGCAAACAATTCTTTGTATTTGTTGAGATAGATATCCAAGGTGTGCGGTCCGTATATCGTGGAGGCAGCTTCGTATCGTTGAGCCTAAGAATAAAATATATTGTTACAAACTACTTTTTTTTTTTTTTTACTAGAGGCGGCAAACGAGCAAGCGGGTCACCTGCTGGTAAATAATCACCGCCGCCCATGAACATCTGCGAGATCAGAGAGGTCGCTGATGCGTTGCCGGCCTTTTAAGAAGGTGTACGCTCGTTTCTTGAAGGTCCCTAAGTCATAGCCGCCAGGAAATACTGCCGCAGCTAAACTATTCCACAAGACTGAGGTTCGCGGGAGAAAATTCCTCGAAAAACGCACAGTGCTAGATCGCCAACCATCAAGATGATGAGGATGGAATAACAGCCGCTTGCGTGTGGTCAACGATTTAAATCTTTGACTTTGGTAGCATGAGAGGAGAGGCATTATACTTATATAAATTTTTACCGAAAAACCCCTTATAATAATATCATGGTCTTCTCTTTTATTTGTTTATGTTGGTTACAAATTACAATGGTTGACATATACCATTAAATAGTAGTTTTTATGCAAAAGCCCTCATATTAGATAACACAAAATATGAAATCATCAAAATAAACAAAATAAAAATCAGCCGTTCCATATATTACTTTATTGTATGGTGAATATTATTTTTGTATAGTTAGTGTACTGTATACAAATTACCATTCGCACTTTTAATAGAACAAAGGAAATTGCATAAAATAAGTTCAGTATGCAGAAATGGAAAACAAATTTTTTGAAGTATTTCTATATACTTAACTCATTTATGCAATTTTTGACAACTTGTGCTCTTGTTCTTCCAAAATCGCGATATTTTTTAAACTTATAACATTACGACTTACGACGTTATGCCAGTTCCCCTCACCTGATACTCCTCAGGAGTAGCAATATAATCCGCGTAGACATTGGACAGCCCGGCCACGACCACCCTCTCCGCGCCCAGCGCGGCCAGCGCGCGCCGCAGCCGCCGCCCCGACATGGTGGTGAACTCCCCCGGGACTGCGGCTAGCACCAGCTTGCCTAGCCGAGCTAGGGAGCAGGAGACGATCTTTGGCTGCCAGTTGTATGGGAATTTTATCTGGAAAGAAGAGTAGATTAGCATAAGAACGGCCTCACAGAAGACCGGCGTGAAGCAGCGCCTGCGCTATGTTTCTTCGAGTGATTGAGGGCATCAGAGCCCCAATTGGGGGGAATGGCGGTTAAGGTTGGCAGCGCACTTGCGTCTTTACTGGTGTTGCAGGTGTCTATGGGCGCCACTGCTTACCATCAGGTGATCCGTCTGCTCATCTGCCACCTATCACATAAAAGTTGTTTTTTTCTCGTGTCCTATTTTAAGTTTGCACGTACAAACCCGAACTATATTCGAAATTTGAAATAAACTTTTTCTCGCCCTGGTAACCCTGAGATCACGGTCGGTACTAAAGATCACCGGGACGTTCCTATAATTTTAACAAATAGGTACCTACGTTATGTACCTACTTTTCTATCTCTATCTCGGAAGTCCAATCGGGGAAGGAACTTCCCTTATATTCAAAAAATTGCCACTACCCTTTTTACTTCACTGGTATTGCTGGGTTTCCATGGGCGACAGCATTCCCGTACTATTTGTCTGCAACCATTATCTCGAAATCTTCACTTCAAATCGAAATAAATTCTACTGATACTTACTCGTCCAGTAGCAAGCAGTATCGGCTTAGGCGCGTGACACTTGACGTCCTCAGCGGTAGGCTCTGCCAGGAAATCCCTGACGGCGTTCCACAGCGGGTTCCCTGAGGTAGTGCCCTGCTTGAAGTCGAAGACGCCAGGTCCATCAGTCGTGCCCGCCGCGAAGCTGTACCCCATGGCTGGCAGGCAGCCTGACACCGACGCACTCTGAAGTTGAGAACAAAAGGTAAACACCACCGAGGATATGACCCACCACCTTCCCATGGGAATCCTTCCCGTCTTCTTGGCATTCCATGTCAATACCAACCACCAAAGGCAGTTTGAAAATGAAAAGCTACTCTCAATCAAGATTTGAAGGTGCAATTATTTTTTTTATCTCTTAATTCAATTATTATTTTTTTAATCTATGCAAATAAAATACTTTGACTTTAAAAGATTCACTAGTGCCAACGCATTCACTTTGTTTCGGGATTTACTTAGCTATAGTTTCCAAAGACAAAATACTGAATGGCTTACCGTATTGAATGAATCTGTAAGAGGATCATACGGATGGACCACCTCCTTAGGCATCTCCACAAACTGATGGATCATGCCGACGGGACCAGCAGTCACATCCTCGCCAGGTTCCTTTAGGAGTTTCTGGAATATTGAAAGGTTTCCAGGTTAGTCACCACCGTCTGCACTTTTGCAAGAGTTAAGTACCAACGTCACATTCCTATTGATTTCACATGTAAACTTCACATTAGCAGTTATAATGCAACCCAAAAATTTTAAGAATTATGACTATGATACGTTGATTGCATTAACATGGCTTGTTGCAGCTTACCATAGCCCCTTCAAAGAGTCTGGTAGCGATAATCCTGGTACTCTCGAACATGTCTCTGCCGGGGCCAGACGCGAAGCACTTCTCGTTGGGCAGCTTGCACAGCAGGGTCTCCTGGTCGCAGACCTTGCCGGAGAACTCGCAGTGGGGACCCATGATGTTGGGAGACACGTCTCCGAGGTTCGTAGAGGCAAAGGGCGCAGACTATGTTGCCCTGAAAATTAGTCATAGATGATGAAACCTGGACGTCAGCAATAGCTTAATAAATAACTTGCTGAGATAAGGAATCTGACTATATAAGTTGTCATCTTTCCTTGTCTAATAGCAGTGACGGTCCATTGTACAGGTCCATCAAACCCTTGATCATGGTCCAAACGTACTCTGGGCTCTGAAGCAATGGCTGTGGACGCAAATGGGTACAAACGCCAGTGGCGTAGCTTGGGTAACGGCCAAGACAGAAGACTATTTTGCCTCCTTCTTTTTCTTCCTCGACTTCCCACATTTGAATGGCAGTCTACCTTACCCGGCTGCGTGTCGTTGCCGTTGAGTGCCTTCTGATATCTCCGGACGAACTTTGCCATGAGGAAGATTAAGAGGGTGCCATGTTAAGATCTTTGGGGGAGGCCTATGTCCAGCAGTGGACGTCTATTGGCTGAAATAATGATGATGATGATATCAAGATCCCAATAAACCCCACATTTGAAGGGCAGTCTTACCTTACCCGGCTGCGTGTTGTTGCCGTTGAGCGCCTTCTCCATCAGCACGGACGCGTAGCCGACGTTGTCCGACGAGATGAGGTGGTTGGTGTTGTTCATGCTGGTGGGGTGAACGGCGAACCAGTTCAGCACGCCGATGATGGCTCCGGACGGAGTGAGGAACTTCACCTGCGCGAGGGTCTTGTCGGTGTCGTATTTGTATCTGTAATGTGATTAGACTGTGAGCATCAGCTTTGTAATTTTAGTAGAACTTTTTTCCAAGGTAGACTTTGGCAAGGAGGAGAGACATGGTTCGGCAATGTATGGGTCAACTCGACCGGAGATACCACGACCTCACAGAAGACCGGCGTGAAGCAACACCTGCGTTGTGTTTCGTCAAATGAGTGAGAGTACCGGAGGTGCAATTGGGGGGTAAGGGGGTTTAAAGGTTGGCTGCGCACTTGTGACTCTACTGGTGTTGCAGATGTAAATGGGCGGCGGCAATCGCTTACCATCAGGTGATCCATCTGCTTGTCTGCCACAAATATCATAAAGAAAAAACCTCTTCACGCAGGCTGATGCTAGCTCGTCAGGTTAGAAACAGTAGTAGAAATACTTGCAATACGTCCTTAATCCGTGTAACCTGTTCCAATAACATTGAAAACCAGCTTAGCTTTTGGTGATCAAAGGTTTGTAGCTGTCACAGTAAAACTTGCTTACCTAGCTCGTTCTTCAGGTGGATTCCGCAGATATGATGTGGGTGATCTGTTTATATTCGCATCCAGAATTTCGATTTCCCCATACTCCATTCTAGCATCGGCAACCTTATTGTGAGCTATCACTATACTCTGAAAAATAAAAAAAACATTATTACTAAATAATTTTAACTTGAAGATTTGATTCAAGTAAGTAATAAACCGTAGGTAAGCCTCAACAGCTCCCGTTTGAAATACATAAAGAACTGGAATACCAAGCCAGCTAACACCAAGCCATGTGGAGACAGAATACATGCGCAGATCCTCACAAAATAGCTTACAGCTAGCATGGGTTCCACTCATGATCACTTTCTATTACTCTTGAGTTGAGTACAAACAGCGATCCTGAACAAATCACTAGTGTGGGTATTGTTACCTTGGTTAAATCCTAATATGAGAGAGACGCTATCTCCTTGACAAAGCTGAAGATGGGCAAGTCGATGAGGAAGCCTCTAATTTCCACCATAGATCACTTGCTAATCAGAGTACAGGTCCAAGTTGCGTAATAAATAAATTCACACAACATCTCATACATTGACCTGACACCGTACTAAGTAGCTAGTACATACGAAAGTTTATCTAAGGTGGGGATGGAACGTACGACCTTTGGCTTATAACAATGCGCCATCCGGCCAAAGTAGTTTCTTTCTTTTACATCCTGTATACATTTACCTTGTTGAGATGGATGTGAGGCGTGACGAGAATGGACAAGATAAGGAATGAGTATATCAAAGGTAGTATGAAAGTGGCACCTATCACCGATAAGCTAAAGGGGAATCGTCTCTCCTGGTACGGCCATGTAATGAGAAGAGAGGAGGAACATGTTACCAAAAGAGTGATGGGTATGAATGTAAATGGGTGGAGGAACAGAGGACGGCCGAAAAAGAGATGGATGGATTTTGTGAAGAATGACATGACTGAAAAGGGGGTGGTTGATACAATGACGAATGACAGGGACGAACGGAAGAATAAAACATACTGCGTCGACCCCAGATAACCTGGGAACAGGGCAGGGAAATGATGATGATACATTTACCTTGTATATCCCAACTATGAGAGCTACGTAGGTCTCCTTGACGAAGCCAAGGATGGGCAGGTCGAAGAGGAAGTCCATGAGGAACCCTCCAGGAGTGGAGTGCGTGTGGGTTCCGCTGAGGATCACGTTCTGTTCGGAGTACAGCTCCCCGTACCGCTTCTGAAGACGTTTGATGACCTGTAACAGATGGACATAGCGATTGAATGAATAGAAATAGAGAAAAAATCTTTATTCAAGTTAGGTCCATACAGAACACTTACCTATGAATGTCAAAACATAGAATCTACCACAGTGGTGCAGTGCACTGGTTCGGAACGTCGATTTCTACTGAATGAAACCTTATTTTGAAGAAGATTTCGGGATGAGCTTGGCTACACGAGCTATGATAACTCAATAGATAGCAAAAATGTAACCAAAAACTTTTACAGCCACTTTCTCAACTTCGCAATTTCCAACTTAGTTACTGCTCTTATCATTAGCGCGGCAGAACTACTTTTCCAACATGACAAGTATTATTTCTTTTGTTTTTTTTTTATACTAGGCGACAAAAGTAAATAGGTAATCTTCGCCGCCCATAAACACCTGCAGGATTAGACAGTTATTAGGTTTATATGTTAGGGACAAAAAGGGCCAGCAACAGCTCTTTCCTTGAAGGTTCCTATGTCGTAGCTAGTAATGTTTTTATCCCAGAGATTGTGTAGTTACTTACTCGTACCTACCAAACTCAAAAAGTAAAGACCTATAATTTTCTTTGAAATACATTATGTGAATATGTAGGTATGTGTACCTATTCTAAAATATTGAGTGATTCTTTGATAAGTTTGTATGGGACATGGGTTCAAGGTTTGCTTGCATAGATGTCTATTTACTTACTGTTGAATGTCATGTCCATCATTAAAGATACGTGGGCGTTGAGCTTTGGTTATTAAGTAATTCTTTTTGAATGTCACATCACAATTGTATTTAACTAAATATTTTACTTATTTATTTATTCTTTATTGCACAAGAAAGATAAATGGCATGGTATCTTATATGTTGGTTATGAATTTGTGTTACCTACGTTTAACTTATAGCCGTATTTTAATAGGTAAAGAGGCCTTTGTATCTTGAATCTAAAGTAGGGACACTACAACCTCCCTTGTGACTGTTGTATTGTACTTTTCGTCCGCATTTGCAGCAGCCATCCGTCGAAACAAGTGTCGACGGATGGGGGCTTTCCAGCATGACTATCCCGTGTCTATGTGTTCATAAAAATACGAAAGACCGTGCGAAGTCTTTCCGCAGAAAAGCGGACCCGAGCTTCGATATTCCAGCTTGGGACGCAATCGGGATTTACCAGTGGAATGACGGTGGTGATTTATATCTACGGGAAATCATAGTGGATACCACATCCCCGGGAAACAATGATAAGTGGAAGCGGTAAATAATGGTAGATACGAAGACAAAAATGAAAGATAATTATATCATCAACTTGTTTAAGTTACCAAAAGGTGCATAATTGCAAGTGTATACTCATCATGCTCCTCGCGTCCGGATTTAATTGCAGTAATCATGTGCAGATTAGCGAGGGGTTAATGTATCCATCCACTGCTATTATCTTTTGTTGCTATTTGGATTACGGGCTCACCTCTGCAGGAAAAGTGCAACAGCACTTAATGAAGTGTTAATCACACGAATGTTTGTCCAACCCACGACCTTTGGCGTATGAGGCATGGTTAGTCCCAAATGCGCCGTCGGGCCAGTCAAGTCTGCCATGTACATACATAGGTATGACCCGGAGTAACTACCTGGGTGAATTTCAACAAACCTAATTACGGTGGCGAATTTTTAAAACCACTTTACATACATTTTCGCCACCGGGATTGCACCACCGGACTTAGAAACAGTAACAAAATTGGCATTATAAAAAAATATATTATTCCACCACTAACTTACAGTCTATAAATATGACAGTTAACTTAATCTCAATAAGCTATAAAACTGGTTTTTATGTAAAGGAGAAAAGACAGCTCAAAATACATGCCACCGGTATTGATACGGTACTTGGGAAAATCACCCACCTATATTATTTATCCTCTGTAGCTATGGTACCTACAGACTAGTGTCCGCGATGTATTTGCTTCATTGGTCAAATTATAGACACATACGTACCATTAAGTAGGTACTTCAAGGATTTGAAAGGTGAATAATTTGCTTTGAGGAATACGTGTTGGAAGTCGAAATCCGGAATTAAGTTTAATTGGAGTGCAGAACAGTGTGGCTTATGAAATAAAAAACAGAGGTTCCATTTACATTATTAGTACCTAACTTTGTTTTTCGGACTCATTCTAGGAAGATTTGTAGTGCCACTTGATAGCCCTTTCTCGAAATTTTAGCGAAAACAACAAATTTTACCAGATGGAAACAGGACGAAAAGAAGGTGCAATCAATCAAATAGTAGGTCACTGCTCCGGTGCATCAATTTTTAGCTATTGAGGATGACAAGGGGAGGACTAGACAGTTAACCACGCTAAGCCACTGCATGAACGGCGGTCAAGCAACCCGCTTACTTACTCTTATCATCATCAGCAAACCCACACTCGTCCACTGCTGGACATAGGTCTCCCCTAATGCACGCCACAACCGATTTTCGGCTTTGATCTTGTCGCAGGGCGTCCGACACACGCTTACCGAGTCGCGGTCTCCACTCAAGGACTTTACGGCTCCAACGGCTGTCAGTTCTGCGGCTAATGTGATCAGTCTTAACCATAGTCTTGAGTGTACGACAATGAATGTTTTAAATTGTTGCCTATTGTATTTATGTTCTCATGTAAGTGACGTTTGTATGTCTTAATGAGAATAAATGTCTTTAAACCTAACCTAGTCCACTGCCACTTCAGTTTGCTATTTCGGTTTGGTACCTAATTCGGCTTATCGCCATAAAACCGCAAAAGAAGAAAAAAATAGTATGTACCTCTTTTCGAACCCCGTGTCCCATCATGGCAGCGTCCACGCTGACAAAGACCACCCTGTTCTTGGGTCCCCCGGGGCCCTCCAGCACGAACGCCCTGGCGAACTGGCGCATGTGGATGCCCTTGCCCACTTGTTCCAGGTTCGCGTAGCCCATCTGGAAAGAACATATGGGTTTCATTAACAACCTTACCAGAGGAACGAGGAACATAGCATGGGAGAGCCTGCAGAGCATACAAGTACTAAAGAGCCCTACGCTAAAAGAGACCATTGAAATAATTTTCGAAATACGGAGATTAGGAGAACGGTATGGAATGAATATCCCAAGACGAAGTGAGCGCTGGCAATTAGTTTTAATTTTTTCATTTCATTTCTTCATGGTTAGCTTGAACTTTGAAGCTCTTAAAATCATATTTCAAGGTATGCAGGTTGCTAAAATATTAAGCAATGTGAATACGTGCTTCAAAATACTTATTCAAAGATAGATACGAAATGCTAATTACTTATGTTGTCTCAAATCACATACACTTCAGAATCCGTATTTGTACAGATGCATTTGAGTGGTGTGCCATTGACGGTCATGGGCATGGAGGTACCCAGGTTCTGGGCCAGAGGGGGGCAAATAAGATTTATTTCAAGCTATAAGCTTCATCATTTCAGCCAATAGACGTCCACTCTTCTTCTCAGTTCTCCACACAGATCGGTCCTGTGCCACCCGAATCCAATGGACTCTTGCGACCTTCACCAGATCATCGGTCCACCTGGTGGGAGGCCTATAAAGAAGCTTATAAAGAATAAAAAAAAATAAACTAAAACAGGTATGTTATGTTTTTATAAATCTTCTATACTATCTATAAAGAGATAACTTCTATAGACAACGACAAGGCTTATAGGGTAACCGAAAACACGAAACGCTTGCGCGATGTAACTGAACACTGCGCCATCTATTGGTTCATTTCTGAATTACGGTCCCGAAGCGAAGTGAGGGCGGGCCACTAGTGTTTTTTATAAATTCTTAACTAAAGTCAAAGTTAAATGGTATATTTGCTAATTAAGTGTACCTACAACATACAAATCTTAAGAGTACGGGGATCGGAGGCCAAGACACATGAGGTCGCTAAACCATCGAAGTAAGTAAGTATAGACACGTGGCAATACTATCTATAGACTATACTGTTCATTTTTCTTCTTTTATCGATAGTGGACTATGGATAGTCAACACTAATCTGAACACTGGCAAACAAACTAGAGTCAAATTCCAACCTTCGTGCTAAGACATAGGCGCTAACATTTTACCTACTGTTCATTAATCCTATTCATTGTTCTAAGGCGATGAATGACATACTATTGTGTTTTGCGTAAGTAAAGCTATGGCATAAAGGGCATGGAATGCCGAGCTATTTATGTTGAATATTAAACACTTCGGATGCGTTAATTATGTAGACTTACTTGGACAAACATAGTATTACTTAGAAGTTAGCTAGGCTTAAAATAATACCTATGAAATAATTATACTCTGTCAATAAAGTCCTGAAATTAATTCTTGAAGAACTATTACCTACGTTGTTCCTTAATAAGTATAATAACCAATTGGTAGAGCATGGTAGGTCCATTGGTCTATGACGTAAGTTGCAGTGGCGCCATCGATCAATATCACTTTCTTGATGCATTATATTTATAAGGTAGGTATAGTCCGAGGCAAGAAAGTGTAGTTATGACCTTGAGTGCGCAGAAACCAATTTTGATGGAAAGTCTTCTTTTTTACAAGTGCGTAAAATAACGGTCATCGCTATACTTTCGTGCCTCCAGCAATACTCGTATCAAAGTAAGAAATGGACAGCAATCAAATATAGGTACTGTAATTGCTCATGCGACTGTCTGTGACGGACCTATGTGAATGTAACCTTGCGTTTAGTTTGCAGTTTGTATATTTCATACATGAGATACCTAGCATTTAAAGGCAATCTATTGATACATAAATACCTCCTCAACGTTAATTTAAGATTTCATCAAAAAAACAGATATTTGAAGACTTAGTCTGTGCTATCTTAGGTTAATATTATGACCACTCTCCGTATGCGTCCATCCTTAAGGATAATCTCTATATCAAATCTAATAGCTGATGGAAGCGTAGATCGTGCCCTACGTAAACCCAACACTTACAATAGGTAGATTCCTACAACAATACATAATGAATCAGAAAGAAAGGCCAGAATTGGATGAAGAAATCTGAGGAGACTCTTTTCCAGATTCTAGAACATTCCACGATTTCTGGTTCTGTCGCCCCACGGTCGAAAAGTTGCGAATCCGTCAGGGTCGACGGCCACACACGGTTGAGTAACTTGTGCCGTTCATGTAGTTTCGTTTGGAAGTAATAAAGTTAACATAGTAGTTAAACATGAACGCGTGCCCGTGGTAACAAGTTTAATCAACAAGATTTATAGGTAAATTAGGGTATTTATAGGTAAATAAATAACAATTTTGCTAATTACAGCACAGCTATTAGCTATTTTGAATTTCGAATATGCCGTCGAGGTTAAAACAAAATGTAATATTTTCGACCCTACTGCATAATAATTAATTAATTCGTTTTAAATTCCGAAAAATGCCGAACAGCGTTTTTTTGGGAATATAACCTTCATTGGCAGCGATATTATGTTCACTACACTTCGTATATTTTTAGAGATCCCTAACTTCATAGCGCTTAGTAAGTTTCTCCGATATGCGACGGTGTTTCCAATCCTTATGTGAGAGGTAGCAAACGAGCAGACGGATCACCCGATAAGCGATTGCCGCCGAAATCATAACTTTTTAACCCCCTTTCCTCCCCAATGAGACCTCCGGTACTCTCACTCTATTTGCAAAACATATGCGCAGGCGCTTGCGCATATGTTCATATGGCTACTTCACGCCGGTCTTCTTTGTCGATAAGGCCCATTCATGCCGAAGCGTATCTCTCCCACGGTAAAAAACAATTGTTCTAGTAGCAAAAAGTAGATTATTACCTATCTACTTTTTGCTACGGCATTCAACTCGGCACAACCCGGTGGGCAGCGGTCAAGGCTCCTACTCAGTAGACCGATGATCGCTTACAATTTGTTATGTCACACCAATAAAATTAAACGTTTAACTGACAAATTTGTGTTTAGTAAGGTATCTTAGTTTACTAGCCGATGATCTTCAGATTCTTCTTCACGCTTCGTTTGAAGGAGAGTAGGACAGATAAAACGCATGGGATGCCAACGAGTTCCACTGTTTAATGGTGCGGCTGTGATATGAACTTGCTTGTGGTTGGATATAATAGAGTTCAGCTGCAGGAATTAGATCTAACAGTCCATAACATAATACTGTAACGATGGTAAACTCTTATGATACTGGTCGCCGTTTATGGCTGATTTTATAATGAGAATCTATCATGCATTGAAAAATAAACGCTCTCGGGAGCGCATTCCGAGCCAAGTGACTATACCGCGAGAAGCTAGAGTAAGGAGGGTCCAGACCTCACGTTATAGTAGGGCTTGGGAGGAAGTGTCCTCCCAGATTGTGTTAGTGACAATATTAACCTATTATTTTCAGAAAAGCAATAAAGGATACTTTAAAACAATACCGCCACCACCTCATTGTAACAATACTTATATGTAAGTCCTTATTTGATAAAAAAAACCAAGTCCATAAAACAAATAGTCATTATAAACTCATTATCTTTACAATTTTAATCGATTCCGGTAAGTTTCCTTCTGGTCGTCGTCCTCTTAATGAAATTCATTATCGTAAAGGCGATTGCATCTTTACATCACAGGCCATTAGAAAAAGTAATCAACTGCAGCAAGTACCCAAGTCGTCACAATTTTTCTTATTATTCCTAGAGGAGAGCTATTAGGGATTCTGTCTCCTGAGAATCTCGGAAATATGCCATAAATTGCGCGAGATATTAAATACGTGTTGGATGAAACGGCACTCTATAAGGAAGAGTGATAGTATGATGATAGTGACAGATTTATGAGATTTTCCGGTACTGCGATGAGTCAGTGGAAGGAAGGTACTTAGCTCAGACATTGTATTAGCGAGACCCATGTGAATACTTATGTTTCTATTTGCTATAACTTAGACAACTCATACAATCATATTATTAGCCGTGCCTCATTCATTACGCACCACTGCAGCACTGTTTTATTCCCGTGCTGTGAATCACTATAATACTTACTTATTTGCTATAAATATTGACTCGCACTGATGAAGACAGTACTCGAAACTTTTATCTATTTTTTGTTGTGTCAAATAGAGCGTAATCTTAATTGGTATATTAATACGACCACCAATCTTTGGAGTGTGAAACTGCGTAGTAACTACTAAGATATCGATTCTTTTGTTATAGGTTCATAGGGTTATTTATTATAGGGTGACCCACCGTCGCAGAATAATATAGAGGAGCCACCGTTGAGGACACAACCTGAAATAGACTTGTGACGTCACAGTATGCAGGTTTACCAAAATCGAACAATCATTTTTTATAAGTCGTTCTCCGTCTACTGCTGGTATGGAATACCAGCAGTAGACGGAGAAAGACTAGGTGTTTGTTAGGTGACGGAGCAAAAAAACTAGGTGTTCTTAATAGAGCGGGGCAGTATTTCACGCCAGCTCATCGACTTCAACTTTATAAGGCACAAGTTCGGCCCCACATGGAATACTGCTCCCATCTCTGGGCTGGAGCACCTCAGTACCAACTTCTTCCTTTTGACCGTATATAACGTAGGGCTGCTCGAATTGTCGCTGACCTGAGTCTCTCCAGTCAGCTTGATCCACTGGCTCTGCGGCGAGATATAGCTTCGCTATGTATTCTTTACCGCATCTATCATGGGGAATGCTCCGAGGAATTGTTTGATCTACTTCCTGCGGCTGAATTCTTACATCGAACCACACGCAGGCGGCTGTCATTCCATCCTCATCATCTTGATGGTTGGCGATCTAGCACTGTGCGTTTTTCGAGGAATTTTCTCCCGCGAACCTCAGTCTTGTGGACTAGTTTAGCTGCGGCAGTATTTCCTGACGGCTATGACTTAGGGACCTTCAAGAAACGAGCGTACTCCTTCTTAAAAGGCCGGCAACGCATCAGCGACGTCTCTGATCTCGCAGATGTTCATGGGCGGCGGTGATTACTTACCAGCAGGTGACCCGCTTGCTCGTTTGCCGCCTCTAGTATAAAAAATAAAAAAAAAAAAACCAGGTTGCCTTCATCTATGACATCAGTATTCTTAAGTTTAGCCATCATTGGCAGTACCTCGACGCTTCTCCAAGCCTATCAAGATTTCCAGTAGGTATGGGAAGGGGATACTTACTTACTACTGGGGTACCTAAGCTACTGGGGGTACTTGGATCCGAGCAGCTCAGGACCTGTTACTTATCGAAAAAGAAAGGAGGCCTATACTCAGCAGTGGGTCCTTGATGATGATGATGGGAAAGGGGGTGGGTGGGTGAGGTTGTCCACAACCTTTTTTGAGGTCTGAATCACTATAATACCTACTTACTTATTTGCTATAAATATTGACACGCACTGAAGACAGTACTCGAAACTTTTATCTATCTTTTGTTGTGTCAAATAGAGCGTAATCTTAATTGGTCTATTAATACGACCACCAATCTTTGGAGTGTGAAACTGCGTAGTAACTACTAAGATATCGATTCTTTTGTTATAGGTTCATAGGGTTATTTATTATAGGCAGCCTGGTATTGTATCCACACCAGCAGTAGTCGGAGAAAGACTTATAAAATGATTGTTCGATTTTGGTAAACCTGCATACTGTGACGTCACAAGTCTATTTCAGGTTGTGTCCTCAACGGTGGCTCCTCTATATTATTCTGCGACGGTAGGTAACACCACAAAATAATTACACACAGAAAGGAGGCTGCCCACTAAGAGCTAAAAACGTGTCATGTACTCACGCATGCGCACTAACGGGGAAATAAGCCTTTTCGACCACATTAATCCTAGCCTATGACATAAGATTGTCAAACTGTCGAGGTCTGTGGCAGAAGCCGCGCGCTTATGTACCTACTCATGCCGGGCAACAACCCTAGCATATGTCAACGAACTCTTCTAATTTCAAAATCAGGCTTAGTCTAACTTCTGTGTGTAATTATTTTGTGGTGTTACCCACCGTCGCAGAATAATATAGAGGAGCCACCGTTGATGACACAACCTGAAATAGACTTGTGACGTCACAGTATGCAAGTTTACCAAAATCGAACAATACTTAATTTTATAAGTCTCAATTCAATTCAATTCAATATGTTTATTGCTTCTTCATATGTTGTACAAAGACCTTAGTTTAAGTATTTTAAGTTACATATGGACCCTGTCGGGCACTGCAAACATTTTGGAGAGAGTAGGACTTATAGACTCACATTGTGTGTATTGGTCTTTCTCCGTCTACTGCTGGTATGGAATACCAGGCTGCCTTCATCATGAACGACACCTTATGTTTTACCCAGCGTGGAATGATGACTGGCAGAATGGATGAGTCAAAGATCAAAATTAAGAAGTCGAAACATTTGCGCGATGTCATCGATGACTAACGCCATCTATTGGTAAAGGTCTAAAGTTCCGTAGTGAGGGCGGGCCGTAAGCTAAAAATAAAGTTGGGACAGGCCTCGAAACAAAAGCACTTAGGTCAGCATAACTCGTCCTCGATGCGTCAGAATTGCATTATCGAACAAATACCGACTTATTAACTTACTTATATCGTAACTCCGTAATATACTACCGCTGACAAGACCAATTCACCCGACCACGTTTTAGTCTGTGTTGCTAACTTAGCACATTTAGGTGCCGGAACTAGCACTATTTTCATAAGTCTAAATCAAATTTTAAACCATCTACCTTGCTAAGGTGCAAGGTCTGTTTCAATCATTGATTATGATGACGTAATCAAACACCTCTACGCTAGCTATTTACACAGTGAATATGAGTGAATATTTACATCCTTTTAATCTTCTTTTCCTTTCCTTTCAACATTACCTATTTTCGGGAGTTAGAAAACTAACTCCCGAAAATAGGTATAGGTAAATTTTGACTGTAATTATCAAAAGATAATTACAGTCAAAATTTTTCCCAACAGATGGCATTGGCTGTCGAGTACCTACATCACGCTAGTGTTTTTTTTTTTTTTCGGGTTAGGTTGTACATTAAGTTGTAAGTTTGGTTGTAAGTAGAAGTTATCTCTTCCAAATAGTATGGAGATGTAAATTAGATAAGAGCACTTTTGAAAATTCTTATCAATCTAGCACCTGTTAACATGGCACCCAGTTTCAATTGGTGGATCGTGTTGGCATCACTGCTTGGTTGACTCACCGCTGCCGACCTTGAGCCTCCGGTCACTCGCTTCGGCCCACTTAAGGAGAAGTCAGTGCGCAGTTTCTTTGTCTGTCTGTCTCGCTATCAACGAAATGCCACTGCAATTGGGCAATTAATTACACGCACTAGAAATTAATTTAAACTTTTCGTTATGTTGCCTCTTTGCTTGTTTTGCTAAACTTTGCCTGCTCATTGTTTAAGTGGATGATTTTTTTTTATAGTATAGGAAGGCAAACGAGCAAGCGGGTCACCTGATGGTAAGTGAACACCACCGCCAATGGACATCAGGTACACCAGAAGGAGTGCGGATGCGTTGCCGGCCCTTTAGGAAGGTAGGTATAGGCTCGTTTCTTGAAGAATTTCAATATGAAGTTGTAAGTATATATCTAGAGATTATATCGATGGCAAAATATCATAAAATAATTCAATACCAAGGACTTGTATTTAATATTGAAACCAACTTGTAAAGTAGCCTTAAGTATGATGATTTAGCGTTTCAAATTCTTCAAAAACGTGCTAATGATTACAAACCGACCGAATGCCGAATTCATTCCACCATGTTTGATGACGTGATTACCACCTGACATCTTTTATCTGAAGTTTGATGGATTTAGGCAACACAAAACCCTTAAAACTTATCACCAATATTAGCATGAGTAATCTCTCTAGATATTGATCAAATAGATAGATAATGTGAATGGAACGTACAGTTTTATAGCTCGAAGTGCTATAGATAAGTGCTTAGCTGCCCCGAGACGCCCCGTTGGTCCCGTGATCTCGAGGTCCCGGGTTCGATTCCCGGGTCGAGCAAAAGTATGTTTCGAATTTTTCGAACATAGCTCGGGTTTGTGATCACCAATCCTCATTAGAAAAGCGTGGTGATTACCTAAGTCTAACCCCATCATAGTAGCGAAGACTAGATTTCTATGATGGAGGCCTTTACCCTGCAGTGGGACAGTATAGGCTGATACTTTACTACTTATTTGCTTCGATAACCTGGTCTCAAACTAGGGCATTCCCTGTACTATAAGTACCAGGTGACGATAATTAACTGGGGGCGTCAACCCAGAACACCTATAACCACAGAATATTGTGAATCTTATTCGTGAGGAATAAGAATCAAAGATGCGCATCAATGTTTGTGGACAGAGCTAATGAACTCAATGCGCAGACCTTACGTCAACCGCATACAGGAAGGAACTGCGCACGCGCGTGTTTTGTTTGCCTGCGCCGGAGTAACGTTTATCCTCGTGTTCTGTAGCGCTACCATGAGTTGACATCTAAAACTGACATAACGTAAACTATTGCTCTGTCTCTTTCAAATGCATCACAATGAAAGAGACAAAGCGATAGTTTTCGATAGCGAGGATAGTATTTCAAACTCATGGTACTGATGACCTGGCGATTGCCATCGCGGTTGGTGGTCCGATAACTCTTCCGTTATTACTCTTGAAGCTAAATAAATGCGATATGTGCGATAAAATCTGAATCTAGAGATTATGATCGATCGTTCTCCATGATAATGTCACTGAATGGCTGAGTTCTAGGACTTTTTGAAATGATCGCAATTCTAAGGGTGACCCCACACGCGTCCTTAAAGTGTTGGCGTCTTGCCAGCTCCCCATACTAGCGTTTTCGGTTGTTGTGTCTAAGCGGCACCCGAAAACGCTAAAGCTAAAACGGCCCTAAAATCAATGACAATATCGGACCAGCCGTTCACTCTTAGAATTGCGATCATTTGAAAAAGTTCTTAGAACTCCGTCATTCATTGACATTATCATGGAGAACGATCGATGATAATCTATAAGTTCAGATTCCTGAAAGCGGTTGGAAGTTACGTTTTAAGCTGTCAAGATGTGGAACTCACGAATGTGATCTCTGCAGGGGGTCCGGTGACGTCCGCGATGCCGACGCCCACGCGCAGCGCGCCGGCTGCGCACGCGCACGCGAGCACGCACGCCGCTGACAACAGCATGCTTGCGCCTGGAACAAGTCGAGATACAATATATTTATTATTTCAAGTAACTGAGACTCATTTGATTGGTAGTACTTACAAACTGTGTTAGAAATATGAGCATTTCTACGAAGGTCTGCATTTACCTTCGTAGAAATACTCAATGTCCTGATTTGAAATTTGATTTTTTAAGTAAGTAAGTATGTACTGTAACGATGGTAAACTCCATTGATACTGGCCGCCGTTTAAGGCTGTTTTTATAAAGAGAATCTGTCATGCATTGAAAAATAAACAGATTCACTCTCGGGAGCACACTTCGAATGTGACTGCAGAATAACGAGGATAGAGTAAGAGGGTCCAGACCTGTCAAGTTATTCGAGGGTTTGGAGGATATGTCCTCTTAAATGCAGTGCTAACTAATTGATTATTTCCTCGGAAACAATAAAGATATATTTAAAGCTAAATTGCCTCCACCTTATTGCAGTACCTACCTCTAAGACTAGTTTAAATAATACAAATTAATTGACTTTTTTAAATAACAAAAAATAAAGTTATTTTTTTAAGAAGAAGATCTTGGTCGCCTTCAAAGGCCGGATTGGCAAGAGGTGACTGAGAATAGAGCGGTGTGGCGAATGCCAGTGTCGGAGGCCATGAGCAAGAGCTAGTAAGTAAGTATGGACTGTAACGATGGTAAACTCCATTGATACTGGCCGCCGTTTAAGGCTGTTTTTATAAAGAGAATCTGTCATGCATTGAAAAATAAACAGATTCACTCTCGGGAGCGCACTTCGAATGTGACTGCAGAATAACGAGGATAGAGTAAGGGGTCCAGACCTCCCAAGTTATCCGAGGGTTTGGAGGATATGTCCTCTTAAATGCAGTGCTAACTAATTGATTATTTCCTAGGAAACAATAAGATATATTTAAAGCTATATTGCCTCCACCTTATGGCAGTACCTACCTCTAAGACTAGTTTAAATAATACAAATTAATTGACTTTTTTAAATAACAAAAAATAAAGTTATTTTTTTAAGAAGAAGATCTTGGTCGCCTTCAAAGGCCGGATTGGCAAGAGGTGGCTGAGAATAGAGCGGAGTGGCGAATTCTCGTGTCGGAGGCCAAGAGCTAGTAAGTAAGTACCTATGTCCATGTGCGCCATGTGCTTTAAATAACGAAACAATCCATTAAGCAAATATTTGGATAACAATCGAACTTCTTGCGCGCGCGCACCGGAGAGTGCGCTTTGTTATCGATAAGACAATGGATCGATAGTACGGAGATAGAAGTTATTGTAAACATTACAATCAGCCGCGAGAGAGTTCATGGGACTATGTTTTGTTTGATAACTATTGTTTTGAGATTGGCGTAGATCGACGACCTGTGCGTGGCAATAAACTCACTACTATTCAGCCATTCTCATCATTTCAATAGACGTCCACTGCTGGACATAGGCCTCCCCCAATGTTCTCCACACGGATCGGTCCTGTACCACCCGTAAAGGATTCCCGCGATATTTACCAAATCGTCGGTCCACCTTATGGAGGCCCTGCCACGGCTGCGACTCCCTGTACGCCTCCACTTAAGGACCTTTACGCCCGGCAACGTCCATCTGTTCTCAACGCAAAACTGACAGATGTCAATGTCAAAATGTATAGAAACTTGACATTTGCATATGTCAATTTACTCCACATGATTAAAAATCAGAGTACCTATACATTTGAATTCAAACCCGTCATAATCAGCTGCTCGCATTCAACTCGCGCACACGCTGACATTGCCTGCCCCTTCCGTCCGACGTGCGCAGTGTCAGAATAAGAAATACTGGACGACTAGCCTTTATTTGTGTACGGAAACTAGACACTATGAGGTTGAATTCTTTCATGTAGAAGCAGTGACTCTTGACAGGAAAATGAAGGATGTGAACTTGGATTTATAATATTAAAATGATTATTGATCCCACAGCTGGCCAAAGGCTTCCCCTGGTTTTCCACTGGCGCCTATTCGCTGCCGTTATTTCCCTCCCAGTCCCGGGAGAGGTTTTATTTAACCTACCTATTTTTTTGGTTTTGTCATCTTATTAATTTTTCTCCATCAACTCTTTAAGCTCACCAAGCTGGTTCCGATTCTTGATGCTGACCTTGGTCAATACGTCATTCATAAAACCGGTTATGCCTAATTATGTACTAAATCCTCGTAAGTAGGTAATTTAATATATAGCAAATATTAAATCATATTCGTGACCTTACTAAGCCTTCGACGACGCTATTTCCCGTTCCTGACATTTTTTATGTGATAGGTGGCAAACGAGCAGATTGATCACCTTATGGCAAGCGATTGCCGCCGCCCATAAACACCGGAAACACCAGTAGAGTCACAAGTGCGCTGCCCACGGACGTATATATAGCTTTGACAAGGGGGGTGTCCCACATTGCAAAACAATTACGAAACCTGCTAAAGATGATGATCAAATTCTTCAAAGATAATAGATTCCATTTTACAGTTTGCGAAATATCCTCAATTAGTTTCATCTTAATTATGATGGTTAATAAATCCCTATTGTTCTGAAAACCTTGCGACAGTGAAGATGCAAGATTAATGCATAAAACCGCAATTAATACATACAGGGTGTACCTGTGAGCATTTACACCCCTTTAACTATGGTGTTCTACCAAACATTTTGAGCAACATTTTGTTCAACGCCTTTTAGAAATTCATCGAAAATGTTTTCGACTCCCCATACAAAATAACCATAATTTTCTTATGCGATTTTCCAAAAACCCAATGGGGATGCCACACTCTATGACGTAAGCGGCAGTGGCGCCATCAAGTAATTTCATGTCTTTTTAATGCATTAAATAAGTCTAGAGGCGACACACATTAACTGTGGGAGAGCCACGCTTCGGCATGAATGGGCCGGCTCGACCGGAGTGATACCACTGCCTCACAGAAAACCGGCGTGAAGCAGCCGGTGTGCTGTGTTTCGCTGAGTGAGTGAGGGTCCCGGAGGCCCACCCGGGGGGAAGGGGATAAAAGGTTGGCAGCGCACTTGTAACTCCACTGGTGTAGCAAGTGTCCATGAGCGGCGGCAATTGCTTACCATCAGGTGATACGCCTGCCCGTCTGCTACCTATCACATAAAAAAACACATGTTCTTCATTTAAAAATCTTTTCCTTTACTCGTATTATCGGCCGATATTTTTCGAAAAGACATTTTCATCTGACATTTTCGCAATAATATCATCTGGAGCAATTCTCATTGTACCTCTTGTAATGCCACTAATTTTATGCATAGCTACCTTCGTCCTTGCTTGGTAGACTAGGCAAGTATTTGTAATGCCCACGATGGCACTCCAGCGGACACTCGATGTCTCTTGAGACTTGACATCACTGTTTAAGTTGGCTCTATAATGTTATTTTTCTTAGGCAGGGAGGCAAACGAGCAAGCGGGTCATCTGATGATAATTATCACTGCCGCCCATGGACATCAGTTACACCAGGAGTGCAGATGCGTTGCCGACGTTTTCGAAAGGTCATCATCATCATCATCATTTCAGCCAATAGACGTCCACTGCTGCACATAGGCCTCCCCCAAAGTTCTCCACACAGATCGGTCCTGTGCCACCCGCCAATGGACTCGCCCAAAAGGTGTAGGTAGGTGTAGGTTTCGAAAGGTGTAGGCTCGTTTATCGCTTACCATCAGGTCCGTCTGCTCAACTGCCCCCTTTATCATAAAAAAAACAGAGTGTTCAATGTCGTACCGGTTCAGAAACACCACGGGAAGCTGATTCCACAATTAGGAGATGCGTGGCAGAAAAAGAAAAGTAAATCGACCGGTGATGTGCCGCCATCCGTCCAAATGGAAAGGATGGAATTCTAGTTATCCTAGTTTATGGCATGTAGTAGGTACGGTTTTAATGAAGATTTACTTAGTTGCCTTTAACTACATCTTCTACCATATATTGCCAATTGTTTAACAAGTCGTAGAACAAAAATGTTGTTCAAAACGGTCGGTATAGTCCGAGGCAAGAAAGTGTAGTTATGACCTTGAGTGCGCAGAAACCAATTTTGATAGAAAGTCTTCTTTTTTACAAGTGCGCAAAATAACGGTCATGCTATACTTTCGTGCCGCCAGCTATAGAAGACGTGGGGTAAAGGGTTGTCAATGTTCACAGAAATACCTTCCCTGTTTTGATCGTTAGTTAAAAGAGTGAGTTAGTAGTATTTATTAACTTTAGGGCCTCTTTCACCACCTCTGAGTAAAGTGTCAAATAATTTACTTGTCAATTAAAGTGGGTTCGGAGAAAATTGGCCCCTGGTCCGCGGCCTAGTTTAAGGGCCTCGTTCACCACCTCTAAGTAAAGTGTCAAGTAATTTACTTGTTACATTAAAGTGGGTTCGGTGAAAATTGGCTCCTGGTATTTGTATTGAAAAAAATATTTAAATTAGGCCGCGGACCAGGGACCAATTTTCTCCGAACCCACTTAAATTGAAGATTAAATTACTTGACACTTTACTCAGAGGTGGTCAACGAGGCCCTAAGTAGTAAAGCGAGGTTGCGGCGAAAGCGGAACGCCGATAGAAACGTTGTAGATAGTTACTTTTGTTTTCGTTTGTAAACAAAGAAAGACTTTCTCGGTGTAACATTGAACCTTATTGGTGATTTGTATGTTGGAAAGAAGATTTAATTTTTATTAGACTTTAGGTCTTGGTACACGGTAGTGTCGGACGACCTCAGGCCAGATGGAGTGACGATCTGCGCAAGAGGGCTGCAGCTGGATGCGAGTAGTCGAAGATCGGTCAAAGTGGCGAGCATTTGGAGAGGCCTATGTCCAGCAGTGGACTGCAACAGGCTGATGATGAGACTTTAGACAATCGCACCTGATGGAAAGTATAGTATTTAGGACACAACAGACATCAGTACAATACCCACTAATTCTCATTGGATAGAATTGCAATGTAAGAAGTTGATGAATAAGTAACTTACTAGTTAACACATACCTAACCGTAAGAATTAATGATTAATGATCGTAAAACTTCCCGCTTACCAGATTTCGGTAGCTGCCCAAACATGGCAAAGATTGCAAATGAAAAGACTTAACTTCGTCATCATTGCAGCAATTTTTAATGTCATAGGTGGCAGACGAGCAGACGGATCACCTGATGATAAGCGATTGCCGCCACCCACAGACACCGATACCAGCAGAATCACAAGTGCGCTGCCAATCTTAAACCCCTCTCCAGTACCCTCACTCACTCGACGAAACTCGCAGCTGGTGTTCATTCACGGACTTCTGTGAGGCCGTGGTATCACTCCGGTCGAACCGGCCCATTCATGCCGAAACGTAGCCCACGGTTAAAATGAGACCTTTTAGAGATGTCAATCAAATGATCTAACCGCGTAGCAACGGTTAGCTCAAGTGGCAAAAGGGCACAAAAAAAAACCCCCTTTGTATTAGCCATGTGCGCAGCTGTAATGTCACATTGCGTGATGCTGTATAAAACATCTGCTCCGGATGTACAATAAATAATTATGTAACATACTAGTGGCCCGCCCTCACTTCGCTTCGGGACCGTAATTCAGAAATGAACCAATAGATGGCGCTGTGTGCAATTACATCGCGCAAGCGTTTCGTGTTTTCGGTTTACCTATAAGCCTTGTCGTTGTCTATAGAAGTTATCTCTTTATAAATAGTATAGAAGATAAGTAGCTCGTTTTGTGATCAATCCGCATTAGGCAAGCGTACTGAAGCCTAACCCCATCATACTTAGTAGCGAATACTTCATTACTATGTTGGAAGCATTTGCCCTGCTGGGGAACTCTCCCACATTTACATTCCTTTAACCACGTGTTCTATCAACCAATCTGAACAACATTTCTGAACTGAATTTTCAAAAGGTATGGAACAAATGTTTTTCAGAATTCACAGATATATCCTGTATACTTTACTAAGCAAAATAATATCAATAACAGAACATCGTTAGTTAGATGCACCGGGTTTCACAATGCGCACGCGCACTTTCATCACTGGCGTATACTATCGCAACAGTAGCGGTACTGTAGTCAGCATTAGGTTTCATATCGATAAAAATAAGTATCAAAATTTTTTCAAATAAGGTTGTAAGTATCAAAATTTTTTCAAATAAGGTTGTAAGTATCAAAATTTTTTTTTCAAGTCCTTGGCCTTTGTGTAAGATAGGGCACAGGTCACTTCGGTACCACAATATTATAATATGGTTTACGCGGAATATGACATAATATGAGGTTAAAGTCACAAGGTAAGGAACCAGTTTTGACATTGGCCGAGTTGCGCAAGATCCATTTTAGAAGACGAACTGTCCGAAATATTTACAAAATATCCATGCATGGGCGTGCATATTCATTATACCCATAGTTATCGGTTATAATTTATTGCGCATAGTGCAGCAATGGGGTAAATATGTAACTACTTACCTACCACAGTGATGATGAAGAATAAACAGGTTCGGTATAGTAAGCATTGTGTAGCATCAGTAATGTAGAATTTTCATACCTAACCTAAGTAGGTATGATGGATATTATATTAATCTACCGAAGATAAAGTGCAGCATAACAAGTTAGATATTGATACTAAAAAGTTTCGTAGTAAATTTACTATCACATAAAAACGTACGTAACGCACTTAAAAAAATATTTATTTTGCTTTTTATTAGGTCTGTCAATTCTAGAAAAATAAACTTTAAAAAGGTTAATTATAATTTACCATCTTTTCCCATGACGCTGGTTTGAAATCGTCGAAAAAATTTACGCCGCAGCCATTTAAAAATAAATCATTAATTTACTTTTCACTACTGTCAAATCTGTGAAAATAACTTGCCAGTGTGTGTTAAATAAAGTTTACATAAAAAAAAATATTTCAATAAAGAGATCATTAATCATTTTATTATCTCTATCTGGCTTTGGATTATTAAGTAGGTACTTAGTTTTGTTGTAAAGTAACAAAAAAAACATGTAAACGCTAATTAAATACGTAGTAATTTTGTTAGCTGCGTTTATGTGATAAGATATCTATACATTTAGTACTGATATACCTGGGACAAAGGAATAGAATAGATATGAGTTTTTATGTTGCCAAAACAAAATCAGTCAACAGGATTACATACATACTTAAATGTTTTAACCTACTTAAGCGTTATCGTGACGTACCAATAATATGCCTACGTGTCAAATTGGTACGGAGAATAAATATGCAATAGTATAGGTACTTACCTATATACAACTAAGTATGTAGGCTCCTCTACTGGTGTTGCCGGCGTTTAGTCTGCTCGTCTGCTAAGTAAGATGTCATAAAAAAACTGGGAACTACGATTAAGATGAGTTGGTACGTCTAATTGGTAGTTTCCTATAAAGAAACTAAATAGTGGACTTAAGTACACCAGGCGACGACAGGACAAGCCTTGTGTTAACAACAATAGGTGTTCATAGCTATTGTTTTCAATTTGCTGATTATTTGATAAATTTTACACCATAATTGGTTATTATAATAGGTCAAGGCGCGTAGCGTAACTAATAGTGGATTGAAACGGGAACCTAAGTATTAGTCATTGCTTATTTGTTTTTACAATGGAATTGAATAGAATAATAACTTATTTCGTAAACGCATACTTATCTCGGACAATAGAAATAAAAGATTTATACAAAATAAAATAGTTTTGTACTAACTTTCTGTGATATGGTTCAATGGTGTAATTTTAAAGCGTTGGCGAGCTACCTATACCTACTATTTATAAACAGGTAAAATTCTACAAGCAACGACAAGGCTTACAGGCAAACTGAAAAGGCGAAATGCTTGCGCGATGCATCTGACAGCCAGCGCCATCTATTGGCACGTTTTGGAACTAAGACAATTCAGTAAAATAGGACCCGGGTTTCCGAAAGCAGTCCCGAACGAAACGAAGTGAGGGCGGGTCACGTTGATTAGTGAATCAACGATAAAATTATAGCTTTTTAATAAAAGTAAACTGCTTAGAAGTCAGAAGGACATACTTATTCAGGATATATTTAGGTAGTAGTTCGCAATTGCCCGTTAAACAATACCAGTTAGACCGGTGCGTATGCGCCGTCAGATGAGCTGTGGCGGTAACGCTTACAGCAACACGCGTTGTTACAAATTACATGTTAGGAACTAGTAAAATAGCGTAGCCTATGAAGGATGACGAAATCCTTAGAGATGATCTGCGCACGCGCCTATTAGAGCGCGACAACGATGTTTTGGACATAAAATGACATAACAGACTGGTGGCTTATAATGAAACCATCCAGCCTCCATCCTTAAGATCCCACCTCAACCTCAGTGCAGACAACACTCAGAAACGATGACATTGCACATCATAACCACCATAACACTGTTGGTGAATGCTGTGTATTACTGTGCTGTCTATTTTATTTATTTTTGGATCAATAAAGAAGAAATATAAAAAAACAAGGCATTCTTTTTCATTTATTATCCAATTCCCTTCCCTTGGGAATTGGATAGGTATAGCTGGAGGCACGAAAGTATAGCGATGACCGTTATTTCGCGCACTTATAAAAAAGAAGACTTTCTATCAAAATTGGTTTCTGCGCACTCAAGGTCATAACTACACTTTCTTGCCTCGGACTATACCTAGTCCCTTGTATTATTGCCACTCGAAACAAAACAGTTCTAACGAACCTTACCTATGGATAGGACCCATCTAGCTTAATATTTATGTATAGATAGGCAATATTACCCCATCGACCATACAATATCGAACGCTACCCCTAAGCTCTATTGCCTCTCGTCACATAAAACGTAAGTGTGTTACTACGAGTAGGTGTATTTGCACATAAGAACGTAAACGTTATTCAATCCGAATTAATTATGTAATTAATAAAAATAAGTAACCTTACTTATTTATTTACTACAATCCGTTTTTCCTCAACTTACATTGAACCAAAATAATTTGACATAAAGTTGAGAATCGATTGAAGTTTGACGGATTTGTTTACATTGATATGTAGTTGTGGGTACAATATTTTAACAGTAGTAGAAAAAACTAAACATTAAAGACTCCATGATTAGTTTGTTGGCACTAATGTGATGCCTGAACAAAGCAACTGGACGTGACAAAGCATTTAATGAACGCTTAATGAATTAAAGTCTTATCTGCTATTAAGAAAAATAACCCCTACTTATATTTTGTAAGACCCTTTGATAAACTTTTAGGAGCTTAAAATATTGAAGGACGATTAGATTTGGTCCAAAGGACAAAAAAAACACAAAAAAAAAACCGACCCCATCTGCAAAATTGATGTCTAAATCCAGTTTCCGAAATATTTCATCGAATGTGATTTTTTATTCAACAAAGTATCTAAGTAAAAGCTAGGCTGTAATGAATAGTAAGTAGGTATTGTTATTATCACACAAACACCCTTATTACAGGACGTAGTTTAAAGTTAGTTATTGGTTTAAAATAGATGCTGCCACTTTTATTTTAGAGTTGAATTTTTTAAAAAGTGACAGCATAATTTCGAACCATGACTAACTTAATCCACGTTTGGATGATAAGGGGGAAGTCATCAAAATGACCTAAATACCACATAAATATGCATAAATAGCTTACGTACTTTCCCCTATGCGAACATTAGTAGATACCTACCTACCGATTACGAGATATTTATTTATACGTAGCCATATTAATCCTTTCTCTTACTGGGATAAACTCATTGTATTGCTTACTCTAGTTATAAAAAAGTAATACCTGAAAATCGACCAACCAGAAACTAAAAGTTCATCAAACTTCGCACTTAAAACTTTTCACTCACATTTTACCGCCAAAATATCAATTTTGCGTTCCAATTTACGCGCTTTCATAAAAATGTTCCTTTGACACAAACCTCTTCCCGTAAGGTCAATTCAATCAAACGATTTACGCGCGAAAATGAGAGACGGAGCGATACGTGCGTGCTTCGCCAGCATTCGAATCAAACTAAACAACTAGGTACGTTCATTCAGAAAGTGTGATGCAGAATTTGTATCAGTCACTGGTCCAAAGTGCTCCACCGATATTACGCGGCTGCAGTAAAAGTGTTACTGTTGGAACTCCAATCAAAGAAAGGATGACTCTGTAAATAGTCAGGATAACTCCTTTGTTGACAAAACACTTTTGGTCCGGTCCGGTCTTTGTGCTGGACAATATTCTAATCCCTTACGATTTAATATTTGTATGATTTCATGTTGATGGCCATAAATAAATTTAACAGGATTCAGGACCCATCTAAGTAAACGTTTTACTTTATGACTGTTTGAAAATCTGCTTTAAAAAATCGAACGTTATAATAAATAACACAGGTATTATATGGTTAAATTAATTTTATTTAATACTTTACTCTCAAGAAAGGTCAAACTAGCCCAAACACGAAAAGATTGCGTGTAGGTACACACCAGTAGCAAGGAAACAATGGCTGGCACCTTAAAGGAGTGGCACGATCGAAAAGAGTCCTGAGTCCTAACTCAGTAGGTAGTAGGTGAATGTGGCCTGATATTATGACGATGATGATGCTATATCATAATAAATAGGTAACTTGAATTTGCGTTTATTGCTTACAATACAAGTGATAAGTAGGTAGTACACATACTTACCTAGTATGTTGGTTAAAGTAAAACTTTATCTGCCACATATTTTTAATTTAATACACAGAAGGAAAGATGAGTATCTACTCGTAAAACACTTTACCCTAGATTGACAATAGATTAACGATAAACTGAGATAGGTACGTCAATGGGAACTCGGGGGAAGTACCCAGCGGCCAGCAGCAGTGGACAAGGTATAGGGGAACCTGTTGTACCTTGACACCCTTTGTACCTAGAGCCCCCTACGTTTTTGAAATGTTTGCGCTCTTTTTTATGTCTCTTTATCTATGATATAGTGAACTTTCACAAGACTAATCAACATGAAATTAGTTGCAGGCGGCCATTGTATCGAGTTTTGCATGGCAGATCACTTTAACGTTTTCGCGGCAAAAAAGAAATTGAATACTAGCGGCCGCCCGCGACTTCGTCCGCGTGGAAAAGTAACTTTTACCCCCCTTTTAACCCCTTAGAACCCCCTTAATATTATTATGTTGATAGCCTATAGCCTTCCTCGATAATGGACTATCCAACAAAAAAGAATTATTCAAATCGCACCAGTAGTTTCGGAGATTAGCGCGTTCAACAAACAAACAAACAAACAAACAAACTCTTCAGCTTTATTATATTAGTATAGATTTTTCATTTCTTTCATTACTTCTGTTATTTCCTTCATTTTTTTTAAAACCATTTGATTGAAACAAGTACTTTATCTAAGTTTATAATGTAGTATGCTTATTTAAGTTCGTTAACCCCCAAATTTATATGTGCGAATAAACATGAAAGGGTAGGGGTGTTGTACCTTGACCATAGGAAAACAGTTGTACCTTGATCATAGGTTAAGGTACAAATGTACTATGTAAATTCTGTTTAGGAACGCACATATTTATAATTTTGTTGTTTTTTGTACAGGTAAAATGTCTCGTAGCAAAAACAACATCAACGAACCCTGTTCCAAAAACAGCACTTTCTAGTGCTATTAAATTAGTTAAAGAAAAAAAATTATTATTAAGAGGGGCTGCCAAAATTTTAACTTGTCAAGATGTACTTTAAAGAGGCATTATGTACTTTAAAGTTTTTTAAAGACATGTTGAATCTGAAAATAATAAAAATATTTGCTATTTGTGGAGAAATATGGATTTTTTTTATGAGTTCTAGCTATGACAAAGGTACAACATAAGCGGATCAAGGTACATCACCACTGTTGTACCTTGATCCACATTCCATTTTTTTTTAGATTATGTAAAACCTATAAAAACGATGATCTATGTTTGTAATAATTATATTATGATCCACATTAGTTCTTCTAACAGCTAAAATTGTTTTGATTGCTATAGTTACAACCGTTTATTTTTTAAAAATCGTTGAATGAAAAAGTGACCGAGGTACAACAGGTTCCCTTACATATAACAGGCTAGGTAAAAAAAACTGTAATATATATTTTTTAATATCACTAGTGCATCCTAAAATGAAGAACATAAATTGGGCTAAAGAAAATCGATACTACGGAAAAAGTTTTGAAATCACCGCGTATTGAAAACATAAGGAAAACATACAAACTAGGGTAACCGAGACAGTGATTGCCCAGTGTACAGTGAATGCCCGAATTAAGGTTAACATACATTTTAACTTATTTTCAAAGGTGTAGTTTTACATTAAATCCATTAAATAACACTAAGATACTGTTTACTAGAGTTCTAAATAAGACATTTGGCAAAATTTTCAGTAAATAATATTGTAATAGCAGTTTTTAGGCAGCGGGTGATCGTCACTTCAATAAATGCGAATTCCTTACAGAATTTGTTAAGGATACATTTGCGGTTTTGAAGTTTGTATCACTTGTATTTTCTTTTTTGACCGTGAAGCACAACGACGTGTTAGTTAAAGCTTCAATGTTTCATTGAAGCAGTTATCGTAGCGTAATTTTAATCATTAAGTATTTTATGGGGGGGGCAATCACTGTACCTAAATTAGAAGAAATTCAGTGATTGCCATACCAGAATACAGTTATTGCCATTGGCATGAGACAGTGATTGCCCGGGTAGGTATTTACTAAATCATGTGAAGGATTATAATAGTCTAACCGAATATTTTCTTTTTATCCTGTATCTTTCTATATGTATCTATATGTCTGGTACTTACTTTAAGGAGTTATATAAATACAGCTTTTTACAAAAGGTTGACCTAAAATAGGGGAAAATTTTATCTGCTACCGTAAATCTAGGTGGAAAAGTAAGTGGTAAGGTATTTTACCGTGGGAGAGCCACGTTTCAGAATTAATAAGCCGGCTTAAACGGAGTGATTCTATGATCACAGAAAATTAAGTCAAGCGGCGATAACGCGTGAGCGTACCGGAGGCTCAATGAAGGAGTTAAAATGTCGGCAGCGCATTTGTGATTCCACTTATTGTTGCGAGTGTCTATGAACGGTTGAAATCGCTTACCATCAGGTGATCGTATGCTTAAGTGCCAGTGGCACATATAAAATGGAATTATCAAGTTATGGTTGCAGTTAGTAATAATTAGAAAAAATATCGAATTTTAACTGTGGGAGAGCCACAATTCGGCATGAATGGGCCGGATTGGAGTGATACCACTGCTCTGCTTCACAGAAAACCGGCGTGAAGCAGCCCCTCTGCTGTGTTTCGCCGAGTGAGTGAGGGTAACTGAGGCCATCCGGAGGGAAGGGGATAAAAGGTTGGCAGCGCACTTGTGACTTTACTTTATTTTCCAAACTTGCATAGAAATACCTTGAATTTGTTTTATTGTTTAATGCTTCTAAGGTTTAATGTGATTGTGCTTGCTGAGTCCACGGATTTTTTTCAATTTGTAGTTTTTTTTACTTCCGTGTTCGCAGGTCCTTTTTGCCTTTGAGTATATAGCCACTGGAGATGCCATACCGGGCGTTTCCCCTCCGGCAAAGTACATTGGTCAACTTTCGGAACTGGTCAACTAAGTTATACAAAACTACTTGGATGTCGCTACATCGCCATTTTGCATCGCTCCGTGTCGCGTGACGTTTCTCTTAAAAATGGTGAATTGTGCAGTATTTTCATGTAAAAGGCGATCTGACAGCTAAAATTCGCAACAAGATCGCGTTTCCTATCATAAGTAATGACTTTTATTAATTATTAAATGTGTATTAAACTAGAAAATCTATTTTAATAAAAAACCGTTACGATACGTAACGACAGAAAATTTAATAATGATATCGTGGTATCGGTCCTAGTGATGGGACCAATTAAAATCAACTCGACATTTGAATGAATCATTCACTCACTGCAGTTAGTTTCAAAATCCGTTCTTTTCATTATAGTTTGAATAAAATAGTATAGACGTATATTATAATATTAAAACATTGTAAAGTGAATTAGAGAAATTACTGTCCTTTCTTCTGGTCATACGATGTTGGAATTTATTCTAAAAATAAAAAGAATTGGTGGCTATAAAATATTTCGAGGTAAAAGGAATAAAATATGTGGTCCGGGAGTATCATGCATGATAACGGAGTAGATAGTAAACCATAATTGGAGCTTCGCTAATTTTAATATAGAAAAGTATACGAATGTTCGTTTAATCCAATATTTCAAAAAAATTAGACCCCCAGAATATATTCGACACGTGTACAATAAACTTATTCATTTTGAAAATCAATATAAATGCGTAATAAGGATTTTTGTAATATTTCAATAAATCATTCTAATTAAAAATATATTGTTCATTTACTCTCCCTTTGTTTGTCCAAATGTTTAACCCCAACTAGCGCACATTTGTAATTTTTTACGTTTTAGTATGTATTGCACAACTTCACCATTTTTTTAGGGTTCCGTAGTCTACTCGTCATGTCTGGCCGTCTGTCTGTCTGTCTGTCCTGGCTCGTTCTCCGCCGTTTCTGCACCGATTGCCACTGAAAATTGGTTTAAAGAGATGTATACTGATAATCCAAAAATTGGTTTTAAACATTATTGAAAAATAATTATTTTTCACCCCCCTTTCCATACAGCGAAAAGTAATTCGAAAAATAAATTCGACTACCCCCATCGTCTGGGTCGGTATCGTTAAAAAGGTATCTTTAAATACAACAAAATTGCATTGACATAATGTGGATCAAACCCCCAGTTTCGAGATATATTAATACAAAGTTAAAATTAGAGCTTCCTCTCCCCCCCCCCCAACTTTTGAAATACTATTAAAATTATTCTAAAAAAAATATGCTCTATACCTCCAAGTAAGTACCTACGTACAGCCACACATCACAGTAAATACTGTCATACACATTAAGTTGAATATCAGTTGAGGAAATTTGACAGATTGTGGTAACCTGATGTGTGGCTGACTGTACTTTTAACGAAAACTTTAGCGGACTCTGTATCATACATAGTATTTTTAATACAACTTAACCAACTTATGACGTGCAGTTGCCCTAACTAAATGGTAATGTATGGAAATAACTACCTAACTTAACTATGAAAATAAGGTTTAAGGCCCATCTTTTGGATACGGAACACTTCATGTGCGTGTCCGACACGCTCTTGGCCGGTTTTATTTTACAAACTGACTAAATAAATATTTATTTATCTTCAATGTGCAGAATTTTACACTTACAATTTTATATATAAGTTCATTCACCAAACTGATTTGACTCATTCTTTGTGTCCCATCACTGTCTTTTTCGTATGTATGCTGCATAGTTACGTGAAATCTTTATTTGTGAGCGTGTATTTTTTGATGTGTTAAATTTTTCTGTAGTGTGCGTTTATCGTGACAGCAAAATTTGTGACTGTTGAGTATAAAATTTTTTGGTGGTGTGCTGTACGTGTTTACCTCGTCCCCCGCAAAAAATGGTGAAAAAATTGTTAGAAGCGCGGACGTTAGGGCATCTCCAGTGGCTGTCTGCTCTAAGTTTTTGCTTCTTATAACTACTAACTTTTATACTTACTACTTAGGTCGTTACTTGATAAGTTAATCAGTGAAATACGAGCAATGTCAGAATATTTTTCGATCAGGGAAACCAATCATGCACAGTTCCAGCTGACAATTGAAGGTTAAGCATGATCATACTGGTTGTACTTATTGATGCATTCTCGTATAAGATAATTTATTTTTACTTTTATACACGACTAGCTTTTGTTCGCGGCTTCGCTCGCCTATGTTACTCTCCATCTCTTCAACTATCTCCACAAAAAAAAACACGTCAATTAGTTGCTCCGTTTTAAACATACAGACAGGCACACATTCCGATTTATAATAATAGAGTTCGACTTTTATTCCTTGTCGACTTTTGAAAGTCCCGCGTTTTAAAACCACCTAACGCCATCTTGTTGTTACGATCTGAACTAACTGCCATGCTAGTTTTATATAGAGGGCACCACTAGACGTTGAATAACTAAACTGTGACTCAATGCCATCAACTAGATGTCGCTACTGTTTGATTCACGTGAAAGTAAAGCCATATTCACATTAACATTCTCAATTTACCGTTAGGCTCTATAATATTTTGATACGCAGTTTTTAATATTACCTACTATTTATAGCCATAACTCGGGATGGTAAATCTTGAATGATTCATTATAATGCCACTGTCTAAGGAGTTTTACGTTATATTTTGCATTGCAAATCAATTTTGAAGGGAGCCAGTTTTCTTGGAAATAATGCGGGCGGAAGTAGGGAGTCTGCTTCAATGAATTCAGTTTCCCCTTTGTGCACATCTGACACTAGGGGTCTTTACCCCTGGTCTAAGGGTCCTTGCGATCCCCTCGACAGCTAAGTTTTTTTAAAACTTTTTTTGGTAATTTGAATGCTTGGCGGATTACGTTTTTTACCTATGAATTCTCCACAACAATTTCATACCTACTTTTTAATCTCAAACAACTAAGGCCAAGTTTTAAGTCGAACGGGAATCGAACCCGGAACTTTTAATGATTCCTATAATCTACATTATAACAAAAGTCGAAGGTTTTGAAGTGACTGACATGTGCACAATGTATCTTTGTGTTTTGGATTTTAATTTTGAGCTCGCTACTTGCACGGGAGAAGCCTCACATTTCGTTGCTAACTGTACCTGTACAATTATCTATACTTTTCCCATGGAAGTACTATCAGTCACACGGGTGAGTGCCCTTTGTTGACCCAACTTTGCTCCAAGGCACCTACCTAGCTTATGCAATAAAAAACAACACTATGCAGTTTTAACGTGGCTGACAGAATTGATACCTAGGTATTTCTGGGTAGTAGGACAAGAAAAGCATGTTAAAACGGGAAACACTGAACAAAGGATATTGTCTTCAAAGTATGACCAAGTAGTTGAAACACGCGCAACGAATGCTCAATGATGAATGAAAATAAGGCTGCTGGTGTTTCCTCAGACAAAAATTTACATCAGACATTCAGACAAGTCTAACTCCTAGAGCTATGTTTATGGCTTAACGAAAAGCTTATTTTTACATACACCTATTAGTTACCTAATAGGTAAAGAAAACAAGAGGCAAAGGCCCGTTATAATAGTCCATTGTATATCTATCAGTCATATCACGGAAGAGAAAATATATTACGGTCGTGCTAAGCGACACATCAAAGTATACAAAACTGTCAAATTTCTTCAATCGACTCTCGTCTTACTGTCACACACAATAGGTTGAATACCTATTGAGGAAATTTGACAGTTTGTGGTAACCTGATGTGTGGCTGACTGTACCTATCATAAGAGCAACGGAATCGTTGTGTAGGTAACTGCCTATTTATCAAGGGATCTCCTAAGGCACAAAATGAAACAATAAAAATACTATCTACATAGGAATTAGGTACTCTTGTGTGAACGCCGGCCGTGCAGTGCGTCGCTTCGCGCGTGGCCGTCGCACCATACTTATTTTTATACTGCGCTATCTTTTAATATACTATCATCGCATCAATGTGGATGGCTTCGGGACAAATAAATAAGCTTCAAAAACAAAATAACGTTTTACTTAAAATCGGTTGTATTTACATTTCGTCCATTGTAGAAAATCAATAGTGTTCAACATCACAAATAAATAAAATCGTACTAAGGTATTCACATAGTCGTACATCGTACACAATATGCGACAGCTCATTCTTACCACAAAATGAAAAGGCGGGACAATAGGATTTACTCATGAGGTTAATTTTATTGATTTCAATGATAATTTTCTCTAATCAAAGTAAGTTTGCTCCCTTTGGTATTCGATTGCCGATGGAATATCCGCTAAATGCATTTCAGAAAATAATATCTCCCCGGAGGGCGCGAGTTACATAAAACGACAGGTAATGCATTCCGAATCAATCGTGTTCGTAACATCGCGCCGGCTCCCCGCGATACACTGAACGGAGTGAAAACTGATTCAACAAGAAGTATCAAAACACTCGTAAATGTATTAACGTCGCCTCGTCGTCAGGACGCGCTAAGCGCCGCGCGCGGGTCCATCGCTGGGCGCCTCGCGCGGAGGCGAGCCAGCGATGAACGTCGCGCGTCGGGTGATTCTCCTCGCTCGGGGACGCGTTGTCGTGCCGTGGTGCGGGGCAGGCGCGGCGGGCGCAGCAGACGGCGGGCGGGGCGCGGGGACCCACGCCGGCGTGCGGCAAATCGAACGAGGCCACGCGAGCGCGCGGGGGGGCCGCTCTCCCCGCACCCCGCCCCGCCCCACGGCTCCCTTAGCGTCCTTTCATACAAAATGACGTACATCCTAAACACTAAATCACTTTAACCTAGGAATCTCTTATTCCACACCGTGAAACACTGGAATATCGAACTGAGGGTTCTATCCTAATTAACAATTATGGACAAAAATTACAGGCCGGTTTTATAATGTTCGCTATCGCGGCGCGACGACCGTCGCGCTCTCTTTATCAGTCGTTCGGAGAGCGGGCGGCCCAAGCGCGATGTGCACGAGATAATGGCAAAATTGTGATGTTTTTCTAATAAAACTGTCAAGTATAGGCGTCTCGTCCGCGGAGGCGTTGGTGGGCGACAGCGCCACCCCGTGCGACCCGGAGCGCCTGGACGGTCGTCAATCTCGCCCACTCTACCACTACTACTATAATTATTAAAATTCATTATCTACCTTTCGGTCCAGAGCGGCTTCGAGTTGAACGGGGGAGCGGTTGTATAACCGAAAACGTGACGAAGCTAGGGTTTTACGGAAACAAATATATTTCAACCTGAATGCAACAACCACACTATGTTACATTACTGATTATAAAATCACAGGCTTCACTTACGCTAAATATGTACACACAAACTCTCATCGACAACAAAAAAATGAAGAATTGAGCTTTGTGACTTAATCGCTTATTCACTATATTAGTACTGCCATTATGATCTTACTCCTAATATTTTATTCTTAAATCGGGGGTGTTTATTGTAGAAAAATATCACAACTTCACCATTTGACGGGCTCTCAGGTAAACCTAAATACAGAGTGGGTTTCACTTAGAATAAGTTTACTTCCGAAAAAACACATTTGTACATTTCATGACAAAATTCAACATTCTGCTAATTCTTAATTACACGCTCGGTGCGAGCCTAGAAAGTAAAGATACAGCTTCGGTACCAACTTAAACACTGTAAAAAATTGAAAATCTGCATTGGATTCGACTTAATTAATTACATTTGTCATTTAAATAGAAGTGCACCCGTTTGAGGTGGGAGCGACGTCGGCCCCGCGTGTTCCCAACTGTAGAAACGGTTACTTTGGGGCGGTCGCTCGGGCAGTTGGGGCGAGGCGAGGCCGCGCGGAGCCGGGCGTCACACTAACACATCACTGTGACATTGTCCTTATAAAGAGGCACTAGCCGTATTACGCGTCATCCTCCTCTTCTTCGTCTAGTAACTCTTCTTCCACCTCCTCATCTGCAACAATAACAAAACATTCAGAACCCAAACAAAAATAACAACTTACAAACATATTCCAACTGTTGTTGACAGTTATGACCCTTCCAGAAATTCCAATAGGATTAAATTTGGCGACTCGTGAACGTACGTATGTAACCTATTTTTGACATGATACACCTTTCCTAGTCATAATTTGAAATGGCATTATCAACAGAGATAGGTAATCAGAGGTAGGTCGAGCTGAAAGATTACAGTGCCGCAAAATGTGTAATATTTTGCAATAAGTACTTCAACCAAATAACTAGAACATTTACGGAAATCCGTATTTACCAAGAGCTGAACGTTCAAATTGATAAATAAGGTTGAAGACTTCTATCAGTGACAATAAGAAAATCAAAACAAAACGATAAGTATAGCTCTGGAGTCGCGACCTTAAGTTTGCTGTCATTATTAGATAGTGAATCAAAAGTGCATGAATTGCATAAACTGGATTAGGTACCATAACCGACAATAACACAAACATACATACTTTACTATTCTACTGACCATTACCTTCGAGATCGTCGTCCTCTCCTTCTCCTAATACTTCCTCGTCCTCCTCACCTTCTTCCCCCTCCACTTCTTCGTCATCGTCTTCCTCACCCTCGTCCTCGCCTTCTAGGTCTTCTTCTTCACTGTGTGGCTCGTCTTCTCCACCGCCGCCATTTTCTTCCTTTCGCGCCTTTTTCGCTTCTGTATTTTTCTCCTACAAAACAAACAAGATAAAACTAAAAAATCTGCTTACATGTTTACGTATGCTTATTACTGCGTGCCTTGACATTTCAAGATCATGCAAGTAATAATACTGGCTGATAGCCAATCGATTTCGATTTTCAATCTAACGCTAAAGGTTCTCTCACCTTTCAGATTTTCCGAGAAAATTAAGTGAGTTACGTGTGAGATAATGAGACGCAGGTGACAAAGATTCGTAACGATAAAGAAGCGTGGGTCATTAGTTGTGTGGGGGAAAGAGCGACGTACAACGCAGGGCCGGCGCCATACGGCCTATTTTCCCCAAGCAAAGTCAATCGCGGTCACCGCGCATATACGCGCTCATATTGAGAAGCCGTAAAGGCGGGGAGCCAACGAAAAAGCGGATAATCTCCAATAAAACATTTTTCTAAATGCGCTATTTCTTATTCATGCGTTAGACGACTAGTTTACAACGAATAAACTTAGTATAATAATAAATAACCGCTAACGCCATGCGTCCTCGGGCTTGGTATGCAGGTTAGGAGGGACAGAGACGGAAGGTATAATTTATTCCTACAGCCACATAACGAAATTCTGTAGTTTTCAGGATTCCCGCTCAATTTCTTATCACCGAGAAACGGCGTGCTTATTACCAAGTGGCTGCCTGCCTACTTGTAGAACAAAGGAAGTATATTACACACAAAACACCTACATACATGCAAATAATGCCGGGTCATTGACTAGTTTTCAGTATACATGACCGAAATAAAATAACATTTGTGTAAATGATTGTTCGCAGCATGGCTCAGGAGATCATGGCATACTAGAATCGGAGATATTATAAAGTTATTGTGTATTAGTTGTAGTAGATAAGTCAGGCCAAACATTTGCGCGGCGACTCTGACAATTCAGTAGGTACAAATACTGACATTTGCCGGCCATGTTAACCATCCGTCTAGCGTCACGCTATCATGAACAATATACCTGGGAAAGTATAAAGCGACCGACCGCATGCTATAGGTTAACGTTGTAAGGTATCTATCGGAACTCATCGAAGTAACAACATGACGATTTTTTTACAACAGCCATTGCAAACGGTAGTCGATTACGTTCTCGCGCCATGTTTTTTTTTCTGCCAAGGTCATGCCTCAGTTTCGAAAACGGGTAAACAAAGCTACGGAACCGTAATCCTACTCGAGATGCGTATAAACTGTATGAATTAATCGTATGGAACACCACAAGACATCATGGTATTGACTCATCGATTACCTCACACATGCTAAAATGCATAACTCGACAGAAATGACATCCAAAAATATGCCGGTTCGGTGGTGTTTCGCCCGCGAGTTGAGCGTCAATGCCGTTTACTCCACGTGGAGTAATCTACTAATGTACTAGATATAGGGAAATTGATGTAATATGGCCTTTAATAAAGCGTTCAATAAAATGGCGAGCGATTAAATGAATACATTTGTTTGACATGTGCACTCACCTCGGCTGCCCTTTTCGCTCCTTTCAGATCACTTTTCGCGTCCTTCTCATCTCCGACCTTGTCCACGGCCACTTCACTGTTTTTTTCATTGGTGCTCATGATTGTTCTGAATTTGGTGTTAATTACTAGAAATAGTCGAGTTGTTTGATTGCCCGGATCCGACGCGCGACTGACTGGCGAGTGAGCGGCGAGATGAGTTTGAAAACGAAGATGGCGCGGGCTTCTGCACGCGTCGCTTCTGATTGGTCGAGCGCGGCGGCCATTAACAATCTATGACTAGCATGTGGGTAAAAATGTTCGGCTTAATTTTCTCAAATATATTTTTTTCAGGCGACATACCCGTTGGATATGGTTTTGAAACCATTTTTTAGTATTTCGATATGCCTAATAATTTTCTTTTAGTCCTTGTTTATCAGTAAATCTAAAAATAGCGGTCGCGTCGGCATTGATAAGTTCAGAATATTAACACTATGCGGCGCGCTTGTCTAATAAAATAAAGGCGGGAAACTAAAACTTATCAAGTACCATGTACAGTTAGTTATTTCGGTCAGTTTCATTTCGCTTCAAAAATAAAGTTGGTAGGTATTTTAAATATTAAAGTACATAATAGGTATGTATGTAAAATAAAGTAGGTATAATGTAGTAGGTTGATAATAAAATACTCTTGTATGTAGCCTAATACACGACGTATGGACCAATGTATGGACCTAATATATTTGAATAAAAGAAGTAAAATATTTAAAATTATCATTTATTTACACAATTGGGACTAATATTACATTTTTACTAACATTACTCATTTCACCTCTCGAGTAAATTAATATAAATAAAAGTTACAATAATATTAAAAAGTACACGCATATAGGTGGTTTTTTCTAACATCTTGAGATATTCTCTTTTTTGAAATTTGAAAAACATTTCCAAACTAGGTAATTTTCGTATCTTTCAAAAAACTAGTGCGAAAACAATAATAGGAAGTATTTTTTGTTATTAATAATATTCAAATATTGTTGCTTTTATTGATATGGTATCACTACATAGACCAACCAACTTTTTGGAAGATTTTAAATACAAATTTGTATTTTAAAATATAAAAAAATACAATCAGCGCAATGAACTCTTTTTTTAACAAGACAATTAATATGATGTCATTTTTTACGAAGTGTAATGCGTGGGACCAAACTAAATAGAATTGGTAGGTATATAATTAATATTCATATACTCACCACAATTTCCACAAGAGTAAAGATAATCACAATGTTCGCCATTTATCTATTGCACCACACATTACACGTAAACAATGGTAATAAAATATGTATTTAACAATTATCATTATTTATTACAAAACCTATTTTTTATTATTGATTGATTATGGTCACAATCAAATAGTGGTTCTATCTAAAATAGACGAGAACAACTTAATGAAAATACAACTTTTGCAATCAATGTCATTGCTAAGTTTGCAAAACATAAAAAAACTATGAGAAATTTAGCAATTGAAGATAGGATAGGAGAATATAGGATAAAAAAATAATATTAGGCAACAATTCACAATACCTACACAGATTAACAAGAAAAAGATAGATACAACATATAAGAGTTTATTAGGATAAAAATAACTTAACGTTCTTGGGACCCAAATTGAATCTTACTGGATGTACCATATGTCACAAGCTTGGCCTTGATTTCCTTTATCAAAGGAATTATAGTTCGAATTTGATCCATTGAACATTATATTTGGTGATCATGATTATGAATCATATCATAACATTTTAATAAACCTCCCTGCGTAATTTAGATCTATGTTTTATACAAAAACACTTTTAAGTTACTCACAAACAAAGCTTTTCCTACAGTTTTAGTTGCACTTCGGAAACACTTCATAACATTTACTTTAACTATTACCGTTACTTCTACAAGCAAAACTTTACATACAACAGTAATATAAACATGGTTGAATCCAATACGAAACGTTGTATTATACACTTATTCAATTACACTAAAATAAACTGCACTACTATCAACTATCGTAAACATATTCATGCTAACAAAGTCATAATAAGATATATAATTTTAAGTTCCAAAAAGTAGCATACTTACATAAATATAGGTTATGAGCGGGTATAAAACAATAATTTAAATAGAAAAAAATAGTTCGAATCTTTCAGATTAGTTATCACAGGCATGAAAAAGGTTTCTTTTTATATTATTTTTCTTAATAAAACTAACGTCATATTGTTAGTTCAACTTCCCACTGCGCCAAGACCATTTTCAACAAAACGATTACATTATTTCTATAAAATGTGATGATGTTAGGCATCGCCAAACAAAAATAAAAATAATATTACATACACAAGCATGCTGGAGTAATAAAAAAAAAAAAGATGTGCCTTCGTTGATCTTTACTTAAATATAGCACTGTTTTTTTTGTCTTAAGAGTTGCGAATTTCAATAGGGTAACACTTGGAGTTATGGAACATAGTAATTATGTACAATGTATCATTGAAAATGATAAATTAAAATCTTGAAGTTACTAAATGCCTGAATACAACATTAACATTGTCATTATAATATAATTATTGAAGATGTAATATAAATATGCGTCTATTTTAAGTAGAGTATCAAAACGTTTACAAATCGAATGCTCAATGTCTACATTTATTTCAAACTTATAAGTATCATTCAAGAGTACACAGTTTAATGACCGGAGTGATACCACAGCCTCAAAAAAGACCGGTGTGAAGCAGCGCCTGCGATATGTTTCCGCCGAGTAAGTGAGGGTACTGAAGGCCCAATCGGAGGGAAATAAGTTGAAAGGTTGGAAGCGCACTTGAGACTCCACTGGTATTGCGGGTATCTATGGGCGGCGGCAATTGCATACTATCAGATGAATCGTCTGCTGTCCTGCCACCTGTCACATAAAAAAAGTTACAGTCGGCTAGTGTATGTATCACAGACAAACCAAACAGCACTGTATTTAAACAAAGCCGGGAACTCCGGAACGGATGGACGCTGCAGGCAGCATTAAGTAGACATAGAAGTCTAATTTAGATTTTATACATTCCTCTATACAAATCTCTAATTCGACTTCAATGTCGAGCGCACGAGAATTGCCCCCAGAGCGAAGATACAGGGCCCAAGAGGGTCTCTAATCGAATCGGGCAAACTAGGATCTATTCACATTTTGCAATTAAGCAAAAAATCTGCCAAGAAATGCTTTCAATATTTTAGAAATGACAAGTGAAATGAGCGTTTATGCAAATGATAAATCCGATAGAAGCAGTTACATTGATATTGCTTGCTTTGTAAAATACGTTCATAATTTTGACAAAGTTCGTCAAAATGAAACCACTTATTGTCGGACCATTCGTCCATAGTGATTACTTGCTCAGTGCATTCGTCAACTGACGCCATTTAACGAATTATTCATTTATAAAAACTCGAAGTTTTTATATGAAAAAATAACAAGTAACATAATAACGAACAAAATTAAATGGAGACACCTTATACTTGGTGAAGGTTAATTTTACATATCAACTTCTTAAAAACGCTCCACATTTAATGTCACATTACGAAGGTCTTGCATTCGATCTCTCTTCGGTCGGGTCACACAGGTATCCCATCGAATTAAGAGGGTAAAATAATAAGACAAAAGAGGGCAAGACAAAGTTAAGAGCTCGTGTTGTAAGACGGCAAGATACCCTTGTATCTAGAAAAGTGGCAGCAAGACGCTCGTGTTGTAAGAGGGTGGGTTACGTCGGCTAGACCCGGTGTATAGGTGGTGCAAATATTGCCTTCGAACTTGATGTTGTCAGGTAAGTCTAGGATTCTTATGCCTTTGTTTCTGAACCAAAAGTGACAGAAGGACAAAGTTTAGAGCTCGTGTTGTAAGAGGGCGGACTACGTCGGCTAGGTCCGCTGCTAGAAGATGGTGCAGCTTCTGTACCCTTGTTTCTAGACCAAAAATCTTAGATAACAAGACGCTCGTTTGGTAAGAGGGCGGGTTACTATGTCAGCTAAGTCCGCTGCTAGAAGGTGGTGCAGACGTTGCCGTCAAACTTGATGTCAGGTAAGTCTAGGGCCCCTGTACCCTTATTTTGCCCTTATTTCTTGACCAAAAGTGACATTAAGACTAAGAGCGCGTGTTGTATAAAGGCGGGCTACGTCGGTCGCCAGGCAAGTGTAGGTGTGCCCTTGTTTCAGGACCAATAGTAACAGCGAGACAAAGTTAGGAGGGCGGGCTAAGTCAGCTAGACCCGTCGAACTCGATGTTGTCAGGTATTTTAGGACCCCTATGCCTTTGTTTCTGGACCAAAGTGACAGTAACACAAAGTTGAGAGCTCGTGATGTAAAAGGGCTCACTATTTTCGGTTAAGTCCGCTTCGTTTGGTAAGAGGGCGGGTTACTATGTCAGCTAAGTCCGCTGCTAGAAGGTGGTGCAGCTTCTGTGCCCATGTTTCTGGACCAAAAGTGACAGCAGGACCAAGTTTAGAGTTCGTGTGGTAAGATGTCAGCTAAGTCCGCTGCTAGAAGGTGGTGCAGATGTTGCCGTCAAATTTGATGTTGCCAAGACACTTATGCCTTTGTTTTTGGATCAAAAGTGACAGCAAGACTCATGTTGTAAGAGGGCGGGTTACTATATCAGCCGTGTCCGCTGCTAGAAGGTGGTGCAGATGTTGCCGTCAAATTTGATGTTGCCAAGACCCCTATGCCTTTGTTTTTGGACCAAAAGTGACAGCAAGACTCATGTTGTAAGAGGGCGGGTTACTATATCAGCTGCGTCCGCTGCTAGAAGGTGGTGCAGACGTTCCCGTCGAACTCGATGTTCCCGATGGGCGCGGGCGCGTCGTCGGAGAACACGCGGCTCTCGGCGCCGCGCCACGCGCTGTACAGCGACGGGAGGAAGTCGTTGAACAACGGACTGCGGAGCGTCGACACGCTGTTCTCGCGGACTATCTGCAATTGGAGACGAACATCCTTTTAAACTAAACAATGGGAGCTATAAAAAAGTAAAAAATGTATCAGCCAGTAATATGCACAAATGCCGAAATAGAGAGGATTGTGGAAACGCCTAACATCATCGGCGAGACCAAGGCGCATCCTCTTCGCTAGCTTGGCCACCTCGAGGTGATTATAGCTGGAGGCACGAAAGTATAGCGATGACCGTTATTTTGCGCACTTGTAAAAAAGAAGACTTTCTATCAAAATTGGTTTCTGCGCACTCAACGTCATAACTACACTTTCTTGCCTCGGACTATACGAGCCCGAGCTACGAAGGTTGGCACCACACTTGTGATTGTAATAGCGTAGGAGGTGTCTATGGGCGGCGGCAATAATTTACCATCATATGATTCGTCTGCTTGTCTGCCACCTATCTGTCATGTAGTGGGGTCACTAGTTTTAACATAATCTTACCTTTAATATTCCGGAATTTAATCAACTTACGGTTCGGATTTTTTACGGTAATATTATTTTATGGTGACTGGCGTAGTGGCGCATTTGGTAGTCAACCTGCCACATACTCAGAAGGTCGTTGGTTCAAATCACACCCTGGCAAACATTCGTGTGATGAACACTTATGTTTGTTGAGTGTCTAACATCATTTGTAATACGTACCCTGTCCATTCCTTCGTAATCCGGATCCTTTTGACTTTTTGGTATCCATATCTTTACGTCTTTGTCTAGGCCACTCGTCGCCATCACGGGAAATAGTGGATGAGTTTCTATACAATTTACCTGAAACATTCGACAATTTGATATAAGATTATATGAATACACAAACTGTATCTATACATATAATAAAAAGGTAAAAAAGCTGTGTCTGTACATTGAAGATATTTATCTCAAAATAACTTAGGACGACTAAAAAACAGTAACAGAACATGAATCAATGATTTTTAAAATTTTTGTCTGTCTGTTTGTCTGTTTGTTCGCGCTAATCTCGGAAACTACTGAACCAATTCGAATGAAACTTTTTTTATTGTATAGCTGTAATATCAGGGCAACTTATAGGATATATTATATTTTGAAGACCAGGCTCCTTGATGTAGAACCACAACAGCCCAGCTAAACTATAAGAGATAGGTCAATGGCACCTTAACAAAAGTTGTTCAGATTGATGAGCAGTTTATGATGCCATGAAAAAAAATCAAAGATAATGGAACATCTGGTTTGGACCTCTAAGAGCCCAGCTATACTATAACAAATATGGGATGAAATGGAATAGAAAATTGTCAAATGTGATGAGCATTTTTGGATGAGATCCTATAAGGAAGGATATTCCGAACTAAAACCCCTAATGGAACGAAAAGGGGGTTCAATGTTTGTTCATGGGACTACGTGATTCCTTGGCCCAATTTACTCCAACTTTTGCATGCACATTCTTTGACAGAATTTCAAACTTTAATATAATACTTACATCCCCTAATGGAATAAAAAAATAATTTGGGGGTTACTTTCATTAGAAGTTGATATTTTAAATATTAAATGGGTTTGCACTTGACCTCATCTCACCTGATGGAGAGTGACAATGAGGTCTAAGATGTAGCGTGCTTTCCCAGAAGAAGCCTATTCACTCTCGACTTAAAGACACCCAAATTGTAGCTCTCTGGAAATACAGAAGCCGGCAAGTTGTTCCATTCCTTAGCATTTCGTATAAAATATCAATGAGCCGCCTTAAAAATCTATTAACCTATAAACGAACATTTATAATAAGTAATATTTTTGTTAAATTCTATTTAAATAATCATCTTTAAGTCAAGAGTCATAAAGTTCACGCAAACGAAGTTGCGGGCGGCCACTAGTTAATAAATAAATATAAAAATTATTGATTTCGAGGCCATCAGTCCATACGAATTAGTAACATTTGTCCTAAAACTATAATATAATCCATACTAATATTATAAATGCGAAAGTAACTCTGTCTGTCTGTTACTCTTTCACGCCAAAACTACTCAACGGATTTAAATGAAATTTTGTATACAGATTATCTAGACTCTGAGAAAGAACACAGGCTACTTTTTATTGCGAAAAGGGGGTTGAAAGGGGGGTAAAAAGTTACTTTTCCACGCGGACGAAGTCGCGGGCGGCCGCTAGTTAGTAATAGGTATAATATAATACTATTATTAGTAATACAATGAATGAATGAAAGCCCCCAAACTTTAACCCCCTCCCCAATTCTGCCTCTGGTACCTGTCACTGGTCTTCTGTCAGGCCGTGGTATCACTCCGGTCGAGCCGGCATATTCATTCCAGAGCGTGGTTCTCCCACAGTTAAAAATGTGATGAGTGAACGTATTAATTCATTTAAAGAATGTATATTGACTTTGATGTCGATGTTGGCACGCGAGTGTATGAGCTAAAGTGGAGATGGGCAGGACTCCTGGCAAGGCGCAAGGATGACTATAAAGCTTACCGAATGACAGCCAAGATTGGGGCGACGTCCTGTGGGTAGACCACCTGCCCGTTGGTCCGACGATATTGTAAGGGCCGAGGAAAAACAATGGATGAGGCTGGCTGGTGACCGTAGGGAGTGGCGTAATAAAGATGAGGCCTATACTCAGCAGTGGGTGGATGTGGGCTGACATGATGATGATGATATAGACCAACGGTCGTCACACTTTACTGTTCAAGGGCCACACAACAATGTGAGCCAGGGCCGCAGTATATGTGAAGGCGTTTCAAGCTTTTGCATACTTATCCATAGTAATAAATGCAAAAATGTAAGTTTATTACTTCTCTACTCAAAACTCACTAAACTGATTAACATGAAATTGATAAATACGGATATGCAGTTTTTTTTATGTGATAGGTAGCAGACGAGCAGGCGGATCACCTGATGGTAAGCAATTGCCGCCGCTCATGGACACTTGCAACACCAGTGGAGTTACAAGTGCGCTGCCAACCTTTTATCTCCTTCCCCCGGGTGGCCTCCGGTACCCTCACTCACTCGGCGAAATACAGCACAGGGGCTGCTTCACGCCGGTTTTCTGTGAGGCAGTTGACTGTTAATTAAAGAAATCGGCCGCAGTTTGACGATCAAAGTTATAGACTTGCAAGACTCACCACGCCATTGATATCCCCTTGCATCCATTGCACAATAGACTCAGTCTTCTTCTCCCAGAAGTATATGTAGGAGCAATCCGACCCGGACACTATGTACTCGCTCTGCGGGCCAAAGAACGCTACCCCCTTGAACGTGGCGCTGTTGCGGTGGCCGCTGTAGCGGTGCTGGTAGCCGTCCTTCAGCTCGCTCGTGTTGTCTCTGGAAACAACATGGAGGCACTATTAGGCTGTGACGTAATAGATATAGTCAAAACTGGAATTCAAGACCAAAAAATCTACGACAGACACGTCACTGTCAAGCCTATTTAAGTCACTTAAGTCATTTTCAAGTGACGTTTTTAGGTTGTACCAACCTTTTTGGCATTATTTTTCTTCTTATGCAGACTAAACTGTCAAGTTTCCATAAATTGTTAAAATGTTGTGGGTAGATACCAAATTTGATTAACCCCTGAAGTGTTACAAGCGCAATACCATCTTTGAAAACTAATATTACGGATGGTTAAGTTTTTATTAAAGTGTCTTGTGTTTATGTGAAAAAAAAGTAAATATATTATTATTATTTAAATATAGAATCAAAATTACCAATAAATAACTTAAATCAGCGAGTGTTTTTAGAAAAAAAGGGGTATACTATTGTACGATCATTTTATTGCAACAGCAACATTGTAGTAGATTCTTTGGTCTTGAATTCCAGTTTTGGGTATATACTCTTTATTGCAAAACATATTACAGAACTTAATGGTAATTATCGGCTGCCTTATCGCTAATAATGATCTCTTTCAGGCAACCTTGGGGTAGAGGTATATTTGATACTTGGGGGATAGATATATTTTTTTAACTGACAGATTAAGCAAAAAATGAGGCTGGCAATGGACCGTAAGAGGTGGCATGATATAGAAGAGGCTTGTTGGGGATCGACGCGACGCGACGGCTGGACCACCTCCTTTTATATTGTTTATGTTTTTTACTATTCTGATATATTGTTTTGTTTTACTTTACGTCAAAGACTGCGAGGATGAGGTTATTATAAAACATATAACTAGTTTTTCTGCTAATATCGGATTTTTATCAGCATCACCAACTTAGCGACTTACAGTCTAACGGCAACAAGGCCTATACTCAGCAGCGGGTAACATGATGATGATCACGTTGTAAATAAACCTCAGTTCTATTAGCACGCCATCTAGCGGATTATTTACATAACACACATAGGGGCTTGATCGTGATCTTTAAGGTTGGCCGTAGCCGAAAATCGGTTGGGAGAATATTATGTTTTTAAACATTCGCGTTGCATTATACAAATACTTCATATAACCGGGACTAAACGCGACGAACTACTTCGCTTCGCTTCCACGGCTGTTGTAACGCAGTCGAAACGTCAAGAAGTAAGTGCTAAAATGTACTTATTAAATTTCGTCGCGTTTAGTCCCGGTTATATGAAGTATTTGGAAGGATTTTTATTTTTAAGTGTAACAAATATTTTTTGTAGTATAAGTCGGATTCATTAGTACTCACTTGTCGTAGACGTCGGTTTTGGTGTTGAAGAGGTAAATATCCTCCTCGTTGTATGAGCCCAGTATCTCGGAGCCGTCGTGGTTGTACACCGCGCACGTGAGGTGCATCATCGACAGGCGCACCTTCTTCTTTGTGTTCGGCTTGAGAATACAAACAAAAATGTTTACTATCATTATCATTAGTATCACTCCAGCGGAAAATCACGGCACGGAGGCCGGTCCTTTTGGAAGGCGTGCGTGGGGATACAGATCCGACACGTATATACATTTTACATTTTCAAAATGTCAAAATGTAAGTATGGGAATTTACAGTTGCATCTGTCAAATCACTTTGTCTAATTAAAAGCCCGAATATACAGGCCCCATTGAGACACAATATTTAAAATGGTAATTATTATTATGAGCTGTATACAGATCACGTAACTCCATCTACCGAGCTACCGACCATACATCTCAACAAATATCAGTTACGAATAATTTACGGAGGCCCATACTCATTTTGGATCATTGAGTCATCGAAGTAAGTCTATACTATTTATAAAGAGATAACTTCTATAGACAACGACAAGGCTTATAGGTAAACCGAAAACACGAAACGCTTGCGCGATGTAATTGGACACAGCGCCATCTATTGGCTCATTTCTGTATTAAGGTCCCGAAGCGAAGTGAGGGCGGGCCACTAGTAAGTAATAAATCGACTCTCACCAACTGTTCGTTAAACGCTGCCGGACAATACATGGCAATGGGTTTGGTAGACTTTCTCCTGTCGTACACCCGTATGAACTTGTCCCGCCCGGCCACGCACAGCTCGCGCGGCTCCAGCGGGTGGCCGTGCACAGAGTACAGGGGCACTGTCACGCCGCGGTCCTTCACGTGGAACAATCTGGAAGATGTAGAAAGGACCTTATAGTTGTGGGAGAGCCACGCTTCGGCATGAATGGGCCGGCTCGATCGGAGTGATACTGCCTCACAGAAAACCGGCGTGAAGCAGCCCCTGTGCTGTGTTTGGCCGAGTGAGTGATGGTGTAGGGCCAGGGGAAGCAGCCCGGGTAAAGAGCTTCGGCTCGAGGCCCGCACTCTCGCCCCGGCGAGAATGACCTCCGTCGTCGTCACCCGCATCCAAGGGACTCCCGCGACCTTCACCAAATCGTCGGTCCACCTGGTGGGAGGCCTGCCACGGCTGCGGCCTCCACTCAACAGTGAAAACCACCTTGTAATTCGACAATAAGAACTTCGATTGTGAATTAAATCATAACATATTTTGTAGGCAAGACTGGAACATCTCCAATAGACGGCCGCTGGGCTTTGTATAAAAGAAACGAACAAATCCTTTTGCGATCCAGGTATACATAGCCCAGCGCCATCTATTGGTGTGGATTGGAACTAAGTCCCTATACCAAACGGCGCGTCTATACACTATTATTTGTCAAAAGCAGAGCCTACGCCGGCGGACACGACCAGGTGTGGCTCGGACGCGCACACGTGTAGCTTGTGCGAGTGACTCGCGAGTCACTGTCGCTAGTCACCTGTCCGTCCGTCGCTAGATACCTGGAGACATGTTCCGCGCGCACGTCGCACTGCATGATGAGCCCGTCCTCGCCGGCGGACACGACCAGGTGTGGCTCGGACGCGCACACGTGTAGCTTGTGCGAGTGACTCGCGAGTCACTGTCGCTAGTCACCTGTCCGTCCGTCGCTAGATACCTGGAGACATGTTCCGCGCGCACGTCGCACTGCATGATGAGCCCGTCCTCGCCGGCGGACACGACCAGGTGTGGCTCGGACGCGCACACGTGTAGCTTGTGCGAGTGACTCGCGAGTCACTGTCGCTAGTCACCTGTCCGTCCGTCGCTAGATACCTGGAGACATGTTCCGCGCGCACGTCGCACTGCATGATGAGCCCGTCCTCGCCGGCGGACACGACCAGGTGTGGCTCGGACGCGCACACGTGTAGCTTGTGCGAGTGACTCGCGAGTCACTGTCGCTAGTCACCTGTCCGTCCGTCGCTAGATACCTGGAGACATGTTCCGCGCGCACGTCGCACTGCATGATGAGCCCGTCCTCGCCGGCGGACACGACCAGGTGTGGCTCGGACGCGCACACGTGTAGCTTGTGCGAGTGACTCGCGAGTCACTGTCGCTAGTCACCTGTCCGTCCGTCGCTAGATACCTGGAGACATGTTCCGCGCGCACGTCGCACTGCATGATGAGCCCGTCCTCGCCGGCGGACACGACCAGGTGTGGCTCGGACGCGCACACGTGTAGCTTGTGCGAGTGACTCGCGAGTCACTGTCGCTAGTCACCTGTCCGTCCGTCGCTAGATACCTGGAGACATGTTCCGCGCGCACGTCGCACTGCATGATGAGCCCGTCCTCGCCGGCGGACACGACCAGGTGTGGCTCGGACGCGCACACGTGTAGCTTGTGCGAGTGACTCGCGAGTCACTGTCGCTAGTCACCTGTCCGTCCGTCGCTAGATACCTGGAGACATGTTCCGCGCGCACGTCGCACTGCATGATGAGCCCGTCCTCGCCGGCGGACACGACCAGGTGTGGCTCGGACGCGCACACGTGTAGCTTGTGCGCCGCGCGCGAGTGACTCGCGAGTCGCCGCCGCGAGACGGCCGCGCCGCCGCTGGGCGGGCATTGCAGTAACCGAACCTGATGATAGAAGCGTTACTTGAATTACAAAAAAAAAATTGTAAAAAAACAATGACCGACTTCAAGACTACAGCCACAATATATTTTTGGTTGTTTTTTTCAAAAACCACTGAGTAAATTTTGATAATATCATTAAAATCCATAATTGGCGGAAAAATCGAGTAACATATAAAAACATACGGGTCGAATTGAGAACCTCTTCCTTTTTGAAGCCGGTTAAAAACGGCGCTAAATTTTAGATCTAAGTAGTAGTATTTCTTTGCAATTTATGAGAGAAACTTCCTTCGCACCCAGTCCCACACTAGAAGGCTTATTAGCTCGATTCAAGTATTACGTAAGCAGATTTTTTGTGATATTTCACCCCCCTCCCCCCCTTGTAAGCAAAAATGGTCGATAAAATATACTTTGTCTTCCTGAATTTATCAAAAGTAATCAGAGATCGCAGGACAAAAGTCTATGATGTCGGATTAAGAGTGATGGAACTCAAGTGGAATTGGGCAGGACACTTAGCCAGGCGAGGTGATGGCAGGTGGAGTAAGCTCCTTACCGAATGGTGCCCTAGAATGGGCAAACGAAATCCTGGTCGTCCAGCAGCACGATGGGTCGATAATATCAAAACCAAAATAGGAGGTCCTGCTTGGATCGAGCAGCTCAGGACCGGGAACTTTGGCGGAAAAGAAAGGAGGCCTATACTCAACAGTGGGTACTGCCGGGAATCAGAGATAATCCCCCCCCCCCCCCCTCATCGATGCTTACGTAATAATTGGACGGTCCCTAAGTAAGTATAGCCCTCACTGACAAACCTCACCTGGCCATCCCTAGCGCATGTGACTATATTCAGTTGGCTCTGCGCGTTCAGATGCAGGAACTTGCTCTGGAAGACGTTGGACTTGTGGCCCGTGCGCAGCGTCTGCAGCGGCTTCCTGCGCGCCCAGTCCCACACCACCACGTTCGTGTCGTCTGACCCCGACGCGAGGAGGTGGCCTGTGGGAAACAAATACTACGTTTATTTATTTATTTATTTAAATAGGATTACCAACATAGGATACAGCTATAAAAACACAAAAACAATAACACTAGGATGTTTAAGCTAACTGTCCCTACAATTACAGGTAACCACATCACTTACTTACTTAGTTTACGTACATTTACGTACGTTGTACGGTGGCCAGCACATCAAGTTACTACAATCTGTCAAATTTCTTTAATCGAACCTCACTTTTATGTCAAACGTGTTTGGTTCAATATCAACTGAGGAAATTTGACAGATTGTAGTAACTTGATGTGCTGGCCACTGTACGTAGTTTTAACTGTGGGAGAGCCACGCTTCGGCATGAATGGGCCGGCTCGACTGGAGTGATACCACTGCTTCACAGAAAACCGGCGTGAATCAGCCCCTGTGCTATGTTTCGCCACGTGAGTGAGGGAAAATCCTAACTAATATTATAAATGCGAAAGTAACTCTGTCTGTCTGTCTGTTTGTTACTCTTTCACGCCAAAACTACTGAACGGATGAATTTTGGTATACAGATGATCTAGACCCTGAGAAAGAACATAGGCTACTTTTTATTGCGAAAAGGGGGTTGTAAGGGGTTAAAAGGGGGGTAAAAAGTTACTTTTCCACGCGGACGAAGTCGCGGGCGGCCGCTAGTGTTTCTATAAGTTTGTAACCCTGAGTGAATCGATGCCGCTCGGTAGGCCCGCACGCAATAGATACCTACTACCGCCGGCGGGTTTATCGCCGTGACACGTAGAATCACTAACAATGTGTTGGGCTTTTTACCTAAGCTATATGACGTAGCAGCGCGGACGGATGATGGTGTTTTACAATAGATTCAAGATAGTTCACGTCACTTTACAAAATATGTAATCTTTCGTTTTACCGGAGGCCTACCCGGGGGGAAGGGGATAAAAGGTTGGCAGCGCACTTGTAACTCCACTGGTGTTGCAGGTGTCCATGGGCGGCGGCAATTGCTTACCATCAGGTGATCCGTCTACTCGTCTGCTACCTATCACATTAAAAAAAAAACGATCGCTACAGTACACACACACACTAGGTACACAAGACTGGCGTCCGTGGCACTCACTTAGCTGGTTCCACTGAAAAACAGCGTCACGGTCCGGTCAGGATCGTGACATAAACTTAGCGAGGGCCATTTACGTTGGACGTCACAGTACATGGAATATTAGGCACTGCCTGACCAATTTGTACCCTAAATATATATTTTTAAAGTATTTATAATGCTTAATGAAAATATATGTAACAGAATGTCTGTATCATGTGTTGATGTCCAAAATAATAAATATTTCTGTTTCTATTTCTCTAAATATTTCTATCGCTGACACACTGCCGGCGAGGAGTCACTTCACTAGTTTGTCGCTACATAACACTTGCTCTGCGATACTCGATCAGAGCTAACGCCAAGGGCGCTAACGTTAACTTAGAACCGAAGCTAGACAAGTATCGGAACAATGCACTCTCTCCCCACGGGGCCAACTCGTTTCTACATTGTAGCTCTACTAGCTACTCGATCATCATTGCCGGTGGGACAATTACCTTTACCGGATCTATTTTTAAGATTTTTGAAGCTTTTTCGCAAATACTTACTTACGCTTTTTATTTAATAGTAGCACATAGTCAAAGTTTACAAGTTTATTGTGTGGTTACTGATGTAACAAGCTTACCTTTTGGGTGAAAATTTATTGAATTAACACAGCCTTTATGTTGGTTCAGATTATGCATTTTTTGCATTCTGTAGACTACGTGGAGGGATCCATAGAATTTCTGTTCAAACATGAAGTTGGATTTCGATGTTTTATTGCAGGGAAATGTCAGCCCCATTTCACGGTTTATTATTTCTGTAAATAGAAATTGACAAGTAAAACTAAATTAGCTTGCAAGTTGAATGCAAAGCTTCACCATACTAGGATAACTAGTATTTACTTTGTTTACAGTAATTTTTATCATGATTGCAGGCACTTTGTCATGGGGGCTATTGTGTGAAAAATCCGCTAGATCGCGTATTGTAGAACTGAGGTCCATTACGGTGATTGGTTAATTTTGATGTGGAGTGCTAAAATGTCACAACAACAATGACATTGTAGTTGGACCGTTGAACCGTATGTCTTCTATTAGATTTTCCAAACGCGATAGCCCCTATTAATGGCACCATTTGGAAGCACCCCCTATGTGGTAGAAGAAACTATACATAGGCTGGCAGCACTTTACCGTTTTTTCGTTTGTTATACTATGATTGTTACACCAACAGGGCAAATTAAGTTCAAATAGATGGGACCAGATGGCAGTACAATGTGCATGTTTCCTATGCAATACACCGTAACATTTTAGTTGTTTTATCCATATCCATCCATACAAAAAATATCATTCATCAGGCAATAACATATGAAACAGCTGATTATTATTTTGCTTCGTTTGATGATCTAACATACTTAAGGAGATTTATTCGAGTTACCTGTTATGAGGCCTTTAGGATTAAAAAGACAAAAATTTTACAGTGACATATTGGTTTTTTCAAAAATTCAAAATTGCCTGAGCACATACCCCTCAACATTAAATAGTTTTTCTTAGGTTGTGATTTGAGGAGCACACCAGGTGGACTACCCCTATCCTCGTCATCATTGGCGTCATTGGAACGTGACCAGTATGGATCCTCGTCCTCTGTGTCCGTGTCGTCTGATTGTATGTGGACCATGTCATCGGTACCAGACGAATCATTGTTGTCTGATGTAGTGGACCTGAGGATTAAGGTAAATGGGGCATTAAACATTGTATTAACATCGTAAGACTAAAAAGTATTTTAAAGGCATAAACAATTGATTTTCCATTTTGTGTGCTGTCTGGACCTTAGTTGAATAGAAATGGAAGAAATAGTCACTCGGACCCACAGGATAACTAGTCTGGCCCTATCAAAACATAGATCAGTGCTGCAGAGAGGAAAGTTGAAGTTTGGAGCTAGTAAAATATGGAATTAACTGCCTCTACTGCTCGGAGAGCTGATGTCATAGTAAAAGTACAAATCACTTGTTCACTTTCACCTACTAGACAAACAAAAAGCATCTATAAATGTCCATACGGAAGCAAGGACCAGTTACAAACCCTTTTAAACTAAGACTAACTTCAGACCACATTTTTTAATAAGAGGGAAATGTTTCAGCATTGCCTCATTTTTAGTCCAATATAAAAAAAAAACAATATTATGTCTTGTACTATCAATAGTATCATGTAATCTTCATATTATATTATTTATATCTTTAGTAATTTTTTCACATCATAACACTATTTTATTTTTATTATTGAAAGAAGTTGCCAGTTGCAATAAGAAAAAAATCACAATTGTAAGTATCATTTTCATTTAATTTTAACACCTATATTAACTATATTATGTAAATATATTTATTGTATCTGTAAATTACCATTAAGTTCTGTAATGTGTTGTGCAATAAAGAGTATATACCTATCTATCTAATAAAATATTTAAATTAACTCACCCTGCAGCATGTGAAGCATCCGCTGCGTACCTCTGGAAGTCTTCACTATCTGCTTCAGAGTTACTAATGTCATTATTACTGCTCGTCCTTGTAGTGCTCATATCAACAGTACTGCTCTCTTCAGGGGACAAATCATCTGAATCTCTAGAAGAATCATTGCTGTCAGAGTCCCTGTCTGGCGTCTTACGTTTCCTGTAATTCCTGGCTCGTTTCGGACGGCGTATGTTCAATAGAATGGCTCGCATATTGCTGCTGGAGGGAGCAGCATTCACCACCTCATTAGAAGGACCCCCACTCGTCCTAGCGGCGCGGTCGTCGCTGCTCGTGCTCTCAGACTTGTCCGCAGACACACCACTGTCCACGTTCTCATCTTTCTCCTCTTTACTCGAAGATGCAGCTAAAAAAAACAACCAACATGGACTCTGCGGGAATTTACGTCACAATTTTTTCTAACCCTCTCAACTTACACCAAACACTTACCAGCCTCTTTAAAACTGTCCTGAGAGCTCCCGTCGTTCAATTTGAACTTCTTTCCACCCATTTTAGGGCTGCAAGGCGATTCTTTGACATCTTCATCAGTCGAACCATTATCATCCATTGCACTTGTCAATGAATCTACTTCACAAAGAAAAGAAAATTCAGAAAACTTAGTGACTACAGCAACGCAGTAGATTTGATAAATAAAATAATTGACTAAGCAAAAAAGATTAATCAAACAAAATTTAGATTTGCAATGATGGAGTTTTTTTCTGAATTTTGATCTTTTGGATGAATTTTGGCAGGTTATTTTTTTATGTTGCCATGTGCAAACTGCAATGTATAACACAATGTACTCTGTGCTGCAATGTAAAGTACTAAAAGTACTCTGTGGTGTGTATGCGTTAGATTTTTTAATATTTTTTGCTTTAGTCGCTTTGAGTAGACAGCCGTATACTCAAAGTTTAGTCGTGAAAATTCTTATGGAACCGAGTTGAGAATGTTCCTTTTAATATTACAACCAATACATGACGTAGGTACCTGGCTGTGGAGTGGTGCCATCAACCAATTTCATGAGTTTCTTGATGCATTTACTCTCGGACTTTATAATTTGGCCATGGAAAAATCCCTGTTCACGTAAAAAAGATCAACATCAAGAGCTCCCGGCTTGCAAACATTATAAATGCGAACGAAGAGGCCAAGCTGGATTATTTAATTATAAGAACAAGAAACCTTTAACATTCAAAGACTTTTAATAAAGATGACATAATGAAGATTTACTAAAATCAGGAAATATCCCGCCTCTTGCCATCAGCTTTTCCAGAATTGAGTTATCAGTAGCATAATATCGCTGTTGGTCATGATGTCATGTTAAGTTATAATGGGTTATACTAATTTTACTATACCCTTTGCCATGGACGTATATAAGGGGAGGGGGGGTCCGGATCCACCATTTAAGGCCTGGTTTGACATAAGGTTGAATCGGCTATAGCCAAGGGCGACTTAATTAAGGGGTCGGCAAGGTTGGTGGGGTAGCAAATTGTAGATAGCCCTGGGAGTGACGACGAATCAACAAATCAACCTCACGTTTTTCAAGAATGCGTAGGAATAACGCACGCTGGGTCCAGCCGGTCCTTGAATTGTACTTCGGGAGAGCCGCATTATAAAATATTATTTCAATTAGGGAAATTGTTAAATCCGAGCACGGGGGGGGGGGGGGGGGGTTGGGGGGTGATTCTTTGGGACACCCCCCTTGTGCTATATATATACGTCCGTGCCCTTTGCGTGGAACTCCGTAACTGTCGTTTCTCAACTCGGTTCCTCAAGAATAAACACGACTTTATTGACAGAGTATAATCAAGAGGAATAAATTATTAATTTCTAGATCAACAACTATGCAACTTTTTTCAAAAAAGTTGCACAAAATAATACAAAATCCTCTTGAATCCTCTACATTCTTTAAAAAATTATAATAACCTGGCTACACCTGGAACATGACAGTATTGTGACACTGACAGTTCAAACTAAATATTTGGTTATGTTGTGTTCGTTGTGGTTTTCGCCTTTTTTAAATGAATATTCTTACATTTCTTACAATATTGTTCTAAATACCTAAGTCGGCATAGCAGTATCTAAAAGCGAAAAACAGATTTTATGTACAGGCATACGCAAATTGCTCATTATAATGAATATCGACGACCATGTTGTGTCCTTTATGGATTTACTTGATTTGGATGAAGAAATCATTGATTCGCGTTTAAAATTAATCATGAAAAGAAATGAATATTCCAATAAGCATCTTACAAGTGCTATCCAGCTTCTTCGGTACAAGGAACTTGTAAATTTGCAGGATGATTGTGACTGCGACAACGACGAAGAATGGGAGTTCGCGGCGAGGCTAATCAAACACGTGAGTCCGGAAAACATTGATAATGTTTGTAGCATTGTTGCTATTACTCTAGGCTTGAACGCCGGCACACTAGTTAACAAATCAGAACACTTATTGCAGCAGATTTTGTCAGATATAGATTTACCAAAAGATTCTAGAGATGGCTGCGAAACTCCCGAACAACACACTGCCTTATTGTACTTCAGAATATCAGATAGTATTCTGGACACTGTGATAAAGAAAGGCGAAAAGCTTACCCTGCCCTTTTTAGAATTACCAGTGAAATATATCCTTCACAATGCAGATGAAAGGTTTAAGATTCATTTCCTGACAAACAGTGTTCCTAAGTTATTTGAAGGGATATCTGGCTTCAGTATACTAGATAAAATTTGGGAACATATAAAAGACCTTCAGGCAGATCACAGACAAGTATCTTTAAATGTACTGAGTTCTCTTTCAGAATACTATTTGCCTGTGGCTGATAGTAAAGGAAAGATACTATTTGAATCTGTAATAGTCTACCAATATGAATTTTGGGATATTATACACTATGGCTTAATGTCAACTGACCCAACATTAAGAAAAATATCAATTTATCTAGCAAAGAGGGCCTTAGATTATGTCATGGCATTAAATAAACATTTTTGTGTAAAATTTAATAACAATACAATATTTTCATGGGACCATAAAAATAAGATGAAAGAAAAACTCTTGTGGGACAACTTCTTTATTCTCATTGATAGTTTAGAAGAGAAACAAAGTAATATAGTTTTACCATCTTTACACCTATTTGGATCTTTGAAGGGCCTTGAAAATTGGCTGAACTGTGCATTTAACATTGGTCTAAGACATGACAATACCCAAGTAAGACTAAGATGCATCCATTATAGACTTGATGTCAAAATAAAAAGTCCGTCAGAAGCTGCGGTGTTATTAGAAGCTTTGAATGATATCAATATTTATGATAACATGATTGAATATGATATGTATAACTTGAAAAAGAAGATTTATGAATTTCTGTCCGATAAAGAAGTCTTTATACATATTTTAAAAGCAACACCTAGTGTAAAGTGGTCACCCGTACCATTTTACCATATCACTCGTTTAATATCTGAAGTGAAATACAATGATCTGGCATCAGAAACAAAAATACAAATATCCCAATTCGTTATTGATATACTGAAAGTTCCATGTAATATTATAGCTATACGTAAAGCAGTTTTTGTCAATATATCAAAATTTGTTGGAAATTGTTGTATTGGTATAGTTTGGAAAGATGTCCTGTGCATACATTGTATCCTGCAAACTGAAATTAGTACTAATGACAATTATTGTACAGCAACTGAATTCTCTATTAACAAATAATTTTGTAGATGATGATGATAAGCCCAACTTTATAAAAGTTATTTTTGATTCACCATTACATATTGAATTTGGTTTATTATATGTAGAAAATAATCCTTTAGATGCTTCGATTTTCATGGATGCTTTATCAAATAAGATTCAAAAAGTTGCTGATATTGTTAGCAGGCAATATTCAGATAAGATAGAACAGCTTCAAGATGTGATTTATTTAATGCAGCTGTACATGAAAACTAAGAGAGAAACTCTAGATCTTCGTAATGTGAGTGATACTCTTAATTTGATGATTGCAAGAGAATTTAAAACCATCTTACACTATATTCATAGTTTACTATCCAACAATACTTTACTGACAATAGATGAAATGAATTCACTCTGCACTGGATTCAGCTGTATGTCTCTATCAACAAACAATTATGTAGTAGAAGAAATATATAAGTCAGCAAAGCTGATCATTAATGATAATGATAGTGTATTAGAGACTAAAGTCCTAGCTATGTCCTTGATAAATATCTTAACAAAAAATATGATATTACCTTTAAATCACGTTTCACGTTATGAGATGTTGAAGGCCATGATAATATTAACTTCAAACTTTCAAAATAAACAAAGTATTGGGAGATTAAGAAATGTGTTTTATGAAAAATCTTGTGAAATAGTTGAATCTCTCATAAAAGATGATATATCGGCGATAAAAAGTAATTTGAAAAATATAACAGAATTTGTTGAAAATGTAATAGAGTGTGGTGGATATGGATGTCTAAAATTCTGCCTAAATATCATGAATATTATATTACCTTGCTTACTTAAAAACGAAGTCATAAAAATTGACATATCACAATTCATAAGCAGAATGTGGAAAGAAATAGAAGAGTTAAAATCAAATAATCAGTATAATCCATGCATTGAAGAATTTATTAATTTAATAACACATGATGTATTGTTACAACAGGCAATGTATAATAATGTTGTCATATTTTACTGTAACAAAATTATTGAATATGGCTCAGTTAAAACTGCTCCACTATTTTATTTAGTTAAAAGTTTAATGAGCAAGGATATCAATTCAGATCATGGGCAATTAGTTTATGTGTTGTGTGAAATACTTCTTTATTCTCCTGTCCCAAGAAAAGACCAAAGGTAAATGTTACTGCAAAATTAACTATCACTATTTTAGTTTATCTTATTTACAATACCAAAATGGTAATGATGTGTTATTTCATATTATTTTCAGAATCATTGAAAACCTTGTCATCGAAATATTACAGGATCCAATGTATGCTTGCAACAAGCAAAAGTAAGTCATTTATTATTTCTTTTTAGAATGTTTTTCATGTTAAGTTCATTAAATATAATATTCAAACATTTGTTTCAGCATTGATATTCAGTTCAATTTTCAAATACAATATTTATCAGTGCTGATATTGACCAAAATCACAAGTAATGATATCCTATCGAACATTGAAATTTTTATTAAAGATCGGATAAATGAGGTGTTTAGAAACAAGCAAAGGTATCATGGACATTCTCATTCTCATAGACTGCTTCTGACGGCATTGCAGCATTTACTGCTTATTTCTGCACTGAAACCCGACGATGCTTGTGGGACTTCTAGCTGGTGTATTGATTTGCTGGGGAAACTACCTCATCAGCCAAGTGTAAGGATTTGTCTGGAGTGGTATATTTCTTTACACTTTTATCTTCAGGTAAGTAATTATTTCATGCATGATATGTTACATTAACTTATTGATTTTCACTTTCGGATGTGGAGTCAATAATATTTTCTTATATTTTTCAGAAAAGCATTATGAACAAGGAACTGCTTCACACATTGAAAAACTTACCAGCAACATCACAATTCATGATATTATATTGGACCTTAGCACATAAAATTCAAGAAAATATATGCTCAACTGAGGAATACGAGTTTGTTATGGATGTCTTATTATCACATACCATGGGACAGATGTTTAACATTAGACTGTATGCTCAATACTTAGCAACGAAATTATATGAAATTAATAAATCCAATTTATCCAAGTATGCTTACACAATTAGTCTGATAGAAAAAACTTTTGTTGAAAGTGCTAAAGATAAAAACTTTCAGAAACTAAAAAACGATTATTTTGTAAATGCATTTGATATTGTTAAAGATTTTACACCAAGCTTCATTTACTATTTTCTTCCAAAATACTGTGAAATCAATAACAACGAAGTTATTGATCTCACATTTGTCAAAGGTGTTGTGAAAAATATTAATTCAAATATTGAAAACCATGATTTTTTCAAGAAAGAGGGATCAAAACGAACTTCGGATGAAGATATATTTAGCATTAAAACATGGAAAGATATGAAATGCAAAGTTGATAACGATATTGAAGAGGTGGGAAGGTCCATTCAGAAAAAATATGTTCCTTGGAAGAATATGAGCGATGTAAATTTTTATGAAACAGGCAAAAAGGTCACAAGTATAGAATTTATTTGTAATTTGAATTGTCAATTCATTTAAATATTTTAATTATATGTATCTAACGACCACAATTGCAGAAAAAGAGTACCAGCGAGCTGATCGTAGTAGCTTCTCTGATAGACAAACTGCCAAATCTGGGTGGCATGGCGCGTACAAGTGAAGTATTCGGAGTGAAGACTTACGTTGTAGACAGTCTGCGCCACTTGCAAGATAAGCAGTTCCAAGGACTGAGGTAAAGTATTTATTTAAAAATAAACTATGCCTACTTACGACTTAATCGACGTATATTTCAAAGAAATTCGTAGTAGAGCGTTAGGACCGATTTTAAGTATTATTTATTTTTATTTTATGTGTTTGCCCCAAATAGCATACAATTAAAAATATCTCAAAGTAAGAAGAATCAGGGTGGAGCATAGTTCGCCGGGGACCGGGGAATGAGCCTACCTAATAAAAACAGTGTGTTCAAAATCAAATGTATTATTTTTTGGACTTTGCGAAAGCATTCGATTGTGTTACTCTTCAATTAATGTTTAGGCACCGAAAATCGTAAAGTTACATACAATATACTTTCTTTGTATATAGTTGGTCCTTTGCAAGGTAATTTCCAATTGGCACGGGTATTCTGGATAGGTATATTAGTCTTATAATGGTTTCTTGGGGCATACCCCAAGGAACCATTATAGGACCAGTCTTATATTCACTTCGTTTCGGTACATAATTTAGAACAGTACTAATAGAGTGCGCTGGACGTCGATTAGGTACATCACGCAAGCGTTTCATGTTTTCGGTTTACCTTACCTTATAAACCTTGAGTGGACTATGAGATTAACCTCTTTATAAATAGTATAGAAGATTAAATTAATATAAATTACAGAATATTATCCTGTGACGTGCTTCTATTGAATAAAGATCATTAGCATTGTATTGTATTATTTTTCAGTGTGTCAGCGGAACGTTGGATAGACGTGGAGGAAGTCCGTCCCGGGCAGCCACTGAAACAATACCTGCTCCAAAAGAAAGCTGAGGGTTACTCCGTGGTAGCTGCTGAACAAACGTCCTCTAGCATCAAATTACAATCTTTCAAGTTTCCTAGAAAAACTTTATTGTTGCTTGGGTGAGAATTTAGCATTTATAAGGAATATTATTATGTACAGAGCGTTAGGAAAGATCTGAGTGAAACTAGCAGGACCTTTTGTGAATGGCGAGCGCAGGAGAAGGCCTATACCCTGCAGTGGGATCAAACTACGAATATGTAATAATGAAGATGAAACTATTATTTGAGCGTAACTAGAGGCATAATTTCACGCACGGATTCGCTAGTCGGATACGTTGACCTCATACTGTTCCCAGACGTCATTCGTGGTACAGATATAGCACTAGTATCCCAGCTGGGGGTTGGCAAAAATATCCAGCCTAGGGGGTAAAAAATTAGGGCACTGACGTTGGTTGCTTGCACACATTTGTTTCACGAATTTCTATTATTAAATTGAAATACCTAATACCTATATAATTCTTTATACAAAAACCCATTTTTATTTTTAGGCATGAAAAAGAAGGCGTACCTTGTGACCTGTTACCAATGATGGACAACTGTGTAGAAATACCTCAACAAGGTTTTGTGAGGTCACTGAATGTGCATGTTACAGCAGCTATTTTCGTGTGGGAATATGCTAGACAAAACATTTTGTAATTTAAGAAACAAATAAATTATTTTACGGAAAATAAATCTATCAATTTCAATTATACATTATTTAATCCAGATTTACAGAACAATTTTACAACTTTTGGTAACAAAGTAATTCTTACAGGTTTAACTTCAAATTCTTCTTTGTCTATTTCAATCATAACCTCATTTGTAGGCTTATTAGGAATAAGCTCAACTGTCCTTGCCGAGATTACATCATCTAGATAGCTTTCCTTTTTCTTAACCCGACTCCACCCCTCTGAAACAAAATCTGTATAGGAATATGTGCTTCTCCCGAGCACTATGCCTAATGCTGGTAAATGATTCTGCACACTGTAAGGTTGAATTTTGAATTCACATGTTTTGAAACAAAGTTCCTGTGATGTAGCACATTCTGGATTCAAGATTTTTGAACTATCGGACTGGGCTGCTTCCATGCTTGGAACAAAGAATAACCATTTTCTTTTGACCTCTGGTTTCATTTTCAAACAATTGCTGCATCCTGGGCAAGGAGGTGTGTACTTTATGATGCCACTGCAATTCCAGGACAGAGAATCTTTATATCCATTGAAAATAAATGCAGCGTAATCTCGTAATGACCCACAAAACCAGTATTTATCTTTTTTTGCTAATGTATCTCTAAATGCTCCCCATTCCAGTGACGTTAATGCATAAATAGGTCTACTCGGTGCTTCTTCCTCTTCTTGTGGCAAAGGTTCAATTTTCATGGCATCTTTCCAAACAGTATTGCCCTCTATGATGGCCATGGAAGCATCAATTAGTTGTTTTACTTTTTCGACTCCATCACCACCGGGAAAGAGTGAGTTCCCAAATGCATTTGTACGCCCAAGAGGTAAGATACCAAGTGGAAATCTATTTGCTTCATCATTTCTTCTTAGCAGACCTGAAAGCAGGACATTTTCATTAGGCTTACACATAAACTATTCAAGATTACAGTTAATGAAGAAGTGACTAGGTAAGTACGGTGGCCAGCACATCAAGTTACTACAATCTGTCAAATTTCTTCAATCGAACCTCACTTTTATGTCAAACGTGTTTGGTTCAATATCAACTGAGGAAATTTGACAGATTGTAGTAACTTGATGTGCTGGCCACTGTACATTCAGCAACACATCAATTTACATTCCCCCCTCCTCCCCCCCGGGTAAGGGTATATTGTATTTTACCTACAATTCTTGATGGGACATTGAGAACTTAATAGCTGTTAAGAACACCAAGATGAGTTCCCAAAAATGTGAGATAAAAAACAAAATTGAAGTATGTATTTGAGAATTAAAACTTGGTGGTGTTAACAGCTCCATGTTATGTTCCATCAAGTTTGTTCTTTTTTTCAATTGTACATACAGCCACACATCAGGTTACTACAATCTGTCAAATTTCCTCAGTTGATAATGAACCAAACGCGTTTGACATAAAGGTGAGGTTCGATTGAAGAAATTTGACAGATTGTAGTAACCTGATGTGCTGGCCACTGTACATTCAGCAACACATCAATTTACCTTCCCCCCCGCAGGGTAAGGGTAGATTGTATTTTACCTACAATTCTTGATGGGATATTGAGAACTAAACAGCTGTTAAGAACACCAAGATGAGTTCCCAAAAATGTGAGATAAAAAACAAAATTGAAGTAGGTATGTATTTAAGAATTAAAATTTGGTGGTGTTAACAGCTCCATGTTATGTTCCATCAAGTTTGTTCTTTTTTTCAATTGTACCTGGTTCACCTGGTTTTAGATAATGATGTCTGACATTCAGATATTTACCTGTAACGGTTTCTGATAAAGTTCCATCACCTCCAGCCACAATAATAGCCTCAGTTCCCTTTAAACTTTCCACAATCTCCTTAGCGTTTCCCTCTGAAGCTGTCTGGACCACATCTACTTGCAGGCCAGCTAAATGTAACAATGGTTCACAGTACTTCTCAAAGTCTTTTTTAGCTTTACGCTTGTTGGCCACTGGGTTCAGAATTACAGTGACTACAGTTGGGTTTCGTTCGATTGGGATCAGGGAGTCTCCATAGCGGGCCGCCTCCTTGCATGCGGCTCGCATCAGTATGTCGATTCTGAGAAAAATTGTTAATTTTATAGGTAGTGAGAGAATGTAGCAGTAGTCCAGTTTACATGCAAAATCGCTTAGCGCAGGTAATGGCTTCGCCTACCCCGGAGATGGTCTTAATTAAGATCAGATACAAAAACAAATGAAAAAACTTAGGTACTTCCTTATATTATGATGGTTAACATGAAATGCTTGCTTAGTGAAGGAATCTAAATTACTTTTACATAGAGTTATATCATCCTTTAAATTAATTTTTTAACATGCTTATGTTCCTAAAGTATAAATTAAAATACTTTACTAAAATTAACCAAAACATACTCGTAGTTCTCCTTCAACTTAGCAGCTCCATAACTAAGAGCGATGGCTCCAACTACGGACTTTTTCCAATTATTTCGAATTGTTGTACCAAATTTTACTATTCTCTCCATAATTTACTGCTAGTGTAGTTCAATATCTTTTTAAAATTAAAGATTTCATTTCAATATAAAATGAGGTTAGAAAATCAGCTGTTTCCAGGCTATGTCTGTCAGTGTCAATTCGACCATTTGACAGCCTAAATTAAACAAGGTAGTAGAGGCGCACCCTCTATCACGCGTATGTGGGCTGTGATTTTTGATGATATTTTTTTACACAGATTTATAATTCGTTTTCGGAGAAGTTAAACCAATTCATGCAACTGTAATAGTAAATTGGGAATTTTAATTTAAGAACTAACCTAACTTTATTGGCTATTTTTATTAATATAATATTTTAAGGAACTATTGATTTATCGATTTATTTATTACAGGTATTGTGCAACACTAGCAATTAACCATAGACAAACTTGAAATATTTTGTCAAACGAACACAAATACTTGTTTCTTTTACGAAGTGTAAATGAATTTCATTGTTTATTTCCCTTTATCTAACCATGAATTCGGATAAAAATAAATCTAAGAAATTGCCCGAGGGCTGGGTATTATGCACATCCAAGTCGAATCCCGGAAGGAAATATTATTTTAATAAAAAAACAGGAAAATCATCGTGGACAGAACCACAGGTTTGTTTCGTAATTTACAATTTATTTAATTTTCTTAGGGCCTGTTTATCCTTAAAGAAATTCTTCGTATTTATGTGATTATATCTATGTGTAACAATAAAATCATTTTAAGAAGTAAATTAAGCTATAAAATGCAGGTTTCATGGAAAAATACCTAATCAATATTTTGTACAATATTTTTCAAGGCTGATGACAAAACTGGTCATAGTAAGCACAAAAAGAGGAAATGTGGCCATTCTGACAAAAGTAAAAAAGAAGAGCTGCCAAAAAAAGCATTGAAAAGGAAAAGTGATAGCAAAGATGCAAGTGCCAGCAAGAAACAAAAAGAAGGTACCTATAAACAACTATTACAGACTAATTTTACATTAAAATATATTATTTATGGGTAGTTTTAATACAGTACAAGGAAATGAATCATTTTAATCTAAAGTAAAATTGAGTTACTGGTTTAGTTTCTGAAGTGACAAAGTTCTTATAAGTTTTCACATTATGTTACATTACATACCAAAATATAACACATCTATTTGCTTTGACAGAACCTCCTACTCCTGAAAAACACAATACTTCTGCAAATAAGAAACCTAGTCCCACAAAGCCCCCAGATTCAAGCAAGCAAGATGCCAACCCCAAACCAGAGCCTCAAAAGACTACTCCTAAGAACACAGCTAACACCAGGCTCTCCCAGCTCCGAGCTCGACTGTCATCAGAAGCTCAAAAAGAGGAGGCTGCCAACCTAGACAGGTCTCCATCAAAGACCAAGCAAAGAATAAGTCCTACAGCAACTCAAACTGAGACTCAAGCCAAGACTGCCAAACAGGAGCTTAAAAGCCCAAATGCAAATGAATCAAAATGCTCCACAACACAATCTCCAAGCAGCGACAGCTTCCAATCTATCCCATCTCCATCACAATTCTTCGCTGCAAACAAAATAATTTCATCAATGAAAGCTCAACTACCAGAAGAGTACTGCAGTATACAGAGACAAAAAGACACATTTGCTGATATAGAACAAGGAATTTGCAATCAAACTGCAGATTACCCATACATGAAACATCCTGCGACACCGCCTCAGTTTTCTGAGGCCAGTAAACTTGTGTCTGCTATCAAATCTAAGTTATCATACAAAGTATCAAGTAAAGATACTCCAGTTAAGGCTTTTTCTTCTGCAAAGGACAGGATGGAAGCTTTAAGGACGAGACTAAGCAATGAAATTGATAATAACACATCTGTTGAAAGTATAGACGAAAGCAAAGATGTACCATATGTTAATAAAGATGTATCATATACTGAACATGTAACATATGCTAATAGAAATGTAACATATGCAAGCAAAGATGTAATATACACTGTGGAATCGATGGATGTAGATTTAAAAGAGGTTGGTTGAATGTTTATTTATTATTATGTTGTGTTTATTAATAACTAGCATAGCTTTGTATTAAGATTAACTTGATGGCACATTTGGTAGTTACCATACTTTTCCCTACAAGAGTTTAGGGTTCAATTAAAGTGGACAAATAAAATAAACACAAAGTCGCAAATAAAAGTGACATCAACAGTGATTTCAGAGACTTTGGATTATGTTTTGTAATAATTTGTAGAAGCTAGCAATGCTTTACCTATTTTGGGATGAGATCAATCTGTGATGTTATATTTATTTTGAAATGTGATTTGACAATGGTTGTATAAAATTCCACCTGTTTTCTTTTTCAGGTACAGAGAAATCAATGTACAAAAGATGTAGGTAGTAATAAAGATTTAGTTTTAGTGGTTGATACAAATATATTTATACATGAACTTGATTTCATTAAAGATGTTTTGAATTCACACATAAAGGGTAAATATATATTTTTATAATTTATATTATCAAATCCTTTAATATAAAAAGTGTTATGATGTATTGCATTACAAATTTAAAGAGATAATGGAATATTCTTAGGTACCTATTTGTAAATTAAGTTTTTTAGATGTAATTTACTCTCAATGTCAGCAAAAAGTTACTGATATAAATGAAGAAAATGCTAGTGGTTTTATAATTCTTCTAAAGTAATTTATATAATTTAGTTTTTACTGTTTTTAGGCTTGCTTGTAGGTTCACACTGAACCCTAGAGTTGAGAAGCCTAGGGTTGTAGGGTGTGTAAAGCCTACTAGAATTAATTTAGATTTTCTTTTTGTCTTGAGCATAATTTTAACCAATCTTATATTCCAGGTTACAGCGAACAACCGACTCTCCTAGTGCCCTGGCGTGTGATCAATGAACTGGACAGGCTAAAAGACAATAATAATGGCAATGGCGCCATTTGTAAAAGAGCTAAGTCTGCTATGGATTATCTTTACAAATCTCTGCCAGAGAATAGTAGGATTAAAGGTAAGTTTTAAACCCATGATAGTAAAACTAAAAGAGATTCCAACAAAGTGAGAGACTAGCTGTTCACTGTAATAGAGCATTTAAAATTACTTATTTTTAAATTGTAATATCTAAACAAAACACTATCTAAGAAAGAGGTTCAGAACTAAACTTGTAGACCCTTTTAAAATTGCGGGTTGGAACGGAATGGCATGAGCTTTAGTACGGTAATAACTTAAGATTGCATTTTGTAATAAGGTGGATTATGTTTAACCTTCCTTTATGCACTGAATCCCTGAATATATGGCGTTCGCTTGGACTTTGAGCCCGAATTTTGCGAGTCTGGAAATGGGGGCAATCGCATGAGAAAAGTCCGCTAGATGGCGTACTGTTCGACTGAGGTCCGACTTCTAGGTTATTGCTTGTTTAGTGACATTTTGACATCTCACATGAAAAATAACCAATCACCTCAGTTCTACAGTACGCCATCTATACCCAAAACTGGAATTCAAGACCAAAAAATCTACTACAATGTTGCTACTGCAATAAAATGATTGTACCATAGTATAGCCCTTTTTTCTAAAAACACTCGCTGATTTAATCGATTTATTGTTATTGATTCTATAATTTAAAAAAAAAATCATTTAAATACAAGACACTTTAATAAAAACTTAACCATTAGTAATTTTAGTTTTCAAAGATGGTATTGCGCTTGTAACACTTCAGGTGTTAATAACATTTGGTATCTACCCACAACATTTTAACAATGTCTGGAAACTTGACAGTTTAGTCTGCATAATAAGAAAAATAATGCCAAAAAGGTTGGCGAAACCTGAAAACGTCACTTGAAAATGACATAAGTGACATTAACAGATTTGACAGTGACGTATCTGTCGTAGATTTTTTGGTCTTGAATTTCAGTTTGGAGTATAGCGGATTTTTGACGCGATAGCCCCCATTACATTAAAGCGATTGCCATGATTTTATCGACCCGTAAACAGGGGATCCAGACCAACTATGTCATGGAGTTATAATGCATATTTTGGGCACTGTTTTAGGTCAGTCACTCCGTGATGCCAATTCACACATTTACCCCTGTGAAATACCGGATGATGAGATTCTGAATTGCTGTCTGCAGCAGTCTGAGCGAGGAAAAGCAGTAGTAAGTACTACTATTTGAAATACAATTTTGTATTTGCTATGACGATTGGCGTATGCAACCTAGTGCAATGGAATGTAGACCATTATCTATTCGAGATAAGCTCTACTTCTGGTGGCAGGAGGTACCATAGTCGTAGATAGCTACTGAAATAAGGTGGAGGGTATCACGATCACAAAATAATTACACATAGAAGTTAGACTTTGACCTGATTTTGTATTTAGAAGAGTTCGTTGACATATGCTAGGGTTGTTGCCCGGCATGAGTACATAAGCGCGCGGCCTCTACCATAGACCTCGACAGTTTGACAATCTTATGTTATGAGTTAGGATTAATGTGGTCGAAAAGGCGTATTTCCCCGTTAGTGCGCATGCGTGAGTACATGACAAGTTTTTAGCTCTTAGTGGGCAGCCTCCTTTCTGTGTGTAATTATTTTGTGGTATCGCGATCACTCCGAAACTGAGGGTCTAATTTGAAGTGGACGTTACGACCGAATCGGAGCTCCCCTCTCTTTCACACGCGCTGTGCGCGCTTTTGATTGAATGTGACAGGTATATTCTCATTCGTTACGGGACGTCTTCGTTTTAAGCCACCTGACTCCCAGTGAGTGAATCTGTTTATTTTTCAATGCATGACAGATTATCTTTATAAAATCGGCCATAAACAACGGCCAGTATCAAATAGTCTAAGATCCGTAGAACATCGACCTTCACCGGGCTGATAATCGAATGAAATATCCTTTATGACAAATTTTATATACTAGAAAATATATTAAAAATAGGTTTGCTAAAAAAATCCTGGACAGACTATTTTTAATTAATTTTTTAAAAATAATATTTAACTAAATTTAATATTTAATAAAATTTTCATTCTTACTTAAAGTATAAACGTATAGAATGTGCCGCCAATTTTTTTATTATCATTTCAAGTGAAGGTAAACTGCCATCGACATACCTGTTTATACCTGACAACCGAGTTCTCTGTCCAGGTAAATAATAGACAACCCAATGGCGGCACATTCTATACGTTTTATACTTTAAGTAAGAATGAAAATTTTCTTATTATCTTAATGTTGCAAAAATTAATTAAGGCGACACCGCGACGATACTAGCGCCGCCAATTGATTTATATTAATTGCGAGGATTATGAGATATATTTTAAAAAATCCAGCTATGAAAAGAAGAAGCTAGAAAAGTAAAAAATAGAGGTGGTTATTATGCAAGACAATGGGGAGGAGCTCAGCTGGTGTTGCCACGAGAGTGTGGTCCCGGGAAACGCTGGTTTCCGGCTACTCCCCTGCCCTCTGAGATGTTGTTTGAAGGCCTAGGTATTGAAATACTTAGCTGACAGTCTTGAAATTATTCTTATACATTAACTTAAAGAAAAAAAAAACACATCACATCGGTCACATTAAGAGAATGGAGTCGGATCGGGTCAATCTACCGGGAAGCGCCCTGCGGGGCGCCCCAGATATCGCTGGATAGGCCAGGTCAAGTAGGATCTTGGTCACCTTCAAAGGCCGGATCGGCAAGAGGTGGCTAAGAATAGAGCGGAGCGGCAAATTCTCGTGGCCAAGATCCACTTCAGCCGGGCTAACATGCGCACCACGAGATAATTTGTCGACACTCGTATTTTGTCGGCGCAAGTTACGTCTCGCTCACCTGACCGAGCGATGAGCGGGATAGAAGGATGCGCTCTCGCGAACGAGAGTCGACAAAATTTGGCGCGGTACGCATGTTGGGCCTACAGGTCGCTGAGTCAGCGTAGTAAGTTAACAATAATGAACCAAAATAAACTATTATTTATTTTTCTTACATAGATCCTGCTCTCAAACGACAAGAACCTGTGCAACAAGGCCGTGATCAACGGCGTGAAGTGCATCGGCATGGGCGAGCTGCGGCCGCTGCTGCAGCACCGGCCGCGGCCCGCCGCGCACCCCGACCTGCGCGCCAGCCTCCGCCACTACGAGGGGACCATGTACCAGCTGCTGGCCAACATACTAGAGGTAGATACATAGACACAGGTCCCTCCACCAGCCCGTGGTCCTTCCTACCGTCTCCATGAGGACCGAATCATGGGAGACGCTCACCAGGTACTTGCCAGCCTCCGCCACTACGAGGGGACCATGTACCAGCTGCTGGCGAACATACTAGAGGTAGATACATAGACACAGGTCCCTCCACCAGCCCGTGGTCCTTCCTACCGTCTCCATGAGGACCGAATCATGGGAGACGCTCACCAGGTACTTGCCAGCCTCCGCCACTACGAGGGGACCATGTACCAGCTGCTGGCCAACATACTAGAGGTAGATACATAGACACAGGTCCCTCCACCAGCCCGTGGTCCTTCCTACCGTCTCCATGAGGACCGAATCATGGGAGACGCTCACCAGGTACTTGCCAGCCTCCGCCACTACGAGGGGACCATGTACCAGCTGCTGGCCAACATACTAGAGGTAGATACATAGACACAGGTCCCTCCACCAGCCCGTGGTCCTTCCTACCGTCTCCATGAGGACCGAATCATGGGAGACGCTCACCAGGTACTTGCCAGCCTCCGCCACTACGAGGGGGACCATGTACCAGCTGCTGGCCAACATACTAGAGGTAGATACATAGACACAGGTCCCTCCACCAGCCCGTGGTCCTTCCTACCGTCTCCATGAGGACCGAATCATGGGAGACGCTCACCAGGTACTTGCCAGCCTCCGCCACTACGAGGGGACCATGTACCAGCTGCTGGCCAACATACTAGAGGTAGATACATAGACACAGGTCCCTCCACCAGCCCGTGGTCCTTCCTACCGTCTCCATGAGGACCGAATCATGGGAGACGCTCACCAGGTACTTGCCAGCCTCCGCCACTACGAGGGGACCATGTACCAGCTGCTGGCCAACATACTAGAGGTAGATACATAGACACAGGTCCCTCCACCAGCCCGTGGTCCTTCCTACCGTCTCCATGAGGACCGAATCATGGGAGACGCTCACCAGGTACTTGCCAGCCTCCGCCACTACGAGGGGACCATGTACCAGCTGCTGGCCAACATACTAGAGGTAGATACATAGACACAGGTCCCTCCACCAGCCCGTGGTCCTTCCTACCGTCTCCATGAGGACCGAATCATGGGAGACGCTCACCAGGTACTTGCCAGCCTCCGCCACTACGAGGGGACCATGTACCAGCTGCTGGCCAACATACTAGAGGTAGATACATAGACACAGGTCCCTCCACCAGCCCGTGGTCCTTCCTACCGTCTCCATGAGGACCGAATCATGGGAGACGCTCACCAGGTACTTGCCAGCCTCCGCCACTACGAGGGGACCATGTACCAGCTGCTGGCGAACATACTAGAGGTAGATACATAGACACAGGTCCCTCCACCAGCCCGTGGTCCTTCCTACCGTCTCCATGAGGACCGAATCATGGGAGACGCTCACCAGGTACTTGCCAGCCTCCGCCACTACGAGGGGACCATGTACCAGCTGCTGGCCAACATACTAGAGGTAGATACATAGACACAGGTCCCTCCACCAGCCCGTGGTCCTTCCTACCGTCTCCATGAGGACCGAATCATGGGAGACGCTCACCAGGTACTTGCCAGCCTCCGCCACTACGAGGGGACCATGTACCAGCTGCTGGCGAACATACTAGAGGTAGATACATAGACACAGGTCCCTCCACCAGCCCGTGGTCCTTCCTACCGTCTCCATGAGGACCGAATCATGGGAGACGCTCACCAGGTACTTGCCAGCCTCCGCCACTACGAGGGGACCATGTACCAGCTGCTGGCCAACATACTAGAGGTAGATACATAGACACAGGTCCCTCCACCAGCCCGTGGTCCTTCCTACCGTCTCCATGAGGACCGAATCATGGGAGACGCTCACCAGGTACTTGCCAGCCTCCGCCACTACGAGGGGACCATGTACCAGCTGCTGGCGAACATACTAGAGGTAGATACATAGACACAGGTCCCTCCACCAGCCCGTGGTCCTTCCTACCGTCTCCATGAGGACCGAATCATGGGAGACGCTCACCAGGTACTTGCCAGCCTCCGCCACTACGAGGGGACCATGTACCAGCTGCTGGCCAACATACTAGAGGTAGATACATAGACACAGGTCCCTCCACCAGCCCGTGGTCCTTCCTACCGTCTCCATGAGGACCGAATCATGGGAGACGCTCACCAGGTACTTGCCAGCCTCCGCCACTACGAGGGGACCATGTACCAGCTGCTGGCGAACATACTAGAGGTAGATACATAGACACAGGTCCCTCCACCAGCCCGTGGTCCTTCCTACCGTCTCCATGAGGACCGAATCATGGGAGACGCTCACCAGGTACTTGCCAGCCTCCGCCACTACGAGGGGACCATGTACCAGCTGCTGGCGAACATACTAGAGGTAGATACATAGACACAGGTCCCTCCACCAGCCCGTGGTCCTTCCTACCGTCTCCATGAGGACCGAATCATGGGAGACGCTCACCAGGTACTTGCCAGCCTCCGCCACTACGAGGGGACCATGTACCAGCTGCTGGCGAACATACTAGAGGTAGATACATAGACACAGGTCCCCTCCACCAGCCCGTGGTCCTTCCTACCGTCTCCATGAGGACCGAATCATGGGAGACGCTCACCAGGTACTTGCCAGCCTCCGCCACTACGAGGGGACCATGTACCAGCTGCTGGCCAACATACTAGAGGTAGATACATAGACACAGGTCCCTCCACCAGCCCGTGGTCCTTCCTACCGTCTCCATGAGGACCGAATCATGGGAGACGCTCACCAGGTACTTGCCAGCCTCCGCCACTACGAGGGGACCATGTACCAGCTGCTGGCCAACATACTAGAGGTAGATACATAGACACAGGTCCCTCCACCAGCCCGTGGTCCTTCCTACCGTCTCCATGAGGACCGAATCATGGGAGACGCTCACCAGGTACTTGCCAGCCTCCGCCACTACGAGGGGACCATGTACCAGCTGCTGGCCAACATACTAGAGGTAGATACATAGACACAGGTCCCTCCACCAGCCCGTGGTCCTTCCTACCGTCTCCATGAGGACCGAATCATGGGAGACGCTCACCAGGTACTTGCCAGCCTCCGCCACTACGAGGGGACCATGTACCAGCTGCTGGCCAACATACTAGAGGTAGATACATAGACACAGGTCCCTCCACCAGCCCGTGGTCCTTCCTACCGTCTCCATGAGGACCGAATCATGGGAGACGCTCACCAGGTACTTGCCAGCCTCCGCCACTACGAGGGGACCATGTACCAGCTGCTGGCCAACATACTAGAGGTAGATACATAGACACAGATCCCTCACCAGCCCGTGGCCTTCCTACCGTCTCCATGAGGACCGAATCATGGGAGACGCTCACCAGGTACTTGCCAGCCTCCGCCACTACGAGGGGACCATGTACCAGCTGCTGGCCAACATACTAGAGGTAGATACATAGACACAGGTCCCTCCACCAGCCCGTGGTCCTTCCTACCGTCTCCATGAGGACCGAATCATGGGAGACGCTCACCAGGTACTTGCCAGCCTCCGCCACTACGAGGGGACCATGTACCAGCTGCTGGCGAACATACTAGAGGTAGATACATAGACACAGGTCCCTCCACCAGCCCGTGGTCCTTCCTACCGTCTCCATGAGGACCGAATCATGGGAGACGCTCACCAGGTACTTGCCAGCCTCCGCCACTACGAGGGGACCATGTACCAGCTGCTGGCCAACATACTAGAGGTAGATACATAGACACAGGTCCCTCCACCAGCCCGTGGTCCTTCCTACCGTCTCCATGAGGACCGAATCATGGGAGACGCTCACCAGGTACTTGCCAGCCTCCGCCACTACGAGGGGACCATGTACCAGCTGCTGGCCAACATACTAGAGGTAGATACATAGACACAGGTCCCTCCACCAGCCCGTGGTCCTTCCTACCGTCTCCATGAGGACCGAATCATGGGAGACGCTCACCAGGTACTTGCCAGCCTCCGCCACTACGAGGGGACCATGTACCAGCTGCTGGCCAACATACTAGAGGTAGATACATAGACACAGGTCCCTCCACCAGCCCGTGGTCCTTCCTACCGTCTCCATGAGGACCGAATCATGGGAGACGCTCACCAGGTACTTGCCAGCCTCCGCCACTACGAGGGGACCATGTACCAGCTGCTGGCCAACATACTAGAGGTAGATACATAGACACAGGTCCCTCCACCAGCCCGTGGTCCTTCCTACCGTCTCCATGAGGACCGAATCATGGGAGACGCTCACCAGGTACTTGCCAGCCTCCGCCACTACGAGGGGACCATGTACCAGCTGCTGGCCAACATACTAGAGGTAGATACATAGACACAGGTCCCTCCACCAGCCCGTGGTCCTTCCTACCGTCTCCATGAGGACCGAATCATGGGAGACGCTCACCAGGTACTTGCCAGCCTCCGCCACTACGAGGGGACCATGTACCAGCTGCTGGCCCAACATACTAGAGGTAGATACATAGACACAGGTCCCTCCACCAGCCCGTGGTCCTTCCTACCGTCTCCATGAGGACCGAATCATGGGAGACGCTCACCAGGTACTTGCCAGCCTCCGCACTACGAGGGGACCATGTACCAGCTGCTGGCCAACATACTAGAGGTAGATACATAGACACAGGTCCCTCCACCAGCCCGTGGTCCTTCCTACCGTCTCCATGAGGACCGAATCATGGGAGACGCTCACCAGGTACTTGCCAGCCTCCGCCACTACGAGGGGACCATGTACCAGCTGCTGGCCAACATACTAGAGGTAGATACATAGACACAGGTCCCTCCACCAGCCCGTGGTCCTTCCTACCGTCTCCATGAGGACCGAATCATGGGAGACGCTCACCAGGTACTTGCCAGCCTCCGCCACTACGAGGGGACCATGTACCAGCTGCTGGCCAACATACTAGAGGTAGATACATAGACACAGGTCCCTCCACCAGCCGTGGTCCTTCCTACCGTCTCCATGAGGACCGAATCATGGGAGACGCTCACCAGGTACTTGCCAGCCTCCGCCACTACGAGGGGACCATGTACCAGCTGCTGGCCAACATACTAGAGGTAGATACATAGACACAGATCCCTCCACCAGCCCGTGGTCCTTCCTACCGTCTCCATGAGGACCGAATCATGGGAGACGCTCACCAGGTACTTGCCAGCCTCCGCCACTACGAGGGGACCATGTACCAGCTGCTGGCCAACATACTAGAGGAGATACATAGACACAGGTCCCTCCACCAGCCCGTGGTCCTTCCTACCGTCTCCATGAGGACCGAATCATGGGAGACGCTCACCAGGTACTTGCCAGCCTCCGCCACTACGAGGGGACCATGTACCAGCTGCTGGCCAACATACTAGAGGTAGATACATAGACACAGGTCCCTCCACCAGCCCGTGGTCCTTCCTACCGTCGGCATACGGACCGAATCTTGGGAGACGCTCACCAGGTACTTGCTTAGGGCTCTTTCCCCGGTGCGTTTCTTCACTCCCTACAAAGCCTGAGTCTTTGGCCCATCTCAATGTCACTTCTCCCCGAATGAGGCGTGAAACACCACAGCACAAGCGACTCGCGCTCGGGCAGTTCCACATCAATTGAACTCCTTCCTAATGTTAAGCCTTTATTACTTATTCATTACTTATTCTATGGTGCAGGTCGATTCACGAAAGATGACCACAAATTACGATCGTCTACGCATGTAATCTCATGTAGAAATGGTTCATTTTCAATTTCACACATAAAAAGGGCTTAGCCTAAACACATTTTATGTTTAATTCAACATGATTTTTGTCTTAAGTCATGAGAGATTACATACGTAGACGATCGACATTTGTACACCACCTAGCGGATTTTTCATGCGCGATAGCCCCCATTTTAAACGCACTTGATGATATTTTTAGAACGAAATGCGAGCGAAGTATAACAACCTATGGCAGCACGTGCTCTTCAAGGCGCCCCCCTGGTCCCTGGCCGACGTCCTCCAGTGCCTGCTCAAGCACTGGATCGCGGTCTTCAACGAGGTCTTTCCAAGGATAGAACATCTTATCACAGACTTGAGCAATGCACTCAAGTCCATACAGAGTAAAGGTAAGTTTACGGTTCTATACTCTGATTTTTAATCATGTTATAACTAGTTTTTAAGTTTTATACCTCTGTTTTGTGTGCAATAAAAAGTATATTTCATTCTTTCATTCATGTGGAGCAAACTGACAGATGTCAATGTGTCATCCGCATAAATTATTATCACTCAATTTGACAGATGGAAAATGTCAAAATGTATAGAAACTTGAGATTTGCATCTGTCAGTTACTTCACATGATTAAAAACTATGAATTGAAAATTAAAAAACCCCCGACACTCATTTTCTGACGGCGGCCATCTTGGATTTGAAATTTGTTACAATAAATACATTTTGCTACTCAAGCCCTTTTATAATCATACCCATATTGTGGGAGTTGTGTTAAAACATACAATCCATTATCTTTGTGACGGCGGCGGCCATCTTGGATCGATTTTTATCGAACTTATCTAAGAAAACTCCCCCTTTATTCATATTTCGAACAAAAAAAACATAATCAAAATCGGTTCATTTCTTTGGGAGCTATGATGCTATAGACAGACACACACACACAGAGAGACACGTCAAACTTATAATAATAAAAATCAGAGTTTAATCAGGTGGCTACACTTCTCTTCTTCCTAATCGCACATGTGATTTGCTTTTAGGTTTACCTATAAGTCTTGTCGTGATCTATAGAATTTACCTCTTCGATTTTTTCTTTAGATCCAGCGTCCCTATCGCAGTCCGAAGTAGCCAACTTCCAGGAGCTGTGCGTGGAGGTGGCGCGGCGCTGCCAGATCATCCCGGAGTACATGCCGCTGGCCAAGCGCAGCGTGGAGCGCCTGGCCGCCGACCCCGGCGCCGAGGGCTGCGTCGTCGACGCCTTCGAGGGGATGTGGACCGTGTTCTCTAGTTACTGGTGAGTGTTTTAGATCCGTCGTCCCTAGCGCAGTCCGAGGTGGGCAACTTCCAGGAACTGTGCGTGGACGCGGCGCGCCGATTCTAGGGATGATCGATATTTGATAAACATCGATGCATCGATGAACATCGAATCAAAAGTATCGATCTATTGAAAAACATCCATATTTCTAATACATCGATGTTTTCAGTAACGAATAAAACTGTCCATTATATTTATTTATTACTCCATTTAATTTGACATTTTAAAACGTATGCCATTGGCTTTGTTTTTTTTTAGGGTTCCGTAGCCAAAATGGCAAAAACGGAACCCTTATAGTTTCGTCATGTCCGTCTGTCCGTCTGTCCGTCTGTCACAGCCGATTTACTCGGAAACTATAAGTACTACAGTGATGAAATTTGATGGGAATATGTGTTGTATGAACCGCTACAAAAATATGACACTAAATAGTAAAAAAAAGAATTGGGGGTGGGGCCCCCCATACATGTAACTGAGGGATGAAATTTTTTTTTTCGATGTACATACCCGTGTGGGGTATCAATGGAAGGTCTTTTAAAATGATATAAAGTTTTCTAAAAAACATTTTTCTTAAAGTGAACGGTTTTTGAGATATCAGCTCTCAAAGTCGTAAAAAGTATGTCCCCCCCCCCTCTATTTTTATAACTACGGGGTATAAAATTTTTAAAAAAAATAGAGGTGATGCATGCTAATTAACTCTTTCAACGATTTTTGGTTTGATCAAAGTATCTCTTATAGTTTTTGAGATAGGTTGATTTAACTGTAATTTGGTTAAGTTTATTATATTTGCTGCTACGGAACCCTTTGTGCGCGAGTCCGACTCGCACTTGGCCGGTTTTTTTGCTATAAAAACATGTGTCAAAGTCATCGAGGAACATTGCCCATACATACAGCCACTGATTTTTTTTCGAATGTTAAAATTATGTCATCAAGTGGAATAAAGTTGAAATTGTTAATCGTCTGCTAATATTTAGTGGCAGCTAGTACACGGTGCCCAAAAAAATAATTGTCGTTTTCACATTCTAATCATAAAACATCGATGTATCGATAATATCGAAGTCAACCCATCGATGTAAAAACATCGATGATTTGCAGTTAAACATAGATGATTCTTATGTGGACCGTGTTCTCTAGTTATTGGTGAGTTTATTACGGTTACTAACGGTGGACTCACTCGAAGTAGTAGTTTACTCTCAAGCCTAGCATACGTCGCAATATGCATGCATAAATACTAAATTAATTCTAGTTACGCAGGTAAAAAAGATCACGAGCAAGATGATCACGCTCAAAAGACGCTAGTGTGGGGTCATTCAAAGAATACTTCTATTGTGACTTGTATTTGTACGTGAACACCATCTTTGGCAGTCTCCTGAACTAAGTGTTTGTTCCAGTGCCAAACTGTCGACAGGGTTGGGCATAGCCCACAGCCTGGAAGACAAGATCTCATCGGACGACCCCCCCGCCGTGCTGGTCGGCAAGTGCCCTGAGTTCAGCGCGCACGTAGCCGCGCTCACGCTCGCCATTAAGGGGTAAGTTTTATAATGAATTATGATGATTGATTGATTGATGATTTAACTGTGAGAGAGCCACGCTTCGGCATGAATGGGCCGGCTCGACCGGAGTGATACCACTGCCTCACAGAAAACCGGCGTGAAGCAGCCCCTGTGCTGTGTTTCGCTGAGTGAGTGAGGGTACCGGAGGCCCACTCGGGGGGGAAGGGGATAAAAGGTTGGCAGCGCACTTGTAACTCCACTGGTGTTGCAAGTGTCCATGGGCGGCGGCAATTGCTTACCATCAGGTGATCCGCCTGCTCGCCTGCTACCTATCAAATAAAAAAAAAGATGAAAATAATCTTTAAACTTTAAGTAGTATCTGTACTTTCACGCTTTTACGTATTTTTCTATCAAAAAACAATACAATAAATTGTATCAAACTAAACTTAAGTAGAATTTTAAACTGAGATATATTATTATTAACAATGAAATATCGAACTATATCTACTCAGTCCCGCTTGAACACAAATGTTTGTTGATGAAACAGGTATTTGTGTTGGGTCTAGGTGTTTATGGTTCCTTCGTTGTTTCTGGTTTCCATATCTTAAATTTTAGTTAGGGGCCAGGACAACGTATGTGATGTTGTCTCAATTTATTTATTTTATTAAAACTATGCTTTTACCCACCTGGTTTTTTTATACTAGAGGCGACAAACGAGCAATGCAGTAGGTCGATTTAGAGTTTTTTAATAACCTACAAGATTGAAAAGCCGTTAAGCCGAATTTGATCCTATTTGTATCCACCAAATGCGGGTTCACGGCTTTTTAGATACTCTCGGCGTCAAAAAAATCGCACATCTGCGTAGTTTTCATACTAACGCGCTCATATCACAGCTTCGTATATTAAAAAGTAAAACATTTTATTACAATATTTTTAAGGTAACATTACCAATATATGCTCGTCTTTAATCCAACATTTTCATCATCCATGGAATTTACTTGATTCGTCCAAAAAATTAAAAAGTAAATCAGTTTTTCAGCTTCATAGAACAGTGTATGGGACAAAAAACATACAGCTGGGATATGAAATTATCGGCGGCCTTCTTGTGATCACTCGATAATCTCTTTAATCGCTTCAGTAGGAGTGTATCAGCCTTGTATGCGAGTTGCGGTTTCGTTGAATTTGCATGGTGATCGGTTATTGTACCTACTTATTGTTTTTGTTATAGTTGAGTTGTTGCTGTTGTTTGTTACGTTATTCATTGTTATTGTTGTAATTTTTTGGCGAAATGCTGAAAAAAGCTATTTTGAACTCGCAATCTCGGGAACAACAACCCCATTTCCTCCCGATTGGGCCTCCGGTACCCTTACACACTCGGAAAAACAGCGCAGGCACTGTTTCATAGTAACAGCAAACTATAATAAAATCGATTCCATTTCCATACGAAGTAGAATCGATTACTATAAACAATCGCAATTATTTAATTTTAGGACATCTCTACAAGTGTCAAAATTGAACTGTCACAGGGCTCTTCTTAGCTGAAATGAATTATAGATATAATACGATGATGAGATGTTCTGGGTATTGATTGGTCATGTGTGGGGTAGGGTGCTGAGCGCCGGGAGCGGCGGGGGCGGCGGGGGCGGTGGTTGCGGCGACGGCGGCGGGGCGGAGGCGGCGGGGCGGCTGGCCGGGGCGGTGGGCGCGTGCTTACGACTGCTGCCCGTACACCCCGCGCACCCCGCGCCGCCCGCGCCCTCCGCCGACCAGCTGCAGCTGTTCGCCAACACCTGCAGGTATGTGCATTCGCCCAGCACAGGGCTATTTTGTTTGATCGCCTTCCAGCTAGCAGATTTTTCAAACACCTAAAAACCATAAGATTCAACCCATTAATTTCCCTCCCAAGGGCGACGACAAATTATAGGCAGAACAGCTACTTACTCGTATGGCGTGTGTGCGACAAGTTTAACAAACTCAGTAAAGAACTCGACTTAGATATTTTTAATACTAGCGTACCAACGGTGAGGCGGCTCCTGGGCGAAAGGTTCTTTGAACCGCATAAATTGTAAAAGAAAAAAAAATACGGAATAGTGGTTTATATTATGTATGTTTTGTTTTGCTGAGTATGCTTGGCTACTTGTTATATTTATCTATTCAATTTCTATCTGTGTGGACCCAGAGGTGTTTTTTTTTGTCAAATACTGTTGTTAACTTAATATGAATTGTAAAATCTTGGTCTTCCTAATATAAATAAATAAATAATAAACACTATAGCCCCATTACATCCATACTAATATTATAAACGTAAAAGTATGTCTGTCTTTCTTTCACGGCGAAACAGAGCGACGAATTGACGTGATTTTTAATGTGGAGATAGTTGAAGGGATGGAGAGTAACATAGGCTACTTTTTGCCCCTTCCTAACTCCCCATTTAAAGGAAGTAGGGGGCGCGAGCGAAACCGCGGGCAAAAGCTAATATTATATATTTTTATTGCACCATCACATTGTTTATAAAGATGAAAATTTAAATATGGCAAGTACATGTGATACCCAGTGAGGTTGCTGGGAAAAAAAAACAGTTCCGATCTATTATCTACAGTCAACTCCAAAAATATGTATCCACTTTAGGACCTTGTCACAATACATGGTGTCTATAAAAAGTAGAAGTCGTTCTTATACATATGTATTGTGACAAGGTCCTAAAGTGTATAAATATTTTTGGAGTCGACTGTACGTTGAAGTTTCATATTAAAATAATTAAAGGTAAATTATATTTTGTTCCAGAAATATGCTTCAGGAGGCGTACACTAAGTTTTCTCAATTATCAGAATTATTGGAATTGTGCAAAAGTAAAATCGCGAACGAATGAGAGAAATCGCAAAGTACAGTCGCGGACACAAGTGCTAACGATTTGACTGTAAGTATTTATCATATTTAATGTATTACTACCGAGCTTGCATTTTCTGCTACTATTTGAAACTTGGTATTAATGTGGACATTTCAAACGAACTGGATTATGTGTGCTTTTATGTACAGTACATAATTGTATCAGTGCACTAATAGGAATACATACTACTACGCATTTCAATCAGAAATATAGTTGTGCCTTTGACATGTAAATAAACAGCTGTCTTTATCTACAAATCGATATTTTTTTTGTTATTTGTTGATGCTATTTCCAAGGGTACAAGACAAATAAATTAAAAATTTTTGAACTCTTATTTCAATTAAATAATAAGGTGCTGATGTTATGATACACTTCTGGCCGCGACTGTATCTGTATCTAGTCCGCAATTTGTACAAAATTGTACCAATTTAGAGGAAATTTAAAGAAGTTATCTTTCAATTTATGAAATGGAGTCCCTTTCAAATGCAATTTCGTATCGCATAATATACCTATTATGTATTTTTAGGTCTTTTTTAGTCGTAATTCTTCGATCAACAAATAGATCTAGATAACGTGACACACTCATGTTAAAACCAAACATCATTTGTGTCTAATTTAGGGCTGCCACAAAAGTGCCAAATTAGCCAACACCCAGAGGACAGGTACAGCTTTATTCCATAAGAAATAACGCTCATAACAGCATGGCAAAAGATTTATCTAGATTAGAAGGGGGAGCTCAGACTGGACATATTGTTGATCGAAGCGTCATATGTAACCTAGTACAGCTGAACAAATTTAGACCTATACGTTAATTTGTATGTAGATATTACCACTTAACAGCAGATCGCCAGGCTCAAAATCATTTCGATGTGGTTCTGTCCCATCGTTTTTTTATTTAAAGTTGAGTAACGTAGGTACTTCTTTTTTACTATCAAAAGGTAGTTATTTATAGTCAGATCTCGGCTTTGCAGAAATTTAAATTTTAAGTAATGGTTATTTAGTTAAAAAAAAACAAATGTCTAGCACTTTGCATTTGACAATAATTGATAAAAATAAAGTTATTAATTTCTATACATTAATTATATTCTAATATTTTTCACTAGTTATTGTATCTAATGAAAGGGACTTCCTTGTCTTCGAAGACTGACTAATTGTTATATTTTGACGTCTGTTCGTCTTTAAATATTATATAATAAGTTCGTTGCAATGTATTTTTTCAGTTTCTAGTACTTGTAAGAAAAAACGCATAAAATTAAAATACGTATCTGAGCCCGCTTGTTGTCAAATAAATCCCCAAAAATGTGTGTGATTGTCTCTGTTTTTACTTTTTTATCCAGATAAGAAGTGATCTAAGCCACTTGATACTTACCAACATTAATATAAAAGTAATCTTATTTCATTATATTTTTATTTTCAAGAGACGCTACTAAAATTAAATAACTGAGTTGTATTTTTTCTTTAGCAGAATTATATTTCACTGAGTATCACCTCCATTAAAACCCTGAAAACTTATTTCATCTCGTAATATCTAGCTAGTCTGAAATTTTGTTTTGACGCACAATTAGAAGTACCTAGGTACCACACGTAATCTCACCACACAGTGACTTACAATAATTTTTGTTTAACCTCTGAGTATTCTGATTATTCTTTGGCAATTGGAGACAATCACTTTGAAACCAACTATGCATTATAGTTATATAAATTGTAAAAGTATTACGGGTATCTGTAATTTGTATTTCTGTAAATAACACACTCATGCCTAATTGTATTGCCTGTTTCTAAATTCACTTAATAATTTTCTACGTAAAAAAGACAGGTTAATATAATTTTGTGTGCGATTGTACTTGTTTAGGACAATTTTTAGGTTAAGTATTCCTTTTTTTATTACTTCTATATTATTTTGTAATTTGCAAAATGCAAGATGCCACGACGATTTTGTATCTAAAAAAAAGATTTAAAAAAAATCTAGGTAGGAGCAATATTACAGAACTTGTCAAGAAAAGTTTTTAACTAAAACATACAGAATGATCAACATTTTTTTTTCTGAACTATGTATTATGTTCCGTGTTTATAAAAAAAATAATTATTAAGTTTTTTACAAAATAATATTGGACTGCATAATTTATTTTATGTTGTCATGTATAAATTTATTTATTGTAAACGCACAATAATTATTTCTTATTTCATACATAAGAGTCAACAGGATTCGATTGTGTGGCTGACTGTACGATAAATTCTTTTCTTTACAAGTACTTAACAAAAATTATTTATTAATAAAAGTGGCAATATTTTTTCTGTATCCAATGTAGTTGTTATAATCTGTATTCTGTTATTTACCACAAAAAATACAGTATGCCCATGAACTAACCATTTAAATTACCATATTGTATTCTATTAAATACACGCAAGAATGGTATGGCATGTTGACTTATTAACAGTAGAAATCAAGTAGGTATAGTCTGCGGCAAGAAAGTTTAGTTATGACCTTGAGTGCGCAGAAACCAATTTTAATAGAAAGTCTTCTTTTTTACTAGTGCGCAAAATAACGGTCATCGCTATTCTTTCGTGCCGCCAGCTATAATAGAAATCTTTGTCAAAGAATAACTCCAAAAACTTTCCGAAATATCACAATTTTAACTCATAATAAGGTTGAAGATAAATAGTTACCATCTGATTTTGAACCTTAACTAACCTAATCTATATTACATAAGAGCGAATAATAAAATATCAATACTACTGGTTTAATTTTGTTTATGGACCTACTGTATTTATTAGCGTAACGTAGTGTAATGTTAAATGAATTTTACATCATTGGGAGGGTCTTTAGTCCGCCATCTTGAAAAATACAATTTCTTTTAATTTACATGAATATGTAAAGTAGATTTTTTACCTTAAATTGCATGAAATAACTTGTACGAAATATGAAAACTATTTTTCTTTTATAATAAAAATGAAATATTTATTTATTTTCATTACACTACGTTAACCGTACTGATCGTGAAGAGAGCTGATAATAGCGTTCATATTATAATACGTTTATAAACTTCTTTATATGAAATATATTTTATTTTTAAGATTAAAAGTGTGCAATATACAAATTAAATTTGACGTTTTGCAGTTCGCTATAACATTTAATATCCCAATGAAGTTGTGACATAGTGGCATTGTATACTTATTAGATTTATAGATCAGGGTGGGAGTACTAAAATTTTACAGTGTGATTGATGTGTTTTTACCTAAATGTCCGACCATACTAATGGGATTGTCCGGGTTTTCGGTTTAACCAAGAACTCGTGACTCCACTGGTGTTGCATCCACGGGCGACGGCAATCGCTTGCCATCAATTGTTCCGTCTGTTCGTCTTTCACCTATCACATAAAACATTTCTACAGTCGTCCTTTAACATCGTAAGACCCAAAAGCATCAAACGATTGATTTTCTATTGTGTCTGCTGTCTGGGCCTTACGATATCAGGATGATGTTTTCTTAGCTACGTTTTTGCCGGAAGCTGTTAAAATATGTGCTAATAGAACTATTCATAAAATGTTATTTACGATGTATTTCATAAAATTTTATGTTATTAGAACCATCGGCTCTCTTACACTCTTTCGTTACACTTGTACTGTGATCATTTTCGAAACATTTTTCTTGTAAATAAAATGTGTATAAATGTTAATTATAATATGTGTTAAATGTAGCGTTAATACAGCTAACGGACGCATTCAATAAATGTGGATGATGAAGTCGGGAGAACATTATATTGTTTGAATTTCTTATCTTAATTTTTAAGTTAGTTCTTTAAAGTGGGAATTGACATTTATTTATAGGCATGTATCGCTATCTGTTAAATAGCTCCGCAACATTAATTTAAGATTCATTTCCATGCAGATTCGAGCAGTTGGATCTTAGGTACTCACAACACTATACTCTTAATTATCAAGAAATACACTCATACTGGTACTTTACCCTGTTTATTTGTCCGTTTAACTTAGATTTATGAACACATTTTTTTTTCAGGCTACACCTCTTACATTGATCTGACTCCGTAATAAGTACCCAGTACTAGTGTTACAGATATTATTATCAGACAAGCGAGAATCATAAATATAATACAATAATACATATTATATAACACCCAGACACTGAACAAACAAGTGTTCATTACACGAATGGATTGATTGAGGTGTCCATTACCTAATTATCTACATGAACATCCAACATTGTAATAATTTATGCATAGCCCTTTTCCCCGTGGTCTTCTTTAATCATATCAGAAGCCTTTTCTGCTATCATCAGAACTGGCGCATTCGTGTTTCCACTCGTAATTTTCGGCATCACACTGGCGTCTACGACCCTCAGGCCTCTCACTCCATGCACTCGGAGCCTCTCGTCGACAACCCCCTTGCCTTCAGGACCCATAGCACAGGTACATGCCAAATGATAGTGAGACATTACCGTATTCAGGATGTAGCATTTCCAGTACTCGTGACTTCCAAACACATGTTGACGGCACTGCTGAACTCCGATATCAACTACCTTCGCTCTAAACCTTTTAAACGTTGTAGTATTTACCACGCTTGTGTAATCTTGTACGTACTTTGCAAAATTATGCAAGTCTTTATCACTAGTGAAGTAACCATTGTAAATAAGAGGTTTGTCTTCTGGATTACTGCTTTTTAGCTTAATACGACCCTTAGATTCGGGATGCATGAGACCGACCAGCGCTTGGAGAGTTTCCATTCGTTTACTATTAGTCACTAATGTTCGACAAGTTTTGTCATCCAACTCTAACATTTGTGTACAACTTAGCAAAGAGAACAAATGTGCCGCTGGCAAAGGACATACGGTAGCCTGATAATCGGGATAGCTCTGTGATTTATTCAATGCGGCAAACCCTATTAAAGTCGGGATAGGAAAAGCACCCCAAGTAAGAATAATGTCTAGGTTGTTTATCACAGAAGTGAAACCCTCTTTTCCTGTTATCATTATATGCGCTGTCATATGATCTTCAAGGTTTTCCCCAACGTTCTCCGAGTTGTGAACGACATTTATTCCCATTTCATTCAAATGCTCTTTAGGCCCGACGCCAGATAGCATCAGCAGCTGCGGACTGTTCACAGCTCCCGCTGATAAAATCACTTCCTTTCTATTCTTGAATGTTATTATTTTCCCGTTTGACAAAGCCACTTCAATACCTATAGCATTCTTATCGGGATCAAATATCACCTTCCTTCCCTTTGTGTTCTTGAGCACATGCAGATTGGGGCGATATTTCGCTGTCTTCAAATAGACTTCCACCGAGCTCTGTCGGACTTCATCGTATATTGCGAATTGTGCCTGAGAATAACCCATCTGCTGTTCTCCATTGTAATCTTTTATATTAGCATGACCGTTTTCCTGAAAGCCTTGAAGGTAAACATTAGTTCTGTGTGTCATGCTTTGTCTGGTTACGCCAATTTGACCTTCTAAACCCCTGTGTTCGCTTAGGAGATGCTTTTTCTACGTATTCCACCTTTTTGAAATACTGTTCGACATCACCCCAGCTCCACCCCAAGTTTCCTAGGTCTGCCCAGCCGTCGTAATCAGCTTTATTCCCTCTCACATGGTACATGTAGTTGATGCTGCTGGATCCGCCCAACATTTTGCCGCTGATGTGATGGATGGTCTTTGACCGCCGCGCTTGGCTGCTGTAGCCATCGTTTTGGGAGTTGTAGTTCCAGTCTGGCAGCTTAGATACGGTAAAGGCGGACAACAGTGGATTCTGCAATAGAAAAATATTACGTAGGTAGACGTGATTATGTAAAATTGTGATTGGTTGGTGGTTTTGTCTTGGTCTTAACGAATTCAATTATGGCAGCCCCCCACATGGTCGACCGACGATTTTTGTGATAGGTAGCAGGCGAGCAGGCGGATCACCTGATGGTAAGCAATTGCCGGGCGCCCATGGACACCTGCAACACCAGTGGAGTTACAAGTGCGCTGCCAACCCTTTATCCCCTTCCCCCGAGTGGCCCTCCGGTACCCTCAATTACTCGGCGAAACACAGCACAGGGGCTGCTTCACGCCGGTTTTCTGTGAGGCAGTGGTATCACTGCGGTCGAGCCGGCCCATTCATGCCAAAGCGTGGCTCTCCCACAGTTAAATTTAATAATTCCTTGGATGCGGGTGGCAAAGGACCAATCTGTGTGGAGAATATTAGGGGAGGCCTATGTCCAGCAGTCTATTGATGGTGATGGTGATGATGAACGAATTTCTGGATTGAAGGATTTTATAATAGGTAACACCTAAAGAGTGTGGCTATTTAACGTCTTCAAAATCATTCAAATTTTATTGTTTTCTAATTTAAGAGAATACTGTTCTCTTATCATAGAGTTATAGTTATAGCAGTGCGTGTTACCTATATCTAAACGATTATAATTGCAAATTGATAGAGCTAGTAGGTCGCTTTTGGAAACTAAGTCTAGTACACTGAGTTTGGGAATCCTACTTGGACAACAAACGGCGGCTCATCTCCAGCCTCTATGAGGAGTATGCTCCAATTTCTGACTTCGGTAAGCCTGTTTGCCAGCACGCAGCCCGCCGTGCCCCCGCCGACCACTATGAAGTCGAAGCTCTGGCCATCTGTAAGGAGTTTAGATTGGTCATCATTCAACTGCTTTGATTTTAACATCTGGGTGTTCCTTAACATAGACATCTTCATCACCAATGATTTGTTTTAGGTAGGTAAAAAATAAATGAATATCGACTGTTTTAATATTTTTGACTCGTTAAGCGCTGATAAATAAATGCTATCATGTCAGTCAACATCTTTTTTAACGTTTAAACAGTAACGTCTCTGTGAACACTTGGAGTGTAATAGTAACTTCTGCTGCTGACTGTACCTGCTTACAATGGTAGAAATTGACATTACTAATCAGCGGTAGATTACTTATTTGACATTCATAAACGTTCTGTATGGACTTAAACTGAATATTTTTTTTTAATTGAATTGTTAAGTTTACAGAGTTCCATCGTATTATAAACCAATGGGGCTACCCTACTCTATGATCTAAACGGCAGTGGCGCCTGCAATTAATTTTATGAATTTTGATGCATTATGCTGAATGGCAACCATTTTGGTAGCGTAAGTTTAACTTTAAGTTTCTGTTATTTGCTCCAAATAAATGTTCTATTCTATTATACAGGGTGTATTTGTAAACATTCACATCACTTTAACCAATGGACCAAAAATGGTTGATAGAACACATGGGTGTTCTATCAACCATTTTTAACAATATTTATTCAAAAAAAAAAAGAAAGGAGAACGTAAACATCTGATTTTTCGGATTAAATGGAAAAAGTGTAGTAAATAGTGCTTCTCGCCTGAATTCACAGCAAATTCTTATAAAGAATCTTATAATGCGTATGTGAGTGTGTTATCTAGTGATTACTTGCTCAGTGTTATCTACGTGAACAGTGTCATTATTTTATAGAAAAGACAACCAAGAGTGACTTAGACTTCAATCTCGCACTAATAGCTGATTTTAACACAAAACGCTTCTGAAAACATTGCTGCTTGTAATTATACGGTGTCGGGTTAACAAATGGTGATTGTGGTAAACAAAGTAACAGCCAATGCATGCTCGATTCGTCTAAATGTTGAATAGCATCTTCTCACACAGTCGTTTTTTATTCAAAATAGAAGACATTATCGACAAACAATAATAACCACAGATAACTTCTGCCCCTTACCATAGACAATAACAGCGAGCGCCACCTATTGAAGATCGTGTGAACTAGGTATATACGATTAGTGCCGTGCTGCTACAGACTATTTGCGCCAATTTCAAAGTGTCCAGACTACATGACTACGTGGAATCGCGCTCTCCCAGACTATTTGTACCTGTTAAAGCGTGTTACTCCAGACTATTTCTCTCAAGGCGTGTGCAATTCTAGCTTGAACTACCCTTGTTATAACCTTCCATTCCTGCTGCTTTTTCCCGCACATTTAATAATACCTTACATGTGGATGTTTGCATGAACTGAAAACTACTATCAATACAAATAACGCTTGTAAGACTCCCTGCATGTAAATACCTACTTCGGAATTTCATCGTAAAATGACGCTATCTTGCAAGGAATGTAAAAAACCTATTAAAAACAGACAATTATTGCTATGCTGTGTGTGCAACTAACATTACCACCTAGACTGCACATCCGTTTCCTTTCCACGCTTCCGCATAATGACCGCTGATAATAAAGAAAACTAAAAATGCGACGGCTGCAGAAACAAAAACAAGAAAACATTCTCGGAACCGTTAACATGCCAGTTTCATCATCATCAATTAGCTTATTGCAACATCATTCGGAGGAATTGTTGAATACCGATACTACACTTACAAAATAATACCACTAGTAATGAATACAAAGTAAATATACCAACTAACAACTCATTTGAAGAACTTGCCGAAGAAAATGAAAATTTTTTATCGATCACATCAACGCCTGTTGGTGATACACTAAGAGATTGCTCAGATTTACGATCAAAGACATGCATAGAAGAACTAGGAGAAAAGATAAAAAATTTGGAATGGCTGAATATGAGATTGAAAACTTGGTATTAGAAAACCATAACTTAAGAAAGCAATTAAACAAGCCAGAAAATTCCTACAGTATACAACAACAACAATCAAACACAGAACCAACTAAACACCAGCATCAAGAAGTAGAACAAAAACGATCCGATTCACATAGACCGGCTCAACATTTGAAATCGCAGGATAATACATTATTTCGCCCAACATTTCTACAGATAACAAAATTCCTGACCATATTAAGTTGCTACCTACACATCAATTTAAAGCAACATTACGCAATCTCCTTATAAAAAACACATTTTATTCTCTTGATGAATTTATGAAGAGTAAAAATATTTAGGTAGACTTCAAAATTGTGGACCCAGCTTAGATAATAAAAACATGCTTATAATATTTTTCCTTCACCAATAATTAAGTAAAATAATTTGCTAACTAGAATGAGATTGTTTATTTGCCGTATGCTGAGTTAATCTTCTTCTTCTATCTATACATATAATAAAAATGTAAAAAAGCTGTGTCTGTACATTGAAGATATTTATCTCAAAATAACTTAGGACGACTAAAAAACAGTAACAGAACATGAATCAATGATTTTTAAAATTTTTGTCTGTCTGTTTGTCTGTTTATCTGTTTGTCAGTTTGTCTGTTTGTTCGCGCTAATCTCGGAAACTACTGAACCAATTCGAATGAAACTTTTTTTATTGTATAGCTGTAATATCAGGGCAACTTATAGGATATATTATATTTTGAAGACCAGGCTCCTTGATGTAGAACCACAACAGCCCAGCTAAACTATAAGAGGTAGGTCAATGGCACTTTAACAAAAGTTGTTCAGATTGATGAGCATTTTATGATGCCATGAAAAAAATCAAAGATCATGGAAAATCTGGTTTAGAACTCTAAGAGCCCAGCTTCACTATAACAAATATGGAATGAAATGGAATGGAAAATTGTCAAACGTGATGACCATTTTTGGATGAGATCCTATAAGGAAGGATATTCCGAACTTAAACCCCTAATGAAGCGAAAAGGGGGTTCCAAGTTTGTTCATGGGACTACGTGATTCCTTGGCCCAATCTACTTCAACTTTTGCATACACATTCTTTGACAGAATTGATGGATAAAATATAAGATTCAAACTTTAATAGAATACTTACATCCCCTAATGGAATAAAAAATAATTTGGGGGTTACTTTCATTAGAAGTTGATATCTTTTTTTTTAATATTAAATGGGTTACTTGACCTCATCTCACCTGATGGAGAGTGACAATTAGGTCTAAGATGTAGCGTGCTTTTCCAGAAGAAGCTTATTCACTCTCGACTTAAAGACACCCAAATCGTTGCTCTCTGGAAATACAGAAGCCGGCAAGTTGTTCCATTCCTTAGCAGTTCGTATAAAATATCAATGAGCCGCCTTAAAAATCTATTAACCTATAAACGAACATTTATAATAAGTATTTTTTTATACCTATTTAAATAATCATCTTTAAGTCAAGAGTCATAAAGTTCACGCAAACGAAGTTGCGGGCGGCCACTAGTTACTTATAAATTGTATATATAATTTCTTTTTTTTGATTCCTTGAACTATATTTTCATGGTATTTTTCGTTTAACGAAATTATGTTTGTTTAAATTTAAATTGACTTTCAAACTTTGTGACTTTATAATTAGGTAGGTACTTAGTTGTATGTAGGTACTTATAGGTTTACACAAAAATTTGCATGCTATTTATAATGGCTAAATAGGTTTAAGTAATAATGTCTAACTTAAGATCTACATTTATGTAACCACCCTATTTATTGCAAATAAATGATTTTGTATTTTGTATAATGACTTTTCGAAATATGTAGAAATGACCGACTTTGTATGTTGAATTTTTTTATCTGCGAATTTAGAAAAATTATAGAACAAATTAAATGTTTTTCAGAATGGTTGATAGAAGACTTGGTTAATTAAAGGGATGTAAATGTTCACAGATACACCCTGTATAAGTCACACAGCCTACCTGTGATTTCATGCAGTTGCTCAGGGTATTCCACAAATCTCGGTGGTACTAAACTTATTGCCACTAATAAATATTGCGCCAGCTCTATAACAGGCAGAAATACCTTCAAATCAAAGAACGACAAAATATCAAATAACCGAAACAACATTCCGGAATATTTGTAGTGACGCACTGACTGAGTGGCTGCCTACTTAGCTTTGTTACTGGATGTGTGAGGCGTAGAGTTGCTTATATCGGTTACATTTGATCGATTTTAGGGTACCTCACCATGATGCGTGAACGGCAGGATTTCCGATTGAAGACATCAGTGCAAGAACAACTAAGCCCGCGGTCCGCACAGTGTGGTTCGGCGGTCCGCAATCCGCCCGCGGTCCGTACAGTGTGGTTCGGCGGTCCGCAATCCGCCCTCGGTCCCGTACAGTGTGGTTCGGCGGTCCGCAATCCGCCCTCGGTCCGTACAGTGTGGTTCGGCGGTCCGCAATCCGCCCTCGGTCCGTACAGTGTGGTTCGGCGGTCCGCAATCCGCCCTCGGTCCGTACAGTGTGGTTCGGCGGTCCGCAATCCGCCCTCGGTCCGTACAGTGTGGTTCGGCGGTCCGCAATCCGCCCTCGGTCCGTACAGTGTGGGTTCGGCGGTCCGCAATCCGCCCTCGGTCCGTACAGTGTGGTTCGGCGGTCCGCAATCCGCCCTCGGTCCGTACAGTGTGGTTCGGCGGTCCGCAATCCGCCCGCGGTCCGTACAGTGTGGTTCGGCGGTCCGCAATCCGCCCGCGGTCCGTACAGTGTGGTTCGGCGGTCCGCAATCCGCCCGCGTCCGTACAGTGTGGTTCGGCGGTCCGCAATCCGCCCTCGGTCCGTACAGTGTGGTTCGGCGGTCCGCAATCCGCCCTCGGTCCGTACAGTGTGGTTCGGCGGTCCGCAATCCGCCCTCGGTCCGTACAGTGTGGTTCGGCGGTCCGCAATCCGCCCGCGGTCCGCACAGTGTGGTTCGGCGGGCCGCAATCCGCCCGCGGTCCGCACAGTGTGGTTCGGGGGGCCCGCAATACGCCCGCGGTCCGTAGGCACAGTGTGTGGTTATGGTAGAAGTGGAATTCATTAATTTATTCTAGGTATATCATTATTTTGAGCTAATAAGGAATTAGGTATGGTAATGGATGACATGAGATAATAAGGCATTATTAAGTATGTTAATGTTATCAAGTAGGTAGCTATTTGCGTACAAAGTTTTTTTTAGTAGGTTTTGTGACTAAACTAATGCTTTTATTTTTGTTTCTATGTAGTTTCAAGTTATATGTTATATGTTATACCTATGTATATACTTGCACGTGAAATAGCTTATTTCACGTGCCAGTATGTTAGGTTAGGTAGAGTGTTTATTATTTATGCATTATAGGTAGGTACGAGCTACCTGTAATGCATCAAGAAAGTCATGAAATTAATTGATGGCTCGACTGCTGCTTTCGTCATACAGTATGTATCCCTATTGGTTATATTGGATTGGAACTCCGTAATAGTTCCTCAAGAATACATTTCACGACTTAATTGAGAGTAATATATATAGCTGGAGGCACGAAAGTATAGCGATGACCGTTATTTTGCGCACTTGTAAAAAAGAAGACTTTCTATCAAAATTGGTTTCTGCGCACTCAAGGTCATAACTACACTTTCTTGCCTCGGACTATACCTAAACTAGACTGCGGTCGCAGCGTTGCTCACGCAGTTTTAGTCTATGCGTTTCATTGTGCATTTCACTTCCTCTATTACATCTCCAAATGATTCTCCAAAAAAATATATGTACCTATAGTTGTTTATGTAATAAGTGGCAGACGAGCTTACGGATCACCTGATGGTAACCGATTGCCGCCGCCCATAGGCACTGCAACATCAGTAGAGTCACAAGTGCGTTGAAAACCTTTAACCCCAAGTGGCTCCGGGTCTCCGGTCGGATTCTAAACCGATGTCTTATATACTGAACTCTAAGAGTCACAAGTGCTTTAAACCGAAAACCAAATTTGGCGATGTATTGGACCAGCGCCACTATTAGTCATTTCCGAATTACGGTCCCGAAGCGAAGTGAGGGCGGGCCACTATATAAAATAAACAACATGTTTTAGTAGTAAAAAAAGAACGGAACCCCATGCATATGAAAGATGAAGAAAACTTTCAAGTTAAATATTTATAGATTCAAGGATAATATCTCTTGCTTATTGTCAAATACGAGAAATCTCCTTTAGTAAAAATATTGCAAATCGGATTTTTTTCTTTTTTTTTATGTGATAGGTAGCAGACGAGCAGGCGGGTCACCTGATGGTAAGCAATTGCCGCCGCCCATGGACACCTGCAACACTAGTGGAGTTACAAGTGCGCTGCCAACCTTTTATCCCCTTTTCCCCTGGTGGGCCTCCGGTAGCCTGTCGCGAACTCACTCCGCGAAACACAGCACAGTATTCCTCGGAACAGTCGACAGACAAAGGTTAAAATTAAAATAAAACATCAACATTAGCTAATTCATTTATTACTACTATCTATACAACTTACGCTCAATCTATGGCGACGCACTGTTTCTGTAGTACGTTTTCTGATCGTTGCAGCAGGTTTATTTGTAGTTTTTTATTAATTTACTGTATAAGTAACGTAGTTAGGTAAATTCATAAAAACAACCGGCAACTTAAGCCAATAAATATTAGAAGTAGTGTAAGATCACACCTACGGATATTCTCCGTGGTCTTCTTTAATCATATCAGAAGCCTTTTCTGCTATCATAATGACTGGTGCATTCGTGTTTCCACTCGTCATCTTCGGCATCACACTGGCATCCACGACCCTCAGGCCTCTCACTCCTCGGACTCGAAGTCTTTCATCCACAACTCCCTTGCCGTCTAGACCCATAGCGCAGGTGCACCCTAAGTGGTAGTGAGAAGCAACCGTATTTAAAATGTAGCACTTCCAGTACTCGTGACTTCCAATCACATGTTGACGGCACTGCTGAATTCCAATATCAACTACCTTCGCATTAAATCTTTTAAAAGTTGTAGTATTCACAACGCTTGTGTAATCTTGTACGTACTTCGCAACATTATCTAAGTCCTTGTCACTTGTGAAGTATCCGTTGTAAATGAGAGGTTTGTCCTCTGGCTTGCTGCTTTTTAGTTCAATGTGACCCTTAGACTCGGGATGCAAGAGAGCCACCAGAGCTTGAAGGGTTTCCATTCGGTTGCTCTCGCTTAATAATATGCCGCAATTTTCTTCACTCAACTGGAATATTTGTGTACAACTTACAAGCGAGAATATATGTGCCGCTGCCAAAGGCACCACAGTAGCTTGATAATCCGGGTAGCTCTGCGATTTATTCAATGCAGCGAACCCTATTATTGTAGGAATAGGAAATTGGCCTAAATTTCTTATAATATCTAGGTTATGTACAATAGAACTAAAACCCTGACTACCCGTCAACGCTATTGTCACCATCATGTGATCTTCGAGGTTTTGTCCGACATTTTCCGAGTTGTGAATGACTTTGATACCCATTTCTTCCAAATGCTCTTGCGGCCCCACTCCAGATAACATCAGAAGCTTCGGACTGTTCACAGCTCCCGCTGATAAAATTATTTCCTTTCTATTTTTGAATGTTATAATTGTTCCGTTTGACAAAGTCACTTCGATACCAATAGCATTTTTATTAGAATCAAATATTACCTTTCTTCCCATAGTATTCTTGAGTACATGTAAATTGGGACGATCTTTTGCTGCTTGCAAATAAGTATCAGACGTGCTTTGCCGGGCTCCGTTGGCTGTTGAGAATTGGGCATCAGAGAATCCCAATTGTTGTTCTGCATTGTAATCTTCTAGTATAGAGTGACCGTTCTCTTCAAAACCTTGGAGGTAAACACCGGTTCTTTTTCTCAGACTTTGTTTGGTCACGCCGATGTAACCTTCAACACCTCTGTATTCGCTTGCCAGTACGTCTTCTACATGCTCCATCTTTTTGAAATACGGTTCTACATTTTCCCAGCTCCATCCCAAGTTTCCCAGAGCCTCCCACTCGTTGTAGTCAGCCTTGTTCCCTTTCACATAGTACATGTAGTTAATGTTGCTGGATCCGCCCAACATTTTGCCCATGATATGTTGAACAGTCTTTGATCGTCGCGCTTGGCTACTGTAACCATCGTCTTCTGAGGAGTAATTCCACTGTGGCAGATCGGGTATGGTCAATGGGGAGAATGTTGGATTCTGAAAAGAAATAACTGTTGAAAAGCTGAAAACCCTATGACAACGTATTATGACACGAGCTAAATGTATTGATGTGACAATGCTATGTCTGTATGTTCTGCCCAATTATAGCTTTCTGGTACATACTTGTCTTTTGAGGCAGCCTGCGGATAGACAGAGTAACGCTGGTTCCTTCTAATATAAGTAGTAAGTAGGTATAAGGCCAGGTAGCGCCCGGGTGCAAGCATAACGTAATACCTAACTACCCCCGCCCCGCTCCGTGCCCCTCTCCATTTGTGTATATGATTGTTCGCAGCATGTCTCAGGAGATCATGGCATACTAGAATCGGAGATATTATTAAGTTATTGTGTATTGTTGTAGTAGATAAGTCAGGCCAATCATTTGCGCGGCGACTCTGACAATTCAGTGGGTACAAATTCAGTATTTGTACCTACTGAATTGTCAGCCATGTTAACCATCCGTCTATCGTCACGCTATCATGAACAATACTCGTATTTGGTATATTTACTTTACTCTTTGACTCGTATCCTGGAAAGTATAAAGCGACCGACCGCATGTAGGTAACGTTGTAAGGTATCTATCCGAACTCATCGAAATAGTCGATTACGTTCTCGCGCCATGTTTTTTTCTGCCAAGGTCATGCCTTAGTTTCGAAAACGGGTCAACAAAGCTACGGAACCGTAATCCTACTCGATAGATGCGATGCGATAGATGCGAATAAACTGTATGAATTAATCGTATGGAACACCACAAGACATCATGGTATTGACTCATCAATTACCTCACACATGCTAAAATTCATAACTCGACAGAAATGACATCCAAAAATATGCCGGTTCGGTGGTGTTTCGCCCGCGAGTTGAGCGTTAATGCCGTTTACTCCACGTGGAGTTAAATCTAATATATAGATATAGGGAAATTGATGTAATATGGCCTTAAATAAAGCTGCTGTGCTCCTGACTACGGAACCCATAGGTGTAGGTAACCACTAGGGGGGTACAACCTATTTTTCTTTTTGTTCAAGAACCGTAATGTTTTTTGTCGTCTTGTCCATTGAAAGTGACAGCATCAGTTTTAAACCAAAACTTCAGACCACGTTTTGTAATAAGGGGGTGGCAAGTCTACCTTGAGGGGGTGGCAAGATTAAGATATTCGAAGGCTGGCCGGTGTGGGCTGGATGACATTAGGGGAGACCATGTCCAGCAGTGGACGAGTATGGGTTCCTGATGATAATGATGAAGTCTACCTTCGTAACCAGCGGCGCTTCATTCCCTGCTTCGATAAGGAGGACAGTCCAGCTCCCGACTTCGGTGAGCCTATTCGCGAGCACGCAGCCTGCTGATCCTGCGCCGACAACTATGTAATCGAAGCTACGTCCATCTGAAAATATATACCCTTAGGCTGAATTTCCATAGAGTTACCATAAAGTCATAAAGTCCTTGAGTGGAGACCGCGACTCGGAAAACGTAGTGTTGGACGCCCTGCTACAAGATGGGATGACGACATTCGAAGGCTGGCTGGAGTGAGCTGGATGAGAGTGGCCGAAAATCGGGAGCGGTGGCGTGCATTGGGGGAGACCTATGTCCAGCAGTGGACGAGCGTGGGTTGCTGATGAGGCTGAATTTCCATAGAAGCGGAGCTACGTGGAGTTGAACAGAGACTTGTAAAAATTTACCAATCACATTGCTCATCAGAGATGTGATGTGTATTTTGAGCAGCGTGATTGGTAAATTTTATAAGTCTCCGCTCAACTCCACGCAGCTCTTTGCTGCTTCTGTGGAATTGCACGCTTACTAGCACCCTTAGTATGAAGTGACTTAGTGAGAAACGGTGATTCGTCATGACATTAGGAGGAAATACTTAGCGAACTTAATACATCCTAAATTGCAAATCGTTAAGCACAGTGTCAAATATTAAGCGGTAAGACACCCTCCCCCCCCAACTAAAGCCTATTTTGTTGACTCCCCTGAATCAGAAACCTGGCTACGCCTATGGACCCACGACCTACGGACTCACAACTTACCTGTAACAATGTCTAGTTGTTCTGGATACGTTTGCAATACTGGCGGTAAAGTTGATAAATCAACTGACAGCATTTGAGCCAGTTGTACTATAGAAGACAGAATCCCGATTAACATCTTGAATGCCTCTAGAATATCGTATAGTAAGACTTGTGTGACGAAAATGTATCAGATAATAAGGAGAAATGCCAAACGTTTTTATACTAAGGTACTTACACATATTTTAGGTAAGTATTTTGTTCGTTGTAAAGGGTGTTTTTTTTTTAATTTGTATTTTGAAAATATTTTTTTGCAAGAAGCCCCATTGGTCTAGTGGTTTAAGTACCGGTCCGTGACCTCGGGGTTCTGGGTAAAAATCCCGGGTCCAGCCAAAAGTAGGTTATCTTTAGAATATTTCGAACATAGCTCGGGTTTGTGATCAGCAATTCAGGTATCGTATGTAGATAGATAATATATCAATATTATTATACTTATTTCCACTCGCCATGTACAGGTATGTATATGTATAGGACAAGTAATCACCTATGTCAATATTTACAGTATTTAGGTAGGTATATTTTGATGGTATTAGGTTGTTATAACCTTGAAACTTGAAACCTGCTCGTGTTTGAAGTCCGTTACGTGACCTTTTTCACAAGTACAAACACGACGGCACAATTTCATCGTGGAATTCCAGTTTCTGTCTTCTGGCTTCATCATCAGACCTTGACATTTTATCGTAGTCAAAGTTTACAGGCCAAGACCCACATAGGATCGCTGAGCCAGCGTAGTAAGTAAAGTTTACAAAACTTTTCTAACAAATCCAAACACAACTATGATACGATGTTCCATCATGAAATTTCAGTCCGTAATCCGTATCTATCTACCGGCTGCATAATTACCAGATCAGTTCGATAGTTATACCTACTATATTGTATAGTGGCCTGCTTCTTTCAAGTCAATAGATGGCGCTGTACGTACATTTCACTGCAAGAGTGTTTCGGTTTAGTATTAGGTATAGGTAGTGGCCCGTTTCGGTTTATTAATTAATTGTTGTTTTTAAATATTTTGCTTTTTCTTTTCGTACTGTATAAAATTTTTTTTTGTTTAATGAATTTATAAGGCCGGGTAACTTTTTGTTTACTTAACATGTGGATAACGTTGTTGGTTATGCATTTAATTATCATGAAAGTACTTAAATTGTAATTTATTTTGTTTTAAGCCTACTTGTTATCTCTATTAAGTTAATTATAAAATTAAGTAAAATAAACCAATAAGTAAGTAAAACTGCATTCAAAATATTGCCTCATTATTTAAACCAGAAAAACAGTTATCATATTTAAACATAAACTGGTTTTATTTTTCTAATCGACCCAGACTTGATAAAAACTCTCTTGGGAGTCGTAGATCTTACACTCTTCTGTCGTGTAAGATATTATGTCCAAGAGCAGTTAGTCATGCACCATTGAATTATCTCTCAAGATACCTAACTGTTCTAATCTATACTCTGTTCTACCAACTATTCTGAACAACATTCTATGAAAAAAAAAACTATTTCGTTCACTACCAATGAGATAGGACCAGAGATGTGAAAAATAATTTAGTAAAAGTATTTAAATACAAAATGCAAATGCATAGTTGCTAGCACTATTTCAAATAGAAATACAAAATAGTTTTGAATAAAAGTATTTAAATACAAAATGCAAAATACGTATTTTTAAAATAGGTTTTGAAAAAAAAATACATTGTTAAGCATAACCTTTTATTTATTGAACTGATTTTAAAACTAGTATTTGTTCAAAGAGTTCATGTTTCATGTTTCGCCTATGGGGCCTCATGATCATTCCACCAAATGAAAATAGTCGTTCTACAGGGGCAGAACTCGGTAAGCAGGTATTATATTTGAAATGATTGGATGGATTTAAGAATGAAAAATTGTTAAAATGAATTAAAAATGCAACGAAACTATTTTGTATTTTATAAATACTAAATATTCACATAGAGTATTTCAAATAAAATACAAAATACATTTAGAAAAAAAGTATTTCAAATATAAAATAAAAATGGGTATTTTGCATTTTGTATTTGCATTTGAAATATTTGTATTTCAAATAATTCACATCTCTGGATAGGACAATGTTCACTACACATATTATGGTAGGCAATTCTCGTGCACTAGATAAATGAAGGTCGAATCTAGAGATCTCATACATTGGTCCATATAAATCTCTAATTCGACTTCATTATGTCGAGAGCACGAGAATTGCCCCCAATGGTCGGTAATTTTGTATGGGAAGTTAAAAAAAAATCGATTAATTTCGAAAAGTCATTGATTTGTTCTATGACTTCCTTTCCATACAAAGTCCGTCACGTGACTTGGTCATTTTGTATGGGGACTGGGGAGTCGAAAATAACATTGACGAATTCTGAAAAGTCGTTGAACAAATCAAATGGTTGATAGAACAGGGTGTATCAGTCAGTATACGTAGGTACTTATATTATTGTAAGGCTTTATTCAAATCCATTCGATACTTTTTGCGTGGAAGAGAAGAAAACATACAAACTTTCACGTTATAATAGTTGTATTTATTAGAGATGCGCCGAATATTCGGTTGGTACGGTATTCGGCATATTCGGCAGTTTTTCCACTATTCGTATTCGGCTGAATTATTCGGTTTTAGTGCCGAATATATTCGGTTTGAGTCTTTCTATTTTCCTGGCTACATGACATGGAATATAAAAAGACAAGTTTCTTTATGTAAGATTTATGTTTTTTTTTAATTAAATCACTTAGGTACGTGGCGAATTATTACAAATAAAAATATGTATCAACAACAGATATTTTTATTATACTTAATGATAATAATTTTCTTTTTGCTGTAGAAATTCTTTGCAATTAATTTACTTTTCATACTAATCAGACTGATCACGCGATCGATATAGTATGGGAAGTTCAAAATTTTTTGTCGTATTTTAACTAATGTTTCTTGGAGAGAGTTACAGATTCTGAGTCGAGTTTAAAAATTTGAATGGTGATAAAAAATTCTATAAGTCCTTCTATAAGAGAGACTAGAAATAAAATAGAAAATGGTAAACCTCTCATCATGTATTCTTATTCATATTCATATTCTTTATTGCACTCCATATGTTACAAAAGGTGTTGAAAAACAGAATAGGTAAATAGTTACAATATGGACCCTGTCGGGCACGGCAAAGGTAAGAGAGGGGATGAGATTCTGTTTCTGTGCAATAAAGAATGTCTATTTATCTATCTATCTAAACCGAATAATTCGTCCGAATATCCGGTTCGGTAAAGATTGAACCGAATATTATTCGGTATTCGGTTATTCGGTGAAACCACTATTCGGCGCATCAATAGTATTTATTTTTGAAGAATACAAAGACATTATTTTAAAATAATTTTGAAGTAATAAGTTTGATTAATCAAAATACTTATTACCTACTACTTAGTTAAGTAATATGTATTTAAAATATTATTCATTTATTTATTTTCAACGCCAATATCATCATGATGGTGTTATGGGCCTTATTACCAGTGGCGTAGCATGCCTTGTCGGGGCCCCGTAACTTTGAGTATATACTCAAAGCCCCGTAATAAATTAGAAAGTTTTTATTTTTTTTCCTTTCCTTACAAACTTTGGGGGCCCCCGTGACCCGGGTGCCCCGTATAATTGATACGGCAGATACGGCGGTAGCTACGCCCCTGCTTATTACTTACAACCTTGGTCCTTGCTTACAACCCTTAAAATTAAATGTTAGTTTATAATGCTCAGTAAGTATTAATAGTTCCTCAAGAATTTTCATGACTTCATTGACAGAATACATACTATCTGCTTGTGTTGAAAACTCCAATTTCGAGTAACATTAAAAGCCCGCCGCGGGCCGATATTTCCTATATAAAAATACAAAGTCACAAGTATAAACCAGTGTGGTTGTTTGTTTTGTGTTAAAAGATTTTTCAGATGTCTTACACCTCCTAAATGTTTCTGCTTGGATCGGAACGTTTTGATTTGACATTTTGTGACAGCTGTATTAAGCTGTGTTGCCATCTAATTTCTCCCTAATTTTAGGGAAAAATTCACTATTTTGATTACATACTTTGACAAAAACAATGCATTATCAACAATAAATGTGTTCAAGTGGGCAACTTAAAAAGTTATTAGGACTTTAGGAGTTTGAAAATTCAATCAGTGGTTTTTGATACATAAACGATTTGCTTACTTAGTAGTTAAAAGTGAATGGATCTGAATTTCTGAAATGATAAATATTTATTGAAACTGAAAATAGACCAGTAAGTAATACTTTTTACAATATAATCCGCAGAATGATAAAACCCTAAAAAAATAATTTAGTAGAATTAGCTACCAGTATTCAGGGAATGTCCATTAAAAATAATACTAATCTAGTGAAGAATAGAATATTCTTATCTCGCGTCTACAACCTACATAGTCCGCCCGTCTACAATAAAATACCCGGAGGCATAATAATATTATCATTTCAATGTAGGGAGAAATTATACATGAACCTGGTATGCGAAATTTCAATGCCTCGAATGGGTACTCGATTATTACTTGTTTATTATACTTTTTACCATCAAAATTCCTCGAAAAGTATGGTTTAACGCACGATCTACCTTATATTTTGTTGTTTATCTTATATATTTTATAGGTTTTGTGTTCCGTGTGGATATCCCTATGTGGTAAGGTGTAAAAATGTCGAGCAGTTCTGTTGAAGATATCCCCGAGCAATGCAAGGTAGTTATTTAATTGTTACTGCACACGAGGGCTTTGTTTCGTCTGCCCGTTACGTGGGGCTGACCTATCGCGACCTTTAGTATCAAGAAAGTGTGGCCTGAACTCAGATGGGATTAATATTAACAGAGTATCTTTGTTTGTGAGTGTGTTTACTAATTGCGTCATAAATATTGTTTGTTTTATCACGAGCCTAATTAGTGATGGTGGCCTATTGTTCACTCCAAATTGTGTAGAATTTCAAGCTTACATGAGTTGTTGCGTTGTACAAGGTTTCAGCTTGAAGGTGGAATTGTGAACAACATTTTTGTAAAGACGATTTATTCTTTTTGTTTCTTCATCTTTTTTTCCATAACAATGTTATCTTATAATGTAAACACACTTTACTTGGCAGCTGTTTGAATGTCTTCAATAATATTTGTTCAGTACAACTTTAAGACAATTTTATCTAAGAGCTCATTAGAATTATTCTTTGTGTAAGTATCCTTATTTTATTCTTGTCAAGGTCGATACACACAACATGGAAACATAGAACACCTTTAATTCAGATGAACTACTCAAAGTAACTATCAGTTTTTAGGTAGAGTCAATTAAAGTTCTTTTCTTGCCATAATAACATTATGGACTTATTCAATGACAAAATTATTAGCTGTGGGGAGAAAAAAACTACAGAAAATAGTATCAATAAATTTAAATTTTTGAGTGATGTATTGAATTATAAGAGCCTAATACCTTCGAATAAAAAATAGATAGTAATAAACAATATATTTCAGGACCTCTTCACTCAAGATGGGGTGCTGCTCAAAGCCTGCATCGGACGCACAGTCACGGACCTCAACTCGATCGGGATGCTCTGCATTGTACAGAGCGGTGATGGCACAAAATGTATTGAATGGCGACCTAATGACTTGATCACTATTGACTCTGACACACAAGACCAGGAATGGGCTGTTGTGAATACCATTGGTGAGTAGGGTAATTGACTAATCTCAAGTAAAAAATATTCATATTTTATTAACATAAAGGTAAATACTAATAGAAACCATTAAAATCAGTAAAATATTGTACTATAGGTACAGACCTACATTATGGAGTTATTAAAAATAACATAAAACTCTGAGACCTTACTCCAGTTACAACTAGTGTGATATTTCGTACCTCTTTTATACAGCTGTGCTGTCTGTTCACTTCACTAGACAATGAATTTTTATTGATTGTTGTTACTTTCATCCATACTCATATTATGAATGGGAAAAGATGTCTGTCTGTCTGTATGTTTGTCTTTCTTTCACGGCAAAACGGAGCGACGAATTGACGTGATTTTTAAGTTTTAAGTTATACTATATATCCCTTATACTATCTCCAAAAAGTAGCCTATGTTACTACATAGGCTACTTTACTTATTGCATATTCAGATTGTATAGTCAATATAATATGATAAGCTGAAACAAAGGTTTCGATTGAATAGGTCGTCGACAACGCACACTCAGCGGCAACATGACGTCGGACTACGCTACCGCCCGCGCTCGCATCATCAAGATCCCCATCGAGGACCTGAAAACCTTCCGCGTGTCCAGGAACAACCAGCAGATGCAGTTCTCCACCAAGCAGGGCCAGACGACCTTCTACTTCCAGCATGGAAACGCTGAGATATTCGTGGCACATTTGAAGAACCATATCAAGACTGCAAAGACTAGACATGACAGGTTTTTGATGGCTTTTTATACCTAGCAAAATAGACGCAGAATGCGGGCCGTTACCTATATCGTGCGTTAAACTGGGTATGCACACATATGCGTACATAAAGTGATAATACTACCTATAGGACCCATCCATACCACCCTCACATATTTTGCAATTCCTTTAAATTATTGAATTATTCTTCCATTTAAATTATTTTATAATCAGTTTGATGTGTGACGTAATTTAAGGATGGCGCCATATGATATAGCACTCGAGTAAGATTTATTTATTAATGTCGTATCTTTTCGGTATTATGTGATGTTCTTTAAATTGGACGTGAAATTATTATAACGTCTTATACCTTCTTTAAGGCGGGGGTAGGTTATTCCAGCATTTCGTGGCAAAATAACGAAATCTGCTTAGTCGGTAGACCTGTTTCTGTATCAATTTAGTCCATGACCTTAGCTTATGCAACGCAACTTAATTATCTCTAGTGTAGCTGACGTCCTTGGGCAGTAACCATAGGGTGAACAGCCTGGTATTTAGGAACCTACAAGCTACATTCAAGCGATTGCCGTCTGACATTCGCAACCCGTAGACAGGGGAACCAGACCAACTGGATCATGGTTACAGATAGCTAAACTTTATTTCTCATTTTGACAAGTTTTTATTTCATAACCTACAATGAATAAATAAAAATATGACTAATATAACAACGTACTTCTGTTGATTACGTTTTTACGTCTAAAATGCTGCCGAAAATTTTAATACATCAAATTATGTACCCATACCTTCAGACCAATCAATCAATCGAATAAAAATGATTAAAAATAAATGCCTGAAAAGTAAGTAAATAATTTTGCGGGAATTATCTAAAAGTGCTGTAATTTTTTTATTTATTTATTATGGACCATATAGGATGGACACCAGTTACACCAGAGCCATAACTTTGCTGACAACCTTAACTACCTTTCCCGATCGCATTTGGACCTCCGGTACTCTCACTCACTCGACAAAACACAGCGCAGTCAAATTTGTATGAATTTTGATGGATTATGGGTTCCAATTTTTGTATTTTCATTTCAATTTTATTTTCAGAAACACATATGTAGTGGTGGAACCTAACACAGAGTCGCAAGTGCTGAACAGGTCCTTCGCCGAGCTGGACATCTTCACAGAGAACACGACCGACGTGGTCTGGAACCTGGTGTCCAACTTCAAGCAGAGGCCTTACGAGACGACCATGACGGCTTTCTCTAAGCTAACTGATATAGGTAAAGTTTTGGAAACAGGTTTATTTTTAAACTAGTGGTTCGCCCTCACATCGTTTCGGGAGTTTAGTTCCACACTGTACCATAGATGGCGCTTGGTGTTGATTGCTTCGCGCTAGTGTTTCGCATTTTCAGTTTGTAGATAAGGTCTGTGGATGTCTATAGAATTTGTACCTCTTTATAAATAAGTAGTATGGAGGATAAATGTGATGACAGACACAATAATACAAGTGCACTGCTAATTTTTCAACTTCCCTTCCCTCCCGATTGGCCCTCCAGTAACACAGCGAAGGCTGCACTTGGGGTCCCGGCCCGGGTTCGATCCCCGGGTAGGCACAGGTAACAGAAACTCAGGTTGCAAATTTTGACCCGATCCGGAAATCGAACACGAGCCAAAATATGTATCTGATATTGTCTTGTCACACTAGTGTCCTTCCGCGTCCATTTTTTTGTTCACACGGTCCACACGACCAGGATTTCGTTTGCCTATTCTAGGGCACCATTCGGTAAGGAGCTTACTCCACCTGCTATCACCTTGCCTAGGTGTCCTGCCCTGCATAGGCTGATATTGTTACTCTACTTTATTAGGTCATTCCAAAATGATGTGTTTAATTGGGTATTTAACAATTTTTATTTAATCAAAAGACGCCTCAATTTAAGAAACATCGTTGAAAGAATCACTTGATTCTCATTTCAATTACCTGAGATATCACAACTTTAAGAGCACATATTTTGGGCGAGCCCAAAAACACTCTATACAAATGGCTATTGAATTGTGACGTCACAACTCAAACTTCTGTGTGGGCGTCTAGTAAATTTTGTTTGGTAGCTATATCAAATGTTTCGTTTAAGTAAATAGTTTTATAATAAAAGTTGGTGGAAAATGTACGGGTAGTTCAATGACATAATTATTATTTTTTAATTTTATACTTTAAAACTGAACTTGCCCTTGAAACTTTGCTCACAAAACCAGCTAGACGTTATATTTTTAACTGAAAATGTTGGCCATTGGTTCTTATTTGCCAATATTTTGAAGGAGTATCAATATTTTCTACTACTTCGAGATTAGTCAAGTACCCAATTTAAAGATTAATGAAGGGACTACTTCCAGTGTACTATGGCAACGAAGGCGTGAACGGGAACGGAAAGCGAGATGTGTCGGAGGAGGTGGCGGACCTGCTCACGAAGAGCATGAGCGCGCTGGAGGACGCCACCACCGTCGCGCGCAGCGAGGAGTACGAGGTCATCAGCGTGAAGCCCACGCTGCCGCCGAGGCCTTGTATACCTAGGTATTGACGTAAGTTTTTTTTATGTGTTTTATCAAAATCCATACTAATATTATAAATGGGAAAGTAACTCTGTCTGTCTGTTACTCTTTCACGCCAAAACTACTCAACGGATTTAAATGAAATTTGGTATACAGATAATAATCTAGACCCTGAGAAATAACATAGGCTACTTTTTATTGCGAAAAGGGGTTGTAAGGGGTTGAAAGGGGGGTAAAAAGTTACTTTTCCACGCGGACGAAGTCGCGGGCGGCCGCTAGTACTCAATAAAAATAAAATATTCTTATTTTTTTTCAAAAATAAGAATATTTTTAAGAAAAAGCTTAAAAATATTATTTGTCGTAGCTTTGATTAGTCTATAAGTTTTGCAATGTCAGAGACTCGTGATCCTGCAGACAAACTATGGAAATAATTTAGTAATCATTAGTCCCAATGCACTTTTTTTGTGAAGTTAATACGATTAATAGATAAATAAAATAAAAAATATAATAAGTTTAAGAAACATCGTTGAAAGAATTACTTGATTCTCATTTGAATTACCTGAGATATCACAATTTTAGGAGCACATATTTTGGGCAAGCTCAATAACGCTCTATACGAATGGCTACTGAAGAGTGACGTCACACCGTTAGTATCTTGTGTGCGCGTCTAATAAATTTTGTTTGGTAGCTACATACAGGGTGTATCTGTGAACATTTACATCCCTTTAACCACGTGTTCTACCAACCATTCTGATCAATATTTGTTCTATGACTTTTGAAAATTCGCATAAAAAATTTTCATCTTTCCATACAAAGTCGGTCACGTGACTTGGTCATTTTGTATGGGGAGTCGAAATTTTTTTCGAAGAATTTAGAAAAGTTGTTGAACAAATGTTGTTCAAAATGGTTGATAGAACACGTGGTTAAAGGGATGTAAATGTTTACAGATACACCTTGTATATCAAATGTTTCGTTTAAGTAAATGGTATATAATAATAGTTGGTGTAAATGTATGGGTTCAATGATATATTTTTTTTTACTTTAATAATAGACTTGCCCATGAAACTTTGAATGCAACGTGGGCTCTCCTTTTGCTTATCATCAGGCTGAGGTAAGCTAACATACTGAGCTGCTATAAAAAAAAATATTTGCAATAACTGGTCATAATCTTAAAATTAATGTGTCTTTTTAATCACTCGACATTAGTAGGGTTAATTTGTGTTCCATCAGGAGATACAGCATAGATAGCAGCAAAAAAAGAAAAAAGGTTGTAATAGTTTTTTCTTTTTTTTAATTTTTACAGAGGCACTCCTTATCTACGGAGAAATGGGAGGGCCTAAAGGATACAGAGGGGCGCGTGACGGAGGTGGAAGGTGTCAAACAGCTAATATTCAGAGGGGTAAGTTAAAAATACATCTATCTATACTCGTTACAAACCTAAATTCTGTATCTGATTGATTACATAACACTATAGGCTTATAATAGGTAACCCGAAAAGATGAAACACGATGCGTGAAGTAATCGATATCCAGAAAAAAAACAACTTTTCGTACAAAGTCTGTCTTGTGACATGTCATTTTGGAGTTTTTTTCGACGATTCGTCTGCTACCTATCACATAAAAAAAAACTTGGTAGTTGGTATCCATTTCAAGCGGAGGCGTTACGAGACGACCATAAAGGCTTTCTCTAAGTTAACTGATATGGGTTTTACGGAGGCCTAATTGGGGCAAGAAGAGGGGAAACGTAGCTCAGGATGGTTGGTATAGTCCGCGACATCTAACAATAGCGATGAGCGTTAGTTTGCGCACTTGTAAAAAAGAAGACTTTCTACTAAAATTGGTTTCTGCGCACTCAAGGTCATCGCTATTGTTTCATGCCGCAGACTATACTTGAATAATAAAGTTAATTTTTCATACCCGACTTCAAAAAGGATGGAGGTTCTATATTCGACTTCGTATTTCGTATGTTTTTTGTATGTTACTCGATTTCGAATGTGATTTTAATGATTCCTTTTTTGTTTGGAAGGCCATCATTCCAGCGTGGTCATATATTATGTCATCCTATAGATTCTTACCAACAATTTACTAAGTGGTTTTTGAAACAAACAACAAAAAAATATTGTGGCGAGAGTATATAAGCCTTATTTTCCTTATCTCAAAAAATATTGGGTTTGGCGTTATTGAAACCGTCTCCTCACGGGGCGCTTGGCACACTCCATAAGGCCAATGGCGTATGGACTTACAGTACCCCTCCTGCGGACTACTACCCCGTGGCGCTTCCATGGAGCCCGCGCGGAGCTGGGCCGCGCTGCATGCGGCCAGGCGCCACCGAGCAGTACTTCAGCATGAAGCTGCAGTGGCGCTCATGACGCCGGAGCAGGAGCGCGCTTCTCCGACTACCGCGACAGGAAGAGCCTGGTGGGAGGAATGTTAATAGGACCGACAGGTGGGTTTTTATTCATTGGCATCATCAACCTGTCTTAGTCCACTGCTGGACATAGGCCTCCCCCAATGTTCGGCATTTTACCTGTCTTCGGCGGGACGCATCCAGTCTACACCGACGGCTTTTCACAGATCGCGGTTTCCACTCAAGAATTTTCTACCCCAACGGTTGTCAGTTCTTCGACAGATACACGATACACTATGTCAGTCACTTGTCTTTTGTCTGGGTAAGCGGCCGTGAGATCCAGATATGAGATTGACAGGCACAAAAGAACAGTCAAAGTATGCATTGAGTCTGTCACTCTCACCCTGAACGCCTGATGATAAGCGGCCGTGAGATCCAAATATGAGATTGACGGGCACAAAAGAATAGACTAAGTGTATGGACACTGGTGGATCAATGGTAAGTCTGTCACTCTCACTTAAGGCTGCTGAGATGGCATAGCACACTTTATAAGGCCGACCATATTGTTTTGAAGTTGGACCTCAGTCTATACGTACGTCATCTAACGGATTTTCCATACGCGTAGCCCCCATTGTTTGGAGACACTGTATATCTCCTGATGGAGTCAGTAGGCCTAACATGCGCACTGCGACAAAATTTTGTCGACTCTCGTTCGCGAGAGCGCATCCTTCTATCCCGCTCATCGCTCACCAGATGAGCGAGAAGAAACTTGCGCCGACACATACGAGTGTCTATAAATTATCTCGTGGCGCGCATGTTAGCCCGGCAGAACATTATGATAGCAGTCAAAAAGAAAACAGTTTAATAGTTTTTTTTTATGTTCAGAGGCACTCCTTTATTACGGAGAAATTGGAGGGCCTAAAGGATACAGAGGGGCGCGTGACGGAGGTGGAAGGTGTCAAACAGATAATATTCAGAGGGGTAAGTAATACACTAAACTGAACCATGTCAAAATGTGCTCCTGTACGTACAGCCCACACATCAAAGGTATACAAAAATGTCAAATTTCTTCATCGACTCTCAGCTTACTGTCATACACATTAGGTTGAATATCAACTGTGGAAAGCACGATGCCCATAAAGGCCATAGCCCGCCCAAAAAAGATTTTGGTAAAATTATGTTTTTAATTATTTTTATTTGTCAACATTTCGTTTTACCCCTAAAGTCCAAAAAATTTATCACACTAAATAAGTTTTTGAATTTGAGCTCACTAAAACACAGGAATCATTCTTTTCCTGGAAGTGCAGAGCTGAGTTGCTATTTTAGAGCCAAACGTCAATTAAATCGATTCTTATCGATTAGAGTACACACCACTCAAACTCAAGGGGCTGATTTTTAAGGATCTAAATAAAAGTACCTAAGGACGCGTTATTCTTTATATTCAAAATAGAACAATTAATAACAGCTCATAATTTTCCCAAAATGTCACCATGCCAAAAGTCATAGCAGCCTAACTGCTTGTGTTTTTCAGTGAGTGAGGGTACCGGAGATCAGCAGGGGTTAACGATACTTGAGAATAGGGGAGGTTACCGTCTTTCGCGCTTTTTTATCCCAGTGTCGTGACAGATTCCTTGCTTCACGCTTGCGGGCCAGTATGGCGATGCCAACGGATAGGATACCTGAGGATACTTCATCCGTTGTCTACCGTTGGGCTACCATTTTGTTTACCACCAAGCTGAATGGAGTCAATAAAATAAAAAATAATAATAAATATCCCAGGACACCAATTAGGTACACAAAAACAATATGAATGTATTTTTTTTAATAATTTGAAAAATCGTATTGATACTGTTTCATTTATTCAAGGTATCGTTTGTTACTCTTTCACGTAAAAACTACTGAATTGATTTGAATGAAACTTTAGCACAATATAGCTTATACATCATAATAACACAATATAGGCTACAATAGGCTTGTTTCCAAGGTTAGAGATTGGAAGATTTTTTTGTATAAAATGGAGAAATAACGTAAAAAAAACTATATACAAGAATTTAGGTTTGATATTTTTTGTCATCAGTCAATTAAAGTTAGATCTAAATTTGATACGCAACTTGATTTCAAAAGTATTACATTTACTAAATAATTATATACAATCAGATAATTCATGCAATTTTGAGCAACTTTTCTTTTGAAACCATTTTCATAAACGCATTATTTAATATAGCTATCGAACAAAGGTCTCCCGTGATGAACACAAACTAGCACGCTGTGACGTCACAGCGTGGCAGGGCCGTTGTATGGAGCGTTTTGACAAGGTTTATTTTATGTGATCTTTGAATGGTGATATCTCGGAGAATATTCATGCTAACAGAGTAATCTTTTGCCGATGTTTCTACTTTGGAGAGCTTCTTTGATTACTAATCAGAAAAAAAAATTGGAAACAGGCCTATTTTTGAGGTTTCTACGAACCTGAAGTCCACTCGAATGAAGTCGCGGCCAAAAGCTACTAATAAATAATTATAAATTCATACAACATCTTGACCTGACTTCGTACTAGGTAGCTTAAGCACTTGTGTTACAGATATCAGACAGAGGATCACAATGGGGGCTACCGCGTGTGGAAAATCCGTCAAATGACGTACGTGTAGACTGAGGTCCAACTACACAGTGATTGGTTTAAACGACCAATGACGTTGAAGTTGGACCTCAGTCTATACGTACGTCATCTAACGGATTTTCCATACGCGGTAGCCCCCATTATGTGGAGACACATATCTTCTGATGGAGATCAGTAGGCCTAACATGCGCACCGCGACAAAATTTTGTCGACTTTCGTTCGCAAGAGCGCTTCCTTCTATCCCGCTCATCGCTCAACCAGATGAGTGAGAAGCAACTTGCGCCGACACAATACGAGTGTCTACAAATTATCTCGTGGCGCGCATGTCAGCACGGCAGAAGATTATGATAGCAGCCAAAAAAGAAAACAGGTTTAATAGTTATTTTTATGTTTACAGAGGCACTCCTTTATCTACGGAGAAATGGGAGGGCCTAAAGGATACAGAGGGGCGCGTGACGGAGGTGGAAGGTGTCAAACAGCTAATATTCAGAGGGGTAAGTAAATACTGCTAAACTGAAACCATGTCTAAAATGTGCTCCCATGAACTACCCTCAATATATTTATCCATACTAATATTATAAATGCGAAAGTAACTCTGTCTGTCTGTCTGCTACTCTTTCACGCCAAAACTACTCAAAAAAATTTGGTATACAGATAATCTAGACCCTGAGAAAGGACATAGGCTACTTTTTATTGCGAAAAGGGGGTTGTAAGGGGTTGAAAGGGGGGTAAAAAGTTACTTTTCCACGCGGACGGAGTCGCGGGCGGCTGCTAGTACTAAATAAAAAATAAGGGGTTAAAGAAAATATTTTAGATCATAGTGAATTCATAATAACTCTTTATTTGATTAAAACATGGTTTAAACTTGTTACAAATATGAATGGAGTTCACATGTCTTGCTTATATTTCTAGCATCCAAATATTTTGTTTAATTGAAATATGTAATGTCAATAGTAAGTTAGTATGAATGAATATGTCAAGAAAGGATTGGGTGTTCGTGGTTCCTTTATTGTTTCTGGTTTCCATAGCACAAGGGAAATCCTTAGAAATCGACGTTCCGAACCAGTGGTAGATTATATTATGTTTTGACATTCATAAGTGTTCTGTATGGACCTAACTTGAATAAAGATTTTTTCTATTTCTATTTCTCTTAGTTTGGGATCAGATAATGAGTGATGTTGTCTCTATTTTTTTTTTTTTGGCTTATGAAATCGTCTCCCCAGGGCGTTGCGCACTCAATAAGGCCAATGGTATGGAAGTACCTCCTGGACTACTACCCGTGGCGCATGAGCCGCGCGGAGCTGGCCGCGCTGCAGCGCCGGCGCACCGAGCAGTACTTCAGCATGAAGCTGCAGTGGCGCTCCATGACGCCGGAGCAGGAGGCGCGCTTCTCCGACTACCGCGACCGGAAGAGCCTGGTGGAGAAGGATGTTAATAGGACCGACAGGTGGGTTCCATATGCTCAGCAGGTTTGCAGGTCGTATAGGTCCGGAAATACCGTAGGCGGCAGTTCATTCCATAGTACTTTAGCTTGAAGCTGCAGTGGCGCTCCATGACGCCGGAGCAGGAGGCGCGCTTCTCCGACTACCGCGACCGGAAGAGCCTGGTGGAGAAGGATGTTAATAGAACGGACAGGTGGGTTTTTTATTCATCGTCATCATCAACCTGTCTCAGGCCACTGCTGGACATAGGCCTCCCCCAATGTTCGCCATTTCACCCTGTCTTCGGCGGGACGCATCCAGTCTACACCGACGGCTTTTCACAGATCGCGGTCTCCACTCAAGAACTTTTCTACCCCAACGGTTGTCAGTTCTTCGACAGATATGGCCAGCCCATTGCCACTTTAGCATGCTGATTCGATACACTATGTCAGTCACTTGTCTTTTGTCTGATGGTAAGCGGCCGTGAGATCCAGATATGAGATTGACAGGCACAAAAGAACAGTCAAAGTATGCATTGAGTCTGTCACTCTCACCCTGAACGCCTGATGATAAGCGGCCGTGAGATCCAAATATGAGATTGACAGGCACAAAAGAATAGACTAAGTGTATGGACACTTGGTGGACTCAATGGTAAGTCTGTCACTCTCACCCTAAAGGACTGCTGAGATGGCATAGCACACTTCATAAGACCGACCATATTATTCTGAGGTTGGACCTCAGTCTACACGTACGCCATCTAACGAATTTTCCACACGCAGTAGCCCTCATTCATTCCATAATCCTACTTCAGGCAGAAGTTAATTTTAACATCAACCATTGCTAAATTGACATTGCCTTATAATGTGTAAAAGAATATTTCAAAATTACTTATTGTAATATTATGTAAAGTAATTTAGCAGGATATCTTTACAGTACCACGGGACTCATGTTACGAACCTGTTTATTTTAAGATCTTTTGTAACCACAAGATGAAATAAAGAATATGACTATAATGCAGCACGAAATTGTAAAAACTGTTGAACTCACTCTGTTCCAGAACGCACCCGTTCTTCGCCGGCGACAACAACCCGAACCTGCAAGTCCTGCAAGACGTGCTGCTAACATACGTGATGTACAACTTCGACCTCGGCTACGTGCAGGGCATGAGCGACGTGCTGGCGCCGCTGCTGCTGCTGCTGGGCGCCGAGGTGGACAGCTTCTGGTGCCTCGTCGGCTTCATGGAGCGCCTCGTGAGTACCCGCCAGGGACAGCCGCGCCTCGGCATGAGCGACGTGCTGGCGCCGCTGCTGCTGCTGCTGGGCGCCGAGGTGGACAGCTTCTGGTGCCTCGTCGGCTTCATGGAGCGCCTCGTGAGTACCCGCCAGGGACAGCCGCGCCTCGGCATGAGCGACGTGCTGGCGCCGCTGCTGCTGCTGCTGGGCGCCGAGGTGGACAGCTTCTGGTGCCTCGTCGGCTTCATGGAGCGCCTCGTGAGTACCCGCCAGGGACAGCCGCGCCTCGGCATGAGCGACGTGCTGGCGCCGCTGCTGCTGCTGCTGGCGCCGAGGTGGACAGCTTCTGGTGCCTCGTCGGCTTCATGGAGCGCCTCGTGAGTACCCGCCAGGGACAGCCGCGCCTCGGCATGAGCGACGTGCTGGCGCCGCTGCTGCTGCTGCTGGGCGCCGAGGTGGACAGCTTCTGGTGCCTCGTCGGCTTCATGGAGCGCCTCGTGAGTACCCGCCAGGGACAGCCGCGCCTCGGCATGAGCGACGTGCTGGCGCCGCTGCTGCTGCTGCTGGGCGCCGAGGTGGACAGCTTCTGGTGCCTCGTCGGCTTCATGGAGCGCCTCGTGAGTACCCGCCAGGGACAGCCGCGCCTCGGCATGAGCGACGTGCTGGCGCCGCTGCTGCTGCTGCTGGGCGCCGAGGTGGACAGCTTCTGGTGCTTCGTCGGCTTCATGGAGCGCCTCGTGAGTACCCGCCAGGGACAGCCGCGCCTCGGCATGAGCGACGTGCTGGCGCCGCTGCTGCTGCTGCTGGGCGCCGAGGTGGACAGCTTCTGGTGCCTCGTCGGCTTCATGGAGCGCCTCGTGAGTACCCGTTGATTTAAACGGGACTAGATGCAAGGATGTCTTCTTCTTCTGCCGGCTTCTGTATTTCCAGAGAGCTACAATTTGGGTGTCTTTAAGTCGAGAGTGAATAGGCTTCTTCTGGGAAAGCACGCTACATCTTAGACCTCATTGTCACTCTCCATCAGGTGAGATGAGGTTAAGTGCAATCCCATCTTATATATATAAAAAAAAATGTTCAAATATAAGTATTTATAGCACTTACATGCCATCCTCTTCCGCTTGCGAGGAGAACAGATGGCCGTTGGTAAAAAGTTCCGTGAGTGGAGCCCGCAGCCGTGGCAGGCCCCCCGCAAGGTGGACCAACGATCTAGTTAGGATCGCGGGAGTCCCTTGGATGCGGGTGGCACAGGACCGATCTGTGTGGAGAACTTTGGGGGAGGCCTATGTCCAGCATTGGAAGTTTACTGGCTGAAATTATGATGATGATGATGACGCTCGCTTTTTGAAAAAGTAGTTATTGTTACGGAAAAAAATGGCAAAAAGCGAGCGAAAACAAAGTCCGATCTACTATATTAAACATATGGCAAATCGGACTTTATTCTTTAGAGCAGTCGTTTTTTAGGCCATTTGGCTACATAACCCTGTAAATGTCCAATTGCACGTTCCCCCAGGCGAGCAACTTCGACATGGACCAGGCCGGCATGAAGCACCAGCTCCACCAGCTGCAGCGGCTCACGCAGTTCGCGAGCCCCGCGCTAGCAGCGCACCTCGCGCAGAAGGACTCCGGCAACATGTACTTCTGCTTCCGCTGGCTGCTCGTCTGGTTCAAGCGGGAGTTCTCGCACAGGGACATCATGAGGTAACTACCGTAAGATAGATAGAGTGAGAGAGAGAGATATAAAGAGAGATAGAATGAAAGAGGGAGAAAGGGAGAGAGAGAGAGAGAATGAGAAAGAGAGATAGAGAGAAAAAGAGATCAATATAGAGAGAGAGAAAAGGAGAAACAGAAAGAGAGAGAAAGAAGGAGAAAGACAGAAAGATAGTGAGAGAGAGAGACAATAAGAGAGAGAGAGAGAGAGATATTGCAAAAAGAACACTCGCGCCACATGTATTTCTATTCCCGAGTCACATACAGACAGACAGAAAGAGATTGCAAAGAGAAATCTCGGGCTACATAATATAGTACAGTACAGTACAGTATAGTAATACAGCGGAAGCAGAAGTCTGCTTCCGCTGGCTGCTCGTCTGGTTCAAGCGGGAGTTCTCGCACAGGGATGAGGTAACTACCGTGAGATAGAATAATACTATAATATGTAGAGAGATAAAGAGAGAGTGAGAGAGAGAGATAAAGATAGAGAGAGAAAGAGAGTTAGTGCAAGAGAGAGAGAGAGAGAACGAAGGAGAGTCAGAAAGAGAGAAAGAAGGAGAGGAAAAGACAGAGAGAGACAATAAGAGAGAGAGTGACAAAATAAGAGAGATTGCAAAAAGGACACTCGCGCCACATGGATTTCTATTTTTGTTTTTTTTATTTGATAGGTAGCAGACGAGCAGGCGGATCACCTGATGGTAAGCAATTGCCGCCGCTCATGGACACTTGCAACACCAGTGTATTCCCGAGTCACATACAGACAGACAGAAATAGATTGAAAAGAGAAATCTCACGATATATCTATAATATAATATATTTCTGCTTCCGCTGCTAATAGCTCGTTGGTTTAAGAGGGAGTTCCCACTATGTTTTAGGAATAACCTAACATCACACGCTAATCTGAAGAAAGAGTAAGAAAAAAGAAAGCGGTTGAATAAAAACAGAAAAATAAGAAAAAGTAGTTATAATATTTGAATCAGAATCAGAATAGTGAGAGAGAAAGAGTTGTTTATGACACGAATGTTTATAACAAAGAGAATTTTAACAAAGATACACAGCGAGAAAGTTCTAAATCACAGGGCAGACCAATATCACGGATTTTAATAAAGCAAAATTACTAACAGTGTTCTTTTTGTATTATTTTTCAGGCTATGGGAAGTATTATGGACGGGGTTGCCATGTAGTAATTTCCATCTACTTATTTGTGTTGCCATACTCGATGCGGAGAAGGACGTGTTTATTAGCAAAGACTTTGGATTTACAGAAATTTTAAAAGTAAGTATTTTATTATTGGTTTATACAAATGAGTAGGTCATAATTTAAAAGTGTCTATCCTGGTCGAGAATAGTATGTTTCGAATTTTTCGGAAATAGCTCGGGTTTGTGATCACCAATCCGCATTTGGCAAGCGTGGTGATTAAGCCTAATCCCAGAATAGTATCGATGACTTGATTTCTATGATAGAGGCCTTTGCCCTGCAGTGGGACTGTACAGGTATCTGTAATATTTACGTCCCTTTATCCACATCTTTAACTAATCATTCTGAACAAAATTTTTGTTCCACGACTTTCGAAAACTCTTGTAATATTCTCTCTTCTTCTCTCGATAATATTTTTGACTTTTCATATAAAATGCCCCATTCACACATTGTGTGAATAGTTGACCTAGTTTTATGCGATTTTTCAAAAAAATTGTAGAACACAATATTTACAACCCTTTGTAAATGTTCATAAATACACCCTGAATATAGACTGATATTTATTTGTCAATCTCATATTTGGATCTCACGGCCGCTTACCATCAGGCGGAGTGTGGTCATCTTGATTGTCCTTAATATAAAAAAATTACCCTCTTTTTTTTATAATGCAACAAAAAAATCGAAAAATACTAAAATATAACCATTGTTTCAGCACGTAAACGACCTATCAATGTCCCTAGACGTAGACAAGATCCTAAGCTCCGCCGAGGGCATCTACCACCAGATAGTATCCGCGCCGCACCTCACCGACGACATCCGAATCATCCTCGGCCTGCCGCCGGTCGGGGGTCCTACCTCCGAGGACCCCCTCGTGGACCCCCCCGAGGACCCCCCCGCCACCGCCAACGGTACGACTGACACCCCCCAGGAGGAGGCTGCCAAAGATATGGAGGAAGTTATGTATCAGATAGGACTAGATATGAATTTCTGAGGCACGGTGATTTTGTTGTTGATAATCTGTGATCGGATTAGGTAGTGCAATTTTGGGGTCGACGAACTCAAACGTAACATTAGTATGGATACGCCCGTGGGATTTCGAAATTTCGGAAATATATACTACTAGCGGCCGCCCGCGACTTCGTCCGCGTGGAAAAGTAACTTTTTACCCCCCTTTTAACCCCTTACAACCCCCTTTTAGCAATAAAAAGTAGCCTATGTCCTTTCTCAGGGTCTAGATCATCTGTATACCAAATTTCATTTAAATCCGTTCCGTAGTTTTGGCGTGAAATAGTAACAGACAGACAGAGTTACTTTCGCATTTATAATATTAGTATGGATTTATGAAGACGTAAATTTAATAGACAACGACAACGCTTTATAGGTTATCCGTAAATGCGAAATGACTGAGCTATGTGATTGACACTCAACGACATCTATTGGTCGTTTTTGAAACTGATTTTCCAAAATAAACTGAGTATGCCACTAGTATCTTATACATGGAAATACAATGTCGGTCATTAGAATTTTAATAGAAAAAAATATGTAAAACATTGTCAACACCCTGTTTCTCTTTCCTCTATCCAAAAGTTGTCTGGAAAAAATAGCTACAAGCGCTAAGACCACCTTATTGTACTGTCCATCGTTGTTGTTTCACTCTTGTATTCTGTTTCTGTGCGATAAAGAATATCTTATCTATCACTATAGATTATTATGAACATTTTTTATTGAAATTACTTAATTATTATGTAATTTGTAGTATGCAAATAAATACTTGAATACAATAATCCGTTTACAAGAGCAATGGGCATGTCCATGTTAAGATTTCGTCTAAAATTGCACTTCTAAATCTGACTCCTGTTGATAATGTAGCTTGTAGTGCTAACCTGCGGTCGCGCGTTTTCGTGTTTAGCACGCGTTTGGGGTTGGAGCACGTTTACACGTTTTTGCTGAATATTAGCACGTTCATGTGTTTGACAAGCTGCACGTATAGGTATGTCTCAAGAATCTTTTCTTTTTTTTTTTATGTGATAGGTAGCAGGCGAGCAGGCGGATCACCTAATGGTAAGCAATTGCCGCCGCCCATGGACACTTGCAACACCAGTGGAGTTACAAGTGCGCTGCCAACCTTTTATCCCCTTTCCCCCGAGTGGGCCTCCGGTATCCTCACTCACTCAGCGAAACACAGCACAGGGGCTGCTTCACGCCGGTTTTCTGTGAGGCAGTGGTATCACTCCGGTCGAGCCGGCCCATTCATGCCGAAGCGTGGCTCTCCCACAGTTACTCTTTTGTCTTTACTTATCGTCGTAACGCCCAGACAGCAGACACAATGGAAAATCAATTGTTTTATGCCTTTTACAAGGCTTATGGGCCTTACGACATTAAAAGCAAAGAACCGGTATAAGTAATTCATTCGTTAATAATGAATGGTCATCATCATCTCCCTAGCAGTATGTTTTCTTCTTCCATTTGTCGCTGTCATTCGTCATCGTATCATCCATCCCCTTTCCAGTCAAATTCTTCACACAATCCATCCATCTCTTTTTCGGTCGTCCTATGTTCCTCCGCCCATTTACATTAATACCCATCACTCTTTTGGTAACATGTTCCTCTTCCCTTCTCATTACATGGCTCTTCGCATTTAGTAATGAATGGTAGGTATAGTATGAAATTAAGTGGTTCAAAATGGACAACAGTTATACTTCAGGCAATGGGGGCTATCGCTTGTGAAAATTCCGCTAGATGGCGTTCTTGAGAACTGAGGTCCAACTTCGACGTCATTGGTTGTTTCCACAAAGCTTCCACATCAATTAGTAGTTCTGTCCTTTAAAAATACTACCTTTTTTTTAATGTAAAGTACCCATTTACATGTCGTTTATTTTATTAACTTAACTTTTGGATTGAGGGGGGGAGGGTACACCCTACGCCTATGGTGTTGTTGAACATTATTTTCCTCTATTTTCACAAACAATTCACTACCTACCACATCACGTCAACGAAAACGCGTGACCAACCGAGCCGACATCTACGCATTGAACTCGTATTTATTTTAGATAATTTAGAAAACGCATACGCATGTAGTTTTAGAGTTACATCCACAAAGGCTAAAAACCAAATAGACGGAGACCAATTAGCTAACCAAATAGTACTCAAGATTTTTACATTCTGACATCCCCAAAGAATGCAACTTAGGATGGCAGAATGGAGCCTATCGTGCGTGAAAAATCCGCCAGATGGCGTACTGTTAGACTTAGGTCCAACTTCAAAGTTATTGGTTTAGTGATATTTTGACATCTCACATCAACAATAACCAATCACTATGATAATGGACCTCAGTTCTACAGTACGCCATCTAGCGGACTTTTCACATCACGATAGGCCCCATTGTATAGTATATATCTATAGCGAAAATTGTAAAGTGTAAAAGTGGTAAGTGCTTATGATTTTATATTATATCCCGATAATATTTTAGATAGAACCGCTAATATTATTGTTCAATTTTAACTATAGATACTAAAACTTCTGTTTACTTAGTGCATAGTTCAGCTTAGGTCCATACAGATCACATACAAACAGAAAGCATTTCTTATTTCTATAATGACCGTTTCTTAAATAAATCCGGCCATTACACCCAATAAGCACAATCTTACTTTAACCACGGATATTACTATAACTATACCGATTAGAACGACCAGCATAATGACGACCATATTAGAATTAAATTGCACTTTAGTAATATACTAGTTCTTTAGGGTTTTTCAATAAATAACGTAGGTTAAGCTCTGATTGTGATAATCGCATGATAATTAATAATAATGGCTATATTTATAAAAATAGTAACTAATGTTTCCACTTGAAAAATATGTTTTAACAGTAAATCAACATTTACTACTTTATTGAAGTATAATATTTTAGGTTCTACAAGCTTCGCATTCGCATTAGGCAAGCGTGGTGATTAAGCATAATCCCATCATATGATCAGCGTTTGCCATGCAGTGGGACAGTTTATAGGTTGATTCTTTACTTTTTATAAGGTTTTTGTTGCCAGCACTTAACATTTCTTTCAATCCCTTTTATTTCGAGCAAGTTTTAGCACCTTACTGAGTAATTTTAGATGCTTTAGGTATGAACAGTGCATAAGAAATAGCATTGATACCAGTAAATATTTTTAGAACGGAAAATATAGTGACAGAATGTTATATGTATAATATAAATATTTTATATATAAAAATAACGGAGGAAGGAGCATTTGAGAGCAATTACTAGTTGTTAATAGGTGATTAGTTACGAGTATAATAGTTTAATAATTCTTTAAAAATAGCGCATTCTTATTGCTTTGAATAGGCTACTTATGATTTTATTCTTATGTAAATCTATAATGTTGTATAATGTATTGAATCGATGTGAAAATAAGGGTATAATTTATTTTTGAAATAACCGTATGAGAATTAGGTAGTTCGTTGTTTAATAAGTTGTGTAAACTTCTAATTTAACTGTATTTTGTCAAGTTATGTTCATTTAACAATAAAATTATGAGTAGTTATTGCAAAAAATATTAACAAAAAGAAAATTAAATAACACATCCTTCATAAAATAGCTTTACAACCAAATTGTGTGAATGATAAGTAGGCAATAAGTCATCTAATGTAAATAAACATAACTACTTTCACATCTTAAATTACATAACGTTTTTTCTTAATATTTGTATTTTTAAGGGTTTTGGCTTATATTCTTACTCAGAGTGTATCATGGTTGAGCTACGTCGCAACAACAACTATTTTTATTATCCATCTTGGGTAACTTATACTGACTTAGGGAACCAAAAATCAAAAACTCAATCATACTATTTGATTATTTGTATGACGTTAGATTTTTTAATGTTTTTCCAAAACAATCTAGAATAGCATTTTTTACCAGTAGTTGAAAAGCTTGTCTGTAATTGATACACTCTGTTACGCTTGCTTGCTCGCTTCTACGGTGAAAGGTGGCAGAAAAAAGCTAAAAAGTAGGCAAGCTAAGTTACTTTACTACAAAATACTACATTGTAAATATCATGACGGAGTATCCCGCTAGTATTTTTATATTGCATTGTGTCGTTATTAAAAGTATTTTTTTTCTATTTCAGGATACACTCGAATGTGAAGGAATACAAATATGTATTGTATCGAAAACTGTATGGGCCTTGCTAGCGTAGCTGTAGTGGCGACTGTACATAGCTACTATGTGTGGAAAGTTCTATTTTTATACTTTTATAATACGCACCGTAGGGTAACCGTGCTTGCCTCCTATTTCAAAATGTTGACAGATTAATATGATTTATTAAATGAGGGTTTTTGCAAATGCACAATCCGATAGATGGCGTTACGTTGAAGTCAGGTCCAACTTTGACGACATTGGTTGTTTCATAACATAACTTCATAATTTTGACATGATACGTCAAATGGAACCAATCCACTCGTTGGCAAAGATATTGTATATAAGAACTAGATAGCGTACTCATTACTTGCATTCGAGCCTCGTGAGATGTTTATAACTTGATTGGCGTCCTACTCTAATAAGGTGACCACACGATTTAGATTTTCGATTACAATTATTGTTTGTCAAACTCAGTCCACCCACGTGGGAGTCGGACATCGCTTTCTCTAGGAAACTCGTGAAGCCCATTCAAACTAGAAGGGCTAGCACGAACGTTTCAAAGTATCGTTTGAGTATTTATGAGCAATTTTGTATGAAAAAAACACAAGTTCCAAATTAAAATTCCTTATTATGTATACGTACGATACGAAGAGACTACCGACTTTTCGAAAAGTTTGAGCTAGCCCTAGTAGATTTTCTATTTACCTACCTATAATCATACACTCTGCGGCACATTTAACCGGCCATAGCGTATTATTCATACAAACGTACACACTTTGCGATTTGAAGGTTCTAAGGAGCAAGAATATTGACTAAAATTTAATTTTTTTCACAAATTCTTGGGGAAACTGGGGACACTTGATCCCCATTGTTAGTTCTATAAAAACAAAACGTACATAGGTAGGCAATTTTGTTAACTACCTACTGTTCCTCATTATTTGATTATTATATTTATTAGTGCTTCATATATATATATTTTTTGCATTTTCCCAGAACTTTCCAAAAGGATCAATTGTCCCCTATTCTGGGAGACTTGATCCCAGTAACAGGTAGACTAGATCTTAGGGGATCAAATCTCTCTAATGCAAATTTGAAATAAATGAAAACCCGGTGTCTTTATAAAAGCATTATTTAATTTAACAAAATATTAAAGCACGATGCCCAAAAATGGCCATAGCACGCCCATAAAAAAGATTTTGGTTAAAAATTATGTTTTTAATTATTTTTAATGGTCAACATATTCGTTTTACCCCTAAAGTCCAAAATAATTTATCACACTAAATAAGTTTTGAATTGACCCCACTAACACAGGAATCATTCTTTTCCTGGAAGTGCAGAGCCGAGTTGCCATTTTAGAGCCAAACGTCAATTAAATCGATTCTTATCGATTAGAGTACGCACCACCACTCAAGGGGGCGGATTTTTAAGGATCTAAATAAAAGTACCTAAGGACGCGTCCTTAGGTATATTAGGCGTTATTTTCTTTATTTATTCAAAATAGAACAATTAATAGCAGCTCATAATTTCCCAAAATGTCAACATGCCAAACGTCAATAGCAGCCTAACTGCTGTGTTTTTTTCAGTGAGTGAGGGTACCGGAGACTCAGCGGGGGTTTACCATACTTGAGAAAGAGAGAGAGGTTACCGTCTTTCGCGCTTTTTTATCCAGTGTCGTGACAGATTCCTTGCTTCACGCTTGCGGGCCAGTATGGCGATGCCAACGGATAGGATACCCTGAGGATACTTCATCCGTTGTCTACCGTTGGCTACCATTTTGTTTACCACCAGGCCGAATGGAGTCAATAAAAATAAAAAATAATAATAAATAAATATCCCAGGACACCAATTAGGTACACAAAAAACAATATGAATGTATTTTTTTAATAATTTGAAACAATCGATATTGATTACTGTTTCATTTATTCAATAGGTATCGATTGTTATATTTGCAGTGGCAACTCCACTTACAATACGTCAAACGTCATTTTACGTAAATTCACGTTAGCTCTCGAGTTTTGAACTTTTGAAATTGAGTATAATATTTTTATTAAGTAAAACAACGAATTTGCATAAAAATGGACTCCGGTGATCGATCTAATCCTGAAGACCTTGGCTTGAACATGGATTCCGCTCCCGCTTCCTCCGCAACCACTCGCCCGCCATTATCGCTGAGGTGCAAAATCTCATTCAAAGATTGATTAATCAGTGGTAAATAATTATCGTAATATCTTTTGATTGTTTAACAATTTACAGTGGACAATATGATTGTATTATATGGGCTTTTTCATTGCAACAGGTATTAACAAGCGACGACATTAAAGTATTAAGGTATTAACAAGAATTATTCTTGCTGGACAGCAGCTTGGAGTGAAATAAGACAGCCTACTTCTGCAGATCAACAAAGTGCACCAATTGTTGGTCATACACATGTATGCATCTCCTGTGGACGGTAGCTTTTACGAAGAAGATCACACACATTGACAAATACCACACCTCGTGTGGATGGTATTAGACAAGATATTACTCGTCAAATTGCACCTCGTGAGGTAAGTTTTTGACTTTATTAAGGTTGCATTTATTTGTGTTGATAAATCTGATCGGTGTTGATCTTGATCAACAGTAATAATACAGGTTGTGCAGCAATACAACAATACTGTTGCAATTGTATTGTAGGCCGTCGAACTGTGGGATGCTGTGCCCACGTCTTGTCGGTGATCTGGTATTTGGGATGGGCTCGCCATGAAAATAATATAGCAGTACCTGCGCAATTTCTGGATGACGTCTTAATTGTTTATGACGATGAATAAAGAACGTTTTTTAAATGAATTTCCGACTTTTACTTATCTGATGATTACCTCACAACAATAATTACATTATATACTATATTTTACGCATAAAATTATTGGTGTGCGCTTTTCAGCCAAAACTATTCTGAACTTTGGGCATTCCCCTTTATATTGCTTTACATGTCTCACATGTTTCACTCAAGTATTAATTTTATGAGCATTGAGTCTCAGTCTTAGAAGAAATTTTACATTTTCATAAATATAAAAATACAGCTTTGAAAATTTACATTTTATTGCATTAGCACTATATGCGAATGCACTATCTATATGAACTGATCATCATCTAAAGGTTGGACTTACATTAGAAACGTTTGAAAATCACTTGTTTAGTAATTTTTCCCGGTATGACGGTAAGCCACCTTTTTTTAATTTCTTCATTCTTTGGAAATCTGAAACAGTAAAAAATCCAGTCTTTAGATGACAAGCGAAATGGACACCCTACTCAATGCAAAAATAAAACTTTGACTAAACACTTACTTATGAAAAGATACACCGCAACCTTTATATGATTCACTTTTGCATCCTATCACACAACAAGTGAGAACCATTATTAAATAAATAAGCACAATTTTTACACTTTATTTTTGTCGTCACAATAATACAATCTTTCAAATTATTTTTGCCGCCGCCATATTGGTGATGTCCAGACGCCAAGTGTTGCATATTTATTATAATTAAAACTACCATATCACCGACTTTTACATAAAACTAGTCGTTTATCATGGTTTAAAATTAAAAAAATAAAAAAGACATTATTCATTCCAACGTATCATTCCTTTAAATTATTCAATATTTTGAAAGTTCCCCAGAAGAAGAAATATAAACTTAGCGTAAGTTATACCACAAAGGTTTTTTTTTTATGATGGCAGCCCTTTAGACAAGGACATATTCCTGTCGATCGCCATCTCGCTCGGCTCGATTTTCTGTAAAGCGATTTGGCATTTCAAAGTAATCTTTATTCTCACTGCATAGAATCGAAATTAACATTGCATTCATTTTCATAGTACACCATCTTGTTATAGTGTAAAATCTTTGCTCGTTGGACCTGACGTCAACGTAACGCCATCTATCGGATTTTTCATTTGCAAACACCCTCATTGCTATAGCGCTACTATCGTTTCCGTAAAGTTTATAATACGAGTAGGTAATGTACGGTCATCATCGAAAGTAGTTTATTGTTCATCAATACTTTGGATAGTTCCGAGCTCTAAAATTACTCGTCGGTAATTTTGAGAAATAAATACCAGTGTTCTTACGGTCAATTGACACAAGTTAGCTTTTGCCATCTCAGTGCCCTTATAAACCCACTTATATCCCACATTAGCAGAACCAAACAACCCAGTGAGCTGGGAACATAACTCTCTAGTGTGACTCATTCTTTAATTTACCTAACCTAGTTTTACAAACGAGAACCAACCCTCATTTCGGATGTAATCAAGTTACCACATTTTAATGGACTCCACAAATGTTTCTACATCAAAAGTTAGTATAATATAGAAACGTAATTTGTGCGATAGTAGCGGAATCAGTAGCCTAATAAATTGCTATCTTTCCTTATTAAACTATGTTTCCAACCGCTAACCCACCGAAAGTAACTAATTGTATGATGCATAAGAAAGTCTTGAAGTTCCCATGTTTTATAACCAATGGCCATACCCTATGACATAAGCGATAGTGGCGCCATCATTTAATTTCACGACTTTACTGAATGTACGGACAGCCACTATCTGTTTACTATCTGTTTAATTTCTCAGTTGATATTGAACCAAACACGTTTGACATACAGGTGAGGTTCGATTGAAGAAATTTGACAGATTGTAGTAACCTGATGTGCGGCTGTCTGTACGTCCAAAATTACTATATGCCGATCCCATTCCCTCATCGTAAAGTAATAAATGGGAGAAAGAGATAGGAATACTGGATGTAAACGTACACAATAACTACCTTCTTGATCAAATAGGTAGTTAAACATAATTTAATATTGTATAGGGTTTTTTTTCATTGCTAAACAAAAGCTTGTAATCTGTCCGAATGGGGGCCATAGCGTGTGAAAAATCCGTTAGATCGCGTACTGTTAGACTGAGGTCCAACTTCTACGTGATTGGTTGTTTAGAGACATTTTGATATCTCGCATCAAGAATTTACCGTTTAGATGGACTTAGTTCTATAGTACGCCACCTAGCGGATTTATCACGCGCTCCTATTGCATTAGCGTCAGTTAAACTCAATAAATCATACAGCATAATTATGGTCTGTGGGTCAATTCAATGGTGCTATTTCATTGCCATAAGAATGTTTGTGAAATAGGAGACACTTCACATTATCAACTATTATAGCTGGCGGCACGAAAGTATAGCGATCACCGTTATTTTGCGCACTTGTAAAAGAGAAGACTTTCTATCAAAATTGGTTTCTGCGCACTCAAGGTCATAACTACACTTTCTTGCCTCGGACTATACTACATGTAGTTATCATATCAATTTAATTCCTATTCGATTTTGACTTATTAATCTTTTACATCCGAATATTTGTGATTTTATGTAAGCTAAATTTAAAAGTCGTGTAGTTATTCGTTTCTAATTAATCTTAAAGTATCATTCATGGTTACGTTTTGGTAAATTTTCCTTCAGTTATAATTTATTATTATTTTAAAGAGTATCTACTCTATTCTTACTGCCGCACTCGAAAGATGTAAATTGTCACTTACGTAAAAATATTGACAATTATTTTAATGAGCATTAAGGTTAAATGATGTTTTTGAGTGCGGCAGTCTCGTGTTTGATTTATCTGCACAACGCTGAGGATTGATCGATCAGACTCATCCACTATTTCTTGTAAATTAATGAAGTTTTTTACTCATGATGATTGTGATGTGATTTGAAAAGACTTCTGTCGACTTGTGATAATTGGAAGGCTTTAGAGTACGGAAAGTGGATATTAAATGTGTGACCATAATTATTATTTGCTATGTGTACGTACAGCCACACATCAAAGTATACCTAAGAAACTGGCAAATTTCTTCAATCGACTCTCATCTTACTGTCATACACATTAGGTTGAATATCATGACAGGTTGTGGTAACCATAGAGTACTTTTATATATAGGGACCCTGATGTGTGGCTGACTGTGCTTTATTCTTGTTATTTATAGCCAGTCAAGAACCTTCAAATTATAGGTTAGTTCTTTACATTTTTAATTTTACGTTACATAATTACTTTTTAATTTTAATTCGCCTAGCTCCTAGCATGATATATATTTAGATAAGTGAGATTCATTTCATATCTACATTCTTGACGATGGTTTCGGTAATTCGGTATTCCTTAATTCGCCAAACTTTGGGCCAGGGGTCACCAATAGGGTATTTGACTAATCTCGATTTAGTAAAAATATTTATACTTTTCCAAAATACTGGTAAATAAGAACCAATCTGCAACTTCAGTGAAAAAGAGAATTTATGGCGCTTGAGGAAGTGTCTCCGTGGCCCAGCAAAGGAAGCAGTCTCAGCCTTGCTGATAAGCACCACATCGCCAGCAATAGTAATGTCCACTCTCGAACTACAGTTTGGAAACCCTGATTTGATCATATCAAAAATTCTGCAGGAAGTGAAAAAATTGAACCCACTGCCACAAGAATATTATAGAGATATAGTACCGTTTTCTATCAGATAAAGAATTTGTTGTATCTGTGAAGGAGCTAAAGCGTGAGGAGTATTTACATGGAATTGATGTGGTCAATGTCATATTATCAAAATTACCTACAGTTTTATTATCGAAGTGGAACCGATTACAGTTATCCTTTTTTAAAAGAAAGTCAAAAGTCAAGGCTTGACTACTGTCAGATTTTTTAAGTATGGAGGCTGTCAAAACATCCACGTGCATCGCGAACTTAATGAACACTCGGTGGGACAACAGACGTAAATATAGCGATTATTATGGAAATGCACCTACCACACAAGCTGTATTGTTACAAAGTGTCAGTGATGAACGGAGTGACAGTGCCGTTTTTGTCGTGTCTCGAAACATAAACTTACCGACTGCAAGAAGTTCAGAAAGTCGTTTGCGCAAGGACAGATGGTCGTATGTTAAACGTGTAGGTTTATGTTACAAATGTCTGATAACTCGCCATGACAGAAATACGTGCCCAGCCACTGCGTGTAATGCCGAGGGTTGTGGGGAGGCGCACCATCAACTGCTGCATTATACCCCGAGTGTGCGCCAAAACAATGCTGTCGCGACCCAAAACGCCTACCAGGAAGTCATGACCTGCTACAGAACCTGAAGAAGTTGTCACCCATATAAATATAAACGATAGCTCAGTGCTGCTGGAGATTGGCGACTCGATCGAGCCGTGCGCCACCCGTGCGCCACTGGCCTGCGTACATAGTCGTTCCCATGTCGTCGCCCCCTCCGTAGAGCGTGATCAACACTCTGTGCACTATCCTACTGCTGACGCTGCTGCTACCAGAACCTGTAAGGGACGATGATCTTCGCGATCTCCACGGTGATGTTAAACGCCCCGTCTCCATTGAGGCAACGGGAATGTCTCCCTCTAAGTCACGGAAGGATTCAGAAGTGCAGCAGCGGGCCCAGGATCAGCTAGAAAAGAGCCCCTTACTCGTCGATGATGGATGCCAAGTCAAGGTCCCCTGGAAAGAAAATAATAACATGGCGCCGTCATTCCTTAAGGCTATGTCTCGCATGAAAAACGGCAACGCTAAAATGAGGAAATACGAAGGATACCCTGAGACGGTGCCATGAACATCTGCAGGCATCTGCATAAAACTGGTTGCAACCAAGGAGCTACAACCAATGTGAGAACAATAAGGCGTGGTACTCGCCCCAATTGGACATTAATAGAGAAAAGATGAGACGTGTTTTCGACGGCGGGACACTGAATCGATCCGCTGCACGCGTCGCTGTGCTACCGTTGGCTCAGGAGTGCTGCTAGCAGCACTGGGGTGGGGAAATGTTAGCGACGCGGAGATTTATACATTTGATACGTATTTAATTGTCTGTTAAAAAGGTTCGCGCGGTGTGCGGGTGGTCTATGGCTTTTAAAATAAATATACTTACGTCTTGTCAATAACGTCGGGCAGAAAATTTTGGGCTGTCACCGTGCCTACTTTTAATGTTAATGTTTGTTTGTTTTAATTATTTTCAAAAGAAAATAAACCGCCTGGTTTTCCCCAACTCCGACTTTTACTGCGCAGTTCCCGGCCGCTTTCAGCACAACGCAAACATATTAAGTCAAATGAGCAAACCTAAAGATTTACCGTCGTCTTTTGAGGGCTGCATGGAAGAGCTATCCTACAAGAACGCTCATGATTCGACAGAGAGTGCCATGGGCGGCCCTAGCGAGCCGTTCGCCACCAGTACGCCACTGAGATGGAGCTTACATGATCATATGCCACGCGCTCACTCATCAGCGCCTGAACATCGCTCAAAGCCCATTATTGCTGCTGACGCTGCTGCGTCTGTTGCCTGCGGCGACGATGATCTCTACAATCCCCACGATGACGTGCAGCTCTACATCGCCATGGCGTCAATAGAGGCTGCCTCTAGGCCGCGGCAGGATTCGAAGGAGCAGCGTGCATGCGATCACCCAGAAGGGACCTCAGCACTCGTCGTCGGTGGAGTACACGCCAGCCTGCCCTGGAGGGACTATTGTCGTATGATAACAGACTCATTCCCTATGGCTATGTCTCGTCTGAGGAACGGCAACGCAAAGATGTGTAAGAACGAAAGGTACGCCGAGAAGGATCAAGAACGTCTGCAGCATTTGTCCAAAACTACCTACACCAAGGAACTGTCAACTAATGAAGAAACAAATAAGGCATGGTACTCGTCCCGATTTGACATGAAGAAACCTAACAGGGAAAAAATGAGATGGATATTTGACGGTGGCACAATGAGTCGATCCGCTGCACGCGTCGCTGTGCTACCGTTAGTTCAGGAGTGCTGCTAGCAACACTGGGGTGGGGAATGTTAGCGACGCGAAGGTTTTATACTTGGTTTTATTGTTAAAAAGGTTTGCGCAGTACGAAAAGGGTCTATGGTTATGAGAAGTAAAATAATACGTCGTGTCAACAACGTCAGCTGAGAAAAAACTGCCGACACGGCGCAAACCTTTTAGTTATAACGCATATTTTGAATACCTACCTATTGAAAATTACAACCGCCTGATTTACCCCCAACTCCGCCTATCACTACACAGTTCCCGACCGTTTCAGCTACCAAACAAAATTTACTAGTCGCGCATACAGGATACGAGCATGTGACGTCACTTGCCTGTAGTCATTTTGTATAGAGCGTTTTTGGGCTTGCCCAAAATATGTGCTCTTAAAGTTATGATATCTCAGTTAATTCAATATCAGAATCGAGTAATTCTTACAATAATGTTTCTTAAATTGAGAGGTCTTTTGATTAAACACATAAAAAAAAAATTGTCAAATACCCTATTGGGCGAATCGCGGACCCCTATTCTTTGGTCCGATGACTTGCACTACATACTGAGTGCCCAAATTTAATTATATTATTATGATTTATGTGTTAATTACATTTGTTTTAAAATATACAGGGTGTATCTGTGAATATTTACATCCCTTTAACCACGTATTCTATCAACCCTTCTGAACAACATTTTTTCAACAAGTTTTCTTCATTATTCGAAAAAAATTTCGACTCCCCATACAAAATGACCAAGTCGCGTGACCGACTTTGTATGGAAAGATGACATTTTTTTATGCTAATTTTCAAAAGTCATAGAACAAATGTTGTTCAGAGTGGTTGGTAGAACACGTGGTTAAAGGGATGTAAATGTTCATAGATACACCCTGTATGTTTTAATACTACCTACCTATTTAGTGCGGATAACGATGTTTATTACGGGACTCAGAGCGAAACTAATTGATGGCCCCTGCTTCAGACTAAAAATAATTTTGTTATCTCTACATTTAGATGATGACGGTAAAAATATGATTGCAATTTTTTTCCTATGAACATTTTTTGAGTTTTATACTCGTCATGTCATTTGATTTACGAGAGTTTATCATATGTTTATTCTATGACATAAAATTAACAACATGGCACCGATTAAGATCATAGGCATTGTATGTTTGGTGCGCGCTTTGCGGAATTACTGTAGGTACAGTCTTCTGTATGTTTTACTACTATTTCCTATGTAATAACATCCTTGTTTTTGATTTTAATACTTTTGTAGTTGTGCCCTCTGCAACCAAACTTACCTGTTTCTGCTTGACATTAATTTATTTTTCCTTAACATAAATTAATGTCAAGCAGAAAAAGATAAGAACAGACCTAAATGTTACATCATTAAAAAAAAACACTCGTATTTTTTATCGACAGGATTACATAATTAAACAAAGGTATTATCCATTACTAATTAAGTTTCTTGTAATATTTTGCCATTCATTGTTATTGTTACACTCTTGACAGTTGTTTGTTTCTAAGCCTCAACTTTTAATATAAATTAGTGCCTATTCGTGATAGAAATGTATCTATGTATGTTTTCATTTATTAAATTGTATTAAAGTTTTCGTACCTGGTTCCTAATGTGTTTCTTTTCTCATATTGGTGAGTTGCAGACAGTGGTAATGAAAATAAGTCGTCCATTATACTTAATACAAATTAAATTGTCCATTATCATACTCACATCTGGTTGATGGAACAGTATACTAAGTGTCGTGTAGTATTCTATAGTATAGAATAATGAAGAAATAACTTTAAGTACTTACACTTTCCCTAACTCAGTTAATCTCAAAATCATGGACTACTTATGAATTAATACAAGGGAACAGGAATATACCTATCTGTTAACATAATAAAACTCAAAGTATGTTTTCTACAAGGTTTATAGAATCCTATTGATTGCTTTTTAGTTACAAAGTTATTTTTATAATAATTTAGGTGTAAATATAAATAATTTTAACATGAGATCATTGTAATGCTATCTTTGTACTTTCCAATTAATAACCAAAATAATAAATTACAAGTTCAGTACATTCATAGCTATATTTTGTGAATGTGATTTCAAATGGACATTCAAGCCATATCGAGTTTGGTAAGATTTGTCACACAGGTGACAGTGGAAGTTCTTGACTCCTGTGTGCGTTAAGGAGTGACGTTGCAATTCCGATTTAGAAAAGAACCTTTTCACGCAACTGTCACAACCATACTTCTTCTCTTTCAAATGGTTCTTCCTTATGTGGGAGCTTCGGGAGCTGGAAGATATAAATGTTGCGTTGCAAACTTCACATTTATGATTCCTAGTCCTTTTGTGGTTCCATAGGACGTGTGAGTGAAGACCTCCAGGCACTTTGAACCTCTTTGGACAGTATTTACAGCTGTACGGGCGATCATTGCTATGAGTTAGCATATGTATCCTTATATACCCAGGTGGATATGACTTCCCACACTGATCACACTGACGTAGAACTCTCTCTGTTTTATTCTTGTCTTTATTGTCAACATTTGGCTGGCAAGAATGGCAATTTAACTCATTCATATCATAGAAACCTTCCCAACAGTTTTCACAGAGGTATGGTCTTAAATGCAGCTTTCTATGTCGGACTAAAGAGCGGAAATCTTCAAATTTTTCATTGCAGTACTCGCAATCTCTTCCAACAAACGATTTTACAGGATGACTATTATTACAGTGTTCTGTCAAAGCCTTCACTGAAGAAAACTCCATTTTACATTCAACACAATAAACAATTTGTAACTCATTTTCAAGTGGAAGCATAGACACCTTAACTTTTCGTTTCTTTTCTTTGTAACTTGTTTGAATAACTTCTTTGAGGTCATCTGACTCGTAATTATAATCACAATTATCACTGGTTGACTCATCTTGTTTCTGAGCATTTTCAGCTAAACTTATTGCACTGGCTTCCATTAAAACTTTGAATGAATATGTTATTGTAAGTTGATGAACACAGTTGATGCAAATGTTTTCAGGATATGATTTATCTTCAGATGCTATCTGTAAGCAGAAGAACATAGACCTAATAATATTGTTTCTGTTGCAGCAAGTATTCAAGGTAAGTATATTTTTTTAAAGATGTTGCTACCAAGACTGATTAGCTCCGAATTCGATTTCCAGTCGGACTACTTTTCTAATTTGTGGGTCTGGGTGTGCTAGGTAAAAAACTTCCCTATGGCTGTCGTCGTTAGTACTCGGGGAATATGCCTTCTTTTGAGACTAGCCGATCGGTGTGAATCGTCTGGAGCGTTTATAAATTTATAAAATAGAAGAAAAAACAGAACAAACCTTAAAGTTGTAGAAATTCTCTAAAATATCTGATAATCTAACTTCGTCTCCAGCTATTTTTATTGAGGCATGAATGTGTCTCATTTCTTTTTCGCTGCCCAAGCAAGTACGACAGCACTTTTTGTAATCCATTTTATGTTATTTCTTAACCATTAGACGTTAATATTTACAAAATAAGCTAAAAACTACAGATCGATGAACCTACAACAGGCAAATGTCAACAAAACAAAAATGACAATGACAGCAAGTATCACCACCACAGACCACCGTCCAACAAATGTCAGAATGTGTGAATTAGAGGTGTGCTCGCAGCATATGATAATAGGTATCAATATTTATAAATACTTGCTATTTTGTAATTTGTATATAGGCCCCATATAAATAAATAAATAATTTTAATTGTGTGCTCAAAGGAACTAAGTCCGCAAATTAAGCGGAAGACACGAATGCCAACTGTGAAGCCGTTTCACATATTTTTCCTTTTAGCGGTTTTGCAATGTTCCACCTCATGTTTGCGCAGTGATTCGCGGAATAAGTGGCTTGGTTGGCTCATTGAAAATGCATTTTACAAAACGTTGTTTTGTAAAATGCATTTTCAATGAGCATTGCAATGGACATTGTTAAGCTCATTGGATAAAGAGATGCCATTGGATCTCTAATCTGCAGAGTATTACTTGTTTGTTGTTTGGCCATGCATATTGGTGGGTTGATAAAAAAGACGAATCTATTCGTGACCAGCAAGAGGTCGTCTCGACATTCAAGCATTTTCGAAATATTTTAATTGAGCTAGGTAACAGAAAAATAGGTTACCTTATTATATTCTCCTGTACCTACACAACTTACTTTTTACAGCTGTATTGACAAATAATATTTATTATTTACCATGTTTATTACTTAAATTTACTCAGTGGTGTAGCCTGGGAATCAGCCCTGTTTTTCTCTCATAGGATCTCGTTTTGTTAGTCTTGTCTTATATGGAATCACAAGAGGCGTGAGTGGGCAGGCTATAGAAGAAAAACTATAAAGAAAATCCTGAAATTACACTACTGACTTTTTTTAGGTAGGTATAGCTGGCTGGGCGGCACGAAAGTACCGTTATTTTGCACACTTGTAAAAAAGAAGACTTTCTATGAAAATTGGTTTTGCGCACTCAAGGTCATAACTACACTTTCTTGCAGCAGACTATATGCCTTACTCTATAACTTTCCCGTTTCATTATTTTAGTGATTATAAACGGTGATGGTAGTTTTTGGTAGGTTACACTGTTATGATATCGGTCACACTGATCATCCTTACGTCAATGTCACTCAATGTCACTAACGCAAACCTGCTAACTAAATGTCAAAATAAAAATGTTTTGTCCACCACCCGACGACGAATCTCAAAATTCTCCAAACATTAGTAAATTGTCACATAAAAACCAACGTAAGAAACAGAAAAAGAAGGCTGCCCGCAAAAACGGTGTAAATAAGAATAAGAGAAAACACGGCAAGCTCGCCCTGACGATGTCGACTTGGGCTGAAAACTTTACGTTCGCTGCGACCTGGCAGCTAAAACATCAACTGGCATACTGGAAAGCGCGTGCAAAGGCTTTAGAATACGAGAACGGGGTCCTCCACGACATAATTCGTAAGAAAAACTTAACAGAAACTGGTTTAAAATGTAGTGAATCAGTCGAATCAGAATCACAGTCAGAGTCTGATGGGAGAAAATAACGATGGGTCTGAGGAAGAACCGGATGGGGATGAAGAATTTGAAGTTAGCGAGGAATTCATACAGTTTCTCCAATCTAACGCGAAGTATAAGGAAGATGCTAGGCGGGAAAGGGAAAGATTGAGAGAAAAAGAGTTGAAGGACGATGTTGTGGCACAAATGGAGGCTGGACCTTCGGGAGCTCCAGAAAACAAAGAAGATATACAAAAAGACTTGTACGGTGATAAGTGGCAGAGAATATCTGCATTAGAAATGTCCTTAGACTCACAGTTTATTAATGAAAGTGATAAGGACAAACAACAGTATTGGCCAAACATACCATTTAATTTCAATTTGGGTAAAACTTTATTTAGCATTTATCATTTTTACCTATTTTAAGAGTTCAGTAGCCGATTTCGGAGGAATATTGGATTTTAGAGACTGCCACAAAGTTAGACCTCAAGAATAATTGTTATTGAGTTGGTGTATAAATTGAAACAATTTATAATGAAATTTATGTACTTTACAACTATTATTATACACACCAAGTTAAAAATTTTTGTCTTTGTATTGCAAAAGCCTTAATTCTCTTCAAAAGTTAGATTAGCAACTCAAAGCTGTTCCTTATTAAATGTCGACGTCAATAAATTAAATCTAAAATGATACATTTGTGATAATTACATTATCTCATAGAACCATTGGCATTAAAACAATTTGACAGTGTTTTATTAGATATTATCAGATTTGACAATAGGGTACTTGACTATTTTTTTTTTATGTGTTTAATCAAAAGACGCCTCTATTAAAGAAACATTGTTGAAAGAATTATTTGATTCTGATTTGAATTACCTGAGATATCACAACTTTAAGAGCACATATTTTACGCGGGCCCCAAAACGCTCTATACAAAGGCTACTAACATGTGACGTCACACGCTCGTATCTTGTATGCGCGTGTAGCAAATTTTGTTTGGTAGCTATATCAAATGTTTCGTTTATGTACGGTGGCCTGCACATCAAGTACTACAATCTGACAAATTTCTTCAATCGAACCTCACTTTTATGTCAAACGTGTTTGGTTCAATATCAACTGAGAAAATTTGACAGATTGTAGTAACTTGATGTGCTGGCCACTGTATATAGTTTTATAATAAAAGTTTGTGTTTAATGTGTGGGTAGTTCAATGATATAATTATTTTTATAATATTATAAACTTTAAAAATGACTTGCCCATGAAACTTTGAATGCTCACAAAACCAGCTAGACGTTATATTTTTAACTGAAAATTTAGGCTATTGGTTCTTATTTACCAATATTTTGGTAAAGTATCAATATTTTTACTACATCTATATTAGTCAACTACCCTATTGTATTTTTTGCCTTGCTTAACATTTTAAAAAGCTATATAATAGGTATATTATATTTCTACTACGAGTACTATGTTTAAAGATATTTTACTTTTTAGGGTCAAACCTAAATGGTTGTGGCAGTTTTAGATAAATTGCCAAAAATTTAACCCCTTAGATTTGTCATGTCTGTTTGTCAGTCTCTCTGTCCGTATGTCAGTAAGATTTTCATTTTACAAAAACAGGAAAATAAATGATAAATTTTGGGGGTCCTCCATAACTGACACTCAAATTTTTTTTTCATCCAACCCATGCCATGTATCTATCATGCCAGGTTTCAATGGATAGGTCATCAAATGATACTGCAATTTTAATATAATTTTATCTGAACTACTGTATTTAATAATAGTTTACCTACGCGAAAAACACTTCCAAAGTGGTAAAATGTTTCCCCCCCAATAATTACCATTAGGTTGAATTTAAAAATCAACTTGAATATAAAAATATAATTGAATATTTTTTATGACAAGATTTTTTATGGCTAAATAAGCCACATCATCTGTAGGTACTTAGTTCTAAATAAAATATAATAATCAATTGGACCAATTTAATTAAAAAATAAAATAAGAACTTAAAATACTAAAATAAAATTAGCATAAAGTACCACATACTAGATCAGAATAAAATATGTTTTTAAACTTGCATTACCTATACAAATACTTGATATGAACATTCCATACCGTTGTAACGCGGTCATAACGCAATCAGTTAGTGCTATAAAGTATGCAGGTTGTATCTGTGAACATTTTCATCCTAATAATCAAGTGTTCTACGAACCATTCTGAACATAATTTCTTCAAAGACTTTTAGAAATCCGTTTAGTAAATCCAACTTTCATATAAAGTCGGTCACGTGACTTGGTCATTTTGTATGGAAAGTCAAAAAAAACAATTAATTTCGAAAATTTGTTAAACAAATGTTCAGAATGGTCGATTAAAGGGTTGTAAATGTTCACAGATCTAACACCCTCTATAGCCGTGTTAAACATCCTCGCGTTTAGTCCCTTTTATCAAGTACTAGTGGCCCGCCCTCACTTGGTTTCAGGGCAGTAGTTCCACTGTCTACCAATAGATGGCGCTGGGCGTTGATTGTATCGCGCAAGTGTTTCGTGTGTTTGCTATAAGCCCTGGCGTGGATTATGAGATTAACCTCCTTATAACTGTATAGATATAGAAGATAGATAGATTTGCAGAATAAAATATATGTCTGAAATTTTATGATCTTGGACTAATTTATTAATTTATACAAATTGCTCCATGGCTTCTGGTGATTGTAGCTATAAATAAATATGTAATGGAATGTTTGTTAAATTTAATTGAAACTGTAATAATGTAAATAACTTAACTTTTTTTAACACTATTATTAGTTCTAAACTGCTATGAATAAAATTATATTACTTTTAAATAACTGTCATATCATTTCAATGGGATAATAACATACACTGCAATATTATTCAATTACCTACTTAGTACATATTTAGAAGCGCATTAGTTCCAATATGTACCAATCAATAGATGGCGCTGGGTGTTGATTGACAACATTGTAATCACAAGGCGCAAGTGTTTTGCCTTTTCGATTTGTATACGTAATATAACACTAGTGGAGTCATAATGCGCTGCCAACCTTAAAAGCCCATTTCCCCCGGATTGAGCCTTCTGTAGCCTCACTCAGCAAAACAGTACAAGGTCTGTTTCCGATAGTGTTCCGTATCACTTAGGTCAAGCCCATTCATGCTGAAGCGTTGCTGTCCCACGGACATCACCATCCTAACAGTTCCTTCGGGTCCACTTTGAACCATGTGTAATGAAGCCGTCCCATATCGTACAGACAGCCACACATCAGGTTACCACAACCTGTCAATTTCTTCAATTGATATTCAACCTAATGCGTTTGACAGTAAGTTGAGAGTAGATTGAGGAAATTTGACAGTTTTGTACTTTGATGTGTGGATGTACGCACCTATGAGAATATACCTATCGCATTCAAACAAAACCGCGCAATGCGCGTGTGAAAGGGACACTATCGATTCGGTCGTAAAACCCGCTACAAAGTACATTGGGGGCCGTAAAAGATCTCTGTAATACCTACTTACTATTTATATTAAGAGGTAACCGTAGGAGAGCCACACTTCGGCATGAATTGACTGGCCGGATGGCCCATTTGGTAGTGACCCTGCATCATACGCAAAGGTCGTGGGTTCGATCCCCACCTTGGACCAAAATTTGTTCGATCGTCGATTCTGTAGCGCTACCATGACTTGCCATCTAAAACTGACATAGCGTAAACTAAGTATTGCTCTGTCTCTTTCAAATGCTTACAATGAAAGACAAAGCGATAGTTTTCGATAGCGGGGATAGTATTTCAAACTCATGGTAAGGCTACTGATTGAATTTTTTTTAATTAGGTAGGTACGATAGTTCACTATTGGTGGTTAAGTCCAAGTAAAGTATCAGCCTCTATAAGTAGGTACTCCCACTGCAGGACAAGGCCTCCATCATAGAAATCAAGTCATCGCTACTATCTAACATGGGATTAGGCTTAATCACGCCAGCCTTGCCTAATGCGGATAGATCGGAATCCCGAACTATTTCGAAAAGTTCGAAGCATACTTTTGAACCCGAAGTACTCCGAGATCACGGCCAGGTACTAGAACAACTGGATAGTCAGTTAAGGTTCACATAAAAATTTTTTTTAGCATGAGCTTAGAATCAAACCTGGGACAACTTACGGCTCGAGGGTGGACTAACCTCACTATAAAATACACGCAGGTCAAAATGAAATTAAGGGGCTATACGATGAAACTAGCGCCGCCAACCTATTTACACTGATTGTGGCGAAAACATGATATTTTTGAAGAAATAAAATAGGTACAGATTCAGATCCAAGTAAATTCGATTTTTCAAGATGCAATACAATATTTCTAACACGCGACAAGTAACAATAATGTTAATTATGCTAAAAGTGGTCGTTTAGAATAGTGTTTTCTCACTCACTCAAGGGCTCATCAATTATAAAGAATAACATTTTATTGCAATTTTTTACGAAACATGACCCGTAGATATAAGGTACTGGATTAGCAAGCTGAAGTGGCAGTGGGCTGGCCATATCTGCCGTAGAACTGACAACCGTTGGGGTGAACGAGTTCTGTAGTGGAGACCTCAGGCCAGATGGAGTGACGATCTGCGCAAGAGGGCTGGCTGGAGCTGGATGCGAGTAGCCGAAGATCGATCAAAGTGGCGAGCATTTGGAGAGGCCTATGTCTAGCAGTAGACTGCAACAGGCTGATGATGAGATATAGGTACACCGTGTATTTGTAAACATTTACATCCATTTGACAACTTGTTCTACCAACTATTCTGTACAATATTTTTTCAATGACTTCGAAATTCATCGAAAACTTATTTTGTACGAAGTTCTGTGCAATAAAATTAAAAAAAAACACTCAAATCTTCGAAAAGCAGTACTGGGCTTATCCGGGCACGTTTAATATTGGTCCATCCATAAGTTAGGGACAGTAGTTCCGTCAAAACAAAACAGTTTAACAGTGGGAGAGCCACGCTTCGCATGAATAGGCTGGCTCGACCGGAGTAATACCACGTCTTCACAGAAAACCGGCGTAGAGCAGTGCATGCGCTGTGTTTCGTTGTGTGAGTGAGGGTATCGGAGGTCCAATCCAGGGGAAGGGGGTTAAAAGGTAAGTAGCGCACTTGTGACCACTGATGTTGCAGGTGTCCATGGGCGGCGGTAATCGCTTACCATCAGGTGATCCGTCGGGTCGTCGCCACCTTTATCGTAAGAAATGGGACGTCCCGCAGCCGCGTAGCGAGCGCGTTGAAGTCTTACAAGCCGCGGCTGCGCCTGCGCACTGTCGTAGCAACACTTGCCTGCGTGACTTCGTAGATAGAAAATTGCATTAAGATAGATAGATACTCTTTATTGAACAACACATTACAGAACTTAATGGTAATAGTAATTTCCAACTACAGGGTTTCCAATTTAAGGTGCAATTTTTTTTTTTATGTGTTAGGTAGCAGACGAGCAGGCGGATCACCTGATGGTAAGCAATTGCCGCCGCCCATTGACACATGCAACACCAGTGGAGTCACAAGTGCGCTGCTAACCTTTTATCCCCTTCCCCCCGATGGGCCTTCGGTACCCTCACTCACTCGGCGAACACAGCACAGGAGCTGCTTCACGCCGGTTTTCTGTGAGGCAGTGGTATCACTCCGGTCGAGCCGGCCCATTCATGCCGAAGCATGGCTCTCCCACAATTTCAGTCAAAATCAGGTCATAGCGGCCATTTTTTAAAAGCGACGTATAGCTAATTAATCCATTAAATAGGTACTTACCTCATATATTTACGCGACTGCTGGCAAGCCGGATATCGTGTCCATAACTTATCATACATCTATGTATCAAATGTGTATATGCAAATAATGTTTCTGTTTCATCATTATTTAAAAAAAACAATATACTGACTACAGCAATCAGTCTGCTGTGTGACCACGGTGCTGTAATGTAGCCGTAAGTACAATACAATGTACTTAACAATAAACGTCGCGTAAATTTACGTTTTAATATTACAATTACACTTGCTTTTGCCCACGGCTTCACTCGCGCCACCCATTTCCCTAAAATGGGGATTCTAACCAGAAAATAAAATTTCTAACCAGAAAGGGGCAAAAATTAGCCTATGTTCTCTCCATCCTATCAACTTTCTTTCTTGCCGGATCTTCTCGTCAGAATCAACTTTCCGATACCGGTGGTAGAATCGCATATGTCTATTATTTTTTAGTATATCAAGATATATGTTTAATATATCAATATATGTTTAATTTTATTTAAATTATGTATATACGTAATTTTTAAATAGTTTGAAAAATTTTTTTTGTGTGACGATTTGTAAGTGCTGTGTACAAGCCTATGCAAATAAAGAATATTTGACTTTGACTTTGACTTTGAACTGTCTTGACTGTTTCCACTTAAAAATCACGTCAATTTGTCGCTCCATTTTGCCGTGAAAGAAAGACAAAAATATAGATAGATAGACACACTTTCCCATTTGTAATTTACTATGTATAGTATGGATTTTAATGCGACGCGAAAATCTAAAAGAATAATATATTGTAAAGTAGGGTCGACGCGCGTTGATGTCTTATTACTTGTGAACTGGTGAGTTAGAGCGCTGTACTACGAAATAAAATATCTAAAGTTGGAGGGTGGCTGCAGACGGTCAGTTTTAGAACAGAATAGAATAGAAAATGTTTATTTAGCACACAATTATAGCTATAAAAAACTAAAAGTATGGCTTCATTTTAATTTGACGCCATATTTAATCCAATAAAATTTCCTTACAGACTAGCATTGACGCGGAAATTAAGTTTTCTATCGGTTGAGCTGTTAAAAGGTTTAAGTACTTAAATATTTTTAATTTAATAATGTATGTGATATGTGGCAGATGGATCGCCTGATGGTAAGCGTTTGCGACCGCCCATGGACATCCGCAATACCATTGGAGTCACAAGGGCGCTACCAAACTTAAACCCCTTTCCCTTTTTTCATATTAATAGTAACAAGAATTGGGGGAAAACTGCCTATATACAACTTCTCTATAAAGCCTATTCAACCTGCAACTTCAAATTTAAAAGCTCAAGAATAGTAAGAAAAGTATCAGCCTATATACTGTCCCACTGCAGGGCAAAGCCTCCATCATCAAGTCTTCGCTACTATTGATGGGATAAGGCTTAATCACCACGCTTACCTAATGCGGATTGGTGATCACAAACCCGAGCTATGTTCGAATTCTTCGATTATGACAAGAATAGTTACCTACTTGAAATAAACAAAAACACAGGTGGCCCGCGCGTCGGGTCACGACCCAATCTTCGACATTAATAGGTCGAC